>JAUYWH010000012.1:20804235-20845749 GCA_034779795.1 Ctenopoma multispine | reverse complement strand
TATTTATCTTAACAAACATTATCATTATACTGGGAGGTAATTTTTTATCCCATGCCGTTGTGCATGCTCATAAGATGATGAGTTTACTTTTCCAGGCTTTGCTATTTGTTGTTCCATGTAAATTGCTTCTCTAAATTTAAACTTTCAAAACAAACAATTTGGGAAATAAGGGAGAATCCTAATCCCATGGCTTTGTTAAGGTCATATGTTCTATATATTCTCTGCCATTTAAATATAGCATACATAATGCAATGACAATGACTGTAGACTCTTAACATCATTGCTGGATTTTTATAAATGAATCTGTATTTTTTTTTGTCTGACTCTCAGCATTTCTGATCACTGGTTTTTGTGGCTATGGAGGTGTCTGTTTTTGAAGTTGGAAATGACATATTGCTCACCGTATGTCAGAGAACTTAGAGTCTGCAGCCTGTGCTCTTTGCCTTTGTTCTGGTATGAACATGAGGGGGTGTTTGATGGGCCCTCTTTCACCCTCTTTCAGGGCCCACGACCCTCCACTGTTTATTTACTTTATCCTCGGCCCTGCATGCTGGGTAAAGAGAGAGCTAAAGCTGTGAGAGCTGTGACTTGGTGATGAGGGACTCTCCGACCACACGGACACACGCATATGAACACTCACACATGTACACACAGGGTCTCCAGTGTGTTTGTCTGAAACAGGAAACATTCCTAACTCTATAAGGGCCCATTCCATCAGAGCTCATATAGGATGTGACAGCCACTGGGACCCCTCGCCCCTCTCACTCATTGTTTTCTCTTTTATTCTCTTTCTTTTTACCATATTATTTCTTGTTATGCACCAAGCTACTGACACTATCACAGTAAAGCATTGTAAGAAGGAGACATGCTAACTCACAGCAGCCACAGAGAAGCCTACCTCAAAGGAAGCACAAGCAAAAATGCAGATCTGTAAACTAACTCAGAAAAGAGAGTGAAGTAGACCAACTTTCCTCACATACACTTATCCACCAGCTTGTCTCTCCCCCTTCTCCTCCCTCCTGTCTGTCATTCATATCATCCCTATCCTGGTGGCATAAACAAAAAAGTAACAAAACAGTTTTCCCTGCTAGCTGTTCTGAGATTACTATAAATAGATGTGTATCTGAGTGAGCGCACATCCACACTTTCTCTCACTCACTGTAACCTACCACCCACCCTCTCTGACTTTCTCTTTCTCTCCCTCATACATAAACACACTGCTGTTCTTATCAGCTCTTTTAATTGGCATCAAGGCAGCTCACTCCCATAAAGCTGATGGCTGAGGCCAGCTGTGCTGCTATTGGGCTTGCCAGAGTAAGAGCTTAAAGTGGGTTGGGATGGGGGGTGTTATCGGTAAGGGGCTCTGGGGGAAAGAGGGGACTTGGCCTAGCTGTGGATGGCACTGACATCTCTGGACAGGTGGTGCTGAAGCAATGACAGCAGCAGCACTTTGGCCTTCTGGCCTGCTTGTATTCTTAACTCCCTCACTGACTGATTGTTTAGATTTAATTGGAAGGGATTCAATTGCACCAGAGAAGTCTGCCTTTTCCCACCAAAGCAGCCCATAATGCTAAATCACCCAAGGGCAGCACAGTTTGGGAAGAGGGACCTGGTAGCCTGTTGATGTGGGAGGCTAATTATTTTTGGCGATTTCTGAGTGAAAAACTGATTCAGAGTGGGGGAGGGGGGGTTAAAAGAAGAGAAAAGCCTCTTGAAGTGGGGATTGAGCTCTTCTTGTGTGGTTTGTCCTCTGTCATTTTAGTGAAAACATAAGCATTGTAGGGTGTGACAGCTAATCAGTAGAAAGCTCAGGTGTGTCTTCATGTGGTTTAAAGCTGTAATCCCCGCTTCTGGTCCTGCGCGTCCTTTCTTTATTGCCCAGTTAAAAAAAAATCCTCCTCCATAGACTCGTATTATTTCTTTTCATAATTCATTTGCTATAGACAAATGAGTGATTACAAGTTATAAAAGTTATTTTATATCTGAATCTTAATAGGGGACCAAATTAATGCAAATGTGTTTAAGCAATTTTGTTAATATGTGAAAAATAATAACAACACATGAAAATGAACTAAATACTTTTAGCCTATTCATTATCTTTTTAAAGGGAAAATCACACATATTGTCACAGGCCAATTAACTATTTACAGTGTAGTTCACTCCTTTCTAGGTATTATCTTACAGACAGTGCAACCCCACCATCATTACAGCACATGTCACATCACTGACAGAGATCATGATTTAAGGAAAACACTGTCAGTATTTATTTTTTTATTTATTATTATATAACAAAGTCATTTTTTGTTAATAAAGACCTTTGTGAAACTTCAGGAAGTCGTGCTATATTACCTTGAGACCAATCAGATGAAACACCAGCACAAGTATGGGAAGAATGGGCTATTTACGATGAAGCTGTGACCCCAGCTCCTCTCGATTGACCACCCCTCCTGAGGAGAGACATGCTTTTAGTGCATTCATTCGTGTCTGCGGCATTTCTGATGACTATTCTGGTCCCTTTCAAAGGGTCGTAAACAGACGCTGAAACAAGTCCGTCTAATGCCTTCTTTTATGGGTATAGTCTGCTGAAGAATTTAAAGGGATTCTGCATCAATTGAGTGACTCACGGGGAACAACATTATTTACTGTTTGACATTTACTCATTCAAAGTGGTAAAATTTATTAAGTCAGTAATGAGAAAAAGATTTTTCTTTTCTTTTCCCTGCTTTTTAGGACCCGCCGACATCTGTATCATTGGGCCTGAGGATGGAAGAAATGATCTTCAACTTGGCTGACACACACCTATTCTTCAACGACTTAGAGGTGCTTCTATTTATTTTAACTTTCTTCTTTAAAATTCCTTTCTCAAACTGCTGTGATTCTGCTCTGCACACCTTGTGCCAATTTTAGTTTGTGGATTTTAGTTAGAGTCTATACTGCAGCAACAACTGCTTCATAGCGTGGAGTCTGTTACTTAGTTATCAGTTCATTGGGATGAAGTATTACCTCAGAGCCCAAGGGATACCATGAATTTTACATATGCTGTCAGTCTCTGTTGTTCCGGGGTAGCCAGCCAGTCCTGCACCCACCCCCGCCTTCCCATTCCCATAGCAGCTAGTGCAATTTGTCTGTCTCTAGTTTTTCTATGGCCACTCCGTCTGTCTGTGTCATGCTGTGTGCTCGGTGTCACTGTCCATCTACACCACAGACCCTTATGTCACAGCATAAAATCCCCCACCGTCTCCCCTCCTCCTCTGATTCATGTATGCCTAGTGTAAAACCTGCCCCTGGGGCACAAGAATGAAGGCATCAGAAATAGGTAGGTGTGTGTGAGAGTGTCTGATTTACTAATGGGAGAGGTGAAGCAAAGACCAGAGGGTCAGTGATGCCTATAGGCTCAGGGTATTATGTACAGAAAAGTGTGACCCACTTTGTTTATATGTATACACACATGAACAGACATGAGGCTACCAAACGTTAAACTCAGCTATCAGTGCTCAATGCGTTTTAGGAATAAACAAATGACTTTATCTCTTGGTGTTATTTCCCACAGCACTTGCTCGATCCTATTCTCCATCTATGATTTTATTGCCTTTATTTCCTTTATTTTTGTTCCAGACGTTTCTTCTGTTCCTTTCTCCCAGTGAATCTGATCCCACTGACCCAGCGCTTTTCCTCAATGTCCTGCTTTGCGCTGACCTCAAAGTAGAGGAAATGTTTTGTTTGATACTTAAGTGTGAAGAGAGCTGTGGCCAGTCTGCCAAGTCTCATTACTCACCACCATGTTTGGCTGTGTTACATGAAGCATACCCAAGAAGAAGGCAAAAAAAAAGAAAACAGGAGGGAAAGACAGAGAAAGAAAATGTTCTTATTCCGCCAGACAGACGAGTGACCGAGGTTCCAAATGCAGTCATCATGATCAAAGTTAATTGGCTGCAATTGGCTGGTTAAATATTTCCTTATGCCCTGGCCATGTAGAACACATTCTAGCTGCACTTTATTTAATAGATGCCCCAATCATTTTTAAAAAGGGCAGTTTGTGACAATGCTTAAATGTGGTTTTGCTCAACATCTGTCCTGTGTTTTGATTTCTTTTCATGTGTGATAAAACGGTTCACAGATGAATTGGCAGCTCAGGCTGCTTCTAAAATTATTTTAAAGTACAGCACATATATTTGTTCTGCTCTGTCTCAGTAACCAAATTATTATATTTTGTTTTGACACTTAAAAGCTTCATATTTTTTTCCACTACCAGAGTAGTATTCTGACTGAAATAGACAAATGTGGTCTGCTGTAAGAATGCTTTTTAGAAGGTCCAATACAAAGACCATCTTGCGGTGATTGTCATTAATAATTATACTAGAGGGGGAGTGACATTCCCTTCGATGCATGTAGATCTCGAGTTGGGACATTCAGAGTGTTAAGTCCCCGTTCTCAGCAGTTGTGTTTCCTCTCTGCTGATTTACAGTTCTCCTCAGATAGAACTAAATAGAGTCCAACTATAAATACCACAACCAGCACCAGTTATGTATTTAAGCATGTGCAGAAATGCATATGGTCCATCTAATTTAGTCTAAGCCATAAAGGGAGACCCCAGAGGCTGTGCAGAAACACAGGTGCAGAGTTAGTGGCCTAGTAGTGTGTGTGAGTGGTCCATCCAGGTCTGTTGTCCCACCACCGTCTACATAAGAACACTAACTATGGATTTAGCTCCCTCAAAATCTTACAATGCATGCAGTCCAATATTGCCATGTATTAAAATGTTAGTTTTAAAGAGAAATTAATGTTTTAAAAGTACACAGTTCGCTTACAGCCCTCCAAACATCACATTCAGTCACAATATTCTACTCACTGCCTGACAAAGCCACAGGAAACACTTTTGTATTATGTGCAGTCAAGTGTGTGTGTGTGTGTGTGTGTGTGTGTGTGTGTGTGTGTGTGTGTGTAAATGGAGGCTGGGCCACGCTGATAGAACTGGTGAGTGACGATTCAGAGGAAAGTCATAAAAAGAAAGAGGGCATGCCGAAGGGGTCAACAGGGATCAGTTTCACCCTTACGTCTTTCCCTTTTTCCTCTTTTTCTCTTGTAACCTTTTTCTGGATCAGCGCTCACTTTTTTTTTCATTCAGTGTTAGATAGTATTAAAGGTGGGTCCCAGAGATACTACACCTCCCCAAAAGATTTTCTCTTCTCCCAGCTCACACACACTGTAATGATTGCCCCGCGCAAACCATTTGCTGCTCGGCCGTTTAAAGGACGGGTGTAACAAAATCTGTTTTTATCATCAAAATGTTCTCACTGAAGGAAATATTACAAAAGTAACTCAAGGCAATGTGATACGTATTGATGTGATCTCCACTGTATTAATTTTCCTTATGGAAGAAGTTGTATTTCAATAGCTGCAGAGATAAATGTAATCAATATTTTATTTTAGATTTATCTAATGCAAATCAGTATCCAAAATTAATCCTTTTCCAATATAAAAAACATTATTATGACAGGGAAATACCATTATTTCCTTATTAAATTATAAATGCATGTCAGAGAAAAAGTCAATAATAAGCTTTTAATTTCTTTATTTCAAAAGCATAGAAGTAAATTGCCAGATTGTAAATTACCAAAATTCTTGAGTATGGATTTTATTTTTAAATACAATAAATGTACTTCACTGGTTGCCA
This sequence comes from Ctenopoma multispine, assembly GCA_034779795.1. NCBI lineage: Eukaryota > Metazoa > Chordata > Actinopteri > Anabantiformes > Anabantidae > Ctenopoma > Ctenopoma multispine. The sequence continues at coordinate 20,840,075 of JAUYWH010000012.1, read as the reverse complement.
TTTTCAACCAACACCGTGGTCCGCAGCTGAATGTGGAGTTAATTGATGGTCTACAGTGATGTGTATAATGAAGCCCAGTGAGCTTGAGCTCACTGGGAAGACTGACAGCTCTGCTGTGACTCAGGGTGTGAGTTTACAGTAGGTGCACTGCTGCAGCCCAAACGCTAACACCAAGCAGTATGTGGGAACCGGGGGCCTCACTCTCTCTTAGCAAGCCCCCTGTGTTCCTCGCTCAGTGGGATGCAGGGGCTGCTGTCTCCCCCCTCCCTGAGTGAGAAAACAACCCTCCCTGTCTGGAGGATAAAGGGCATGGGGGCAAACCACTCACAGAGAGAGAGGGGGAAAGGTCTTTAAAGGTGGGAACATTTTAAATTAGTCCACTGATTCCACCATGCTGTGTGCATTGCTCCCTCACACACTCACTTACGCTCTGTTCTGCTACACACAAACACATGTACATGCAAACATACATTTTGTACAAGCGCTTATGGACGTAGCCCACAAACTCTCACATATATATACACACGTACATACCTGTGGACTAATCCTGTGACACTGTGAGTTGACTGCGTTTTATAGCTCCCACCCTACAGTCCTGAGGTTGAAACCTCCTCTGTCACTCTCACCCAGGGGCTGCCTGTTAATGAGAGATGCTGTGAAATGCACGGCTTCCCTTTCCTAGTGGTTGAAATGGCCCTCTAGAGCCTCTTAGTGTAGAGCCATTCTGTTGGTTTTATGTCCCACTTGCAGAGAAGCAGATCCTGTACTCGCCATTTCACGTGATTTGTAGCTTTATAACGTTTTCATTGAAAGATATTTTTTTAATGATTTGCAGTAAGGAATAATTTTAGATTTACATTATTTTAAAGTATGTCATTATTATCATTATTTTTGTATTGTTATTAAATCATTAAATAATACTGACAATTAACACAATTGCTGTGCCACTGAGTTTTTTTGTATTTTAAATTACTACTGTCATAATGCACAAAACCTCAGTAACCCATGAAGACCTGTACCACTAAAATCTGGATGAATCTAGGAGATTCCTATTTGTAACTTGCAGTGCATTTTCAATAGTGGCATATTTTGTCAGATGGACATCTGTGCACTGACATGGGTGTATTTCATCATTTGCCTGGCCAGTGCTGCAGCAGTTCTTTCATGCTCCTTGACAGAACACACAAGGCGGGGCCACTGATGTGTTTTGGAAAGACTAGAAAGAAAGAAAAATAGGGGTCTCCAAGCCACTCTGTCAATCTTCACTCTGGAAAGAAAGAGAACAGAAACTTGCACAGATTTGTACAAACAAGTCTGCTTGGTAGGAATAAAGTTTTTCTGTACGAATACAGTTGCCACAGAGGGAAAATTATAAAATAACAGAAATATGATATTGTAGTATTTAATGTTTCTCTCTTTGAAGTGTGGTTTGAACTCTCAATGCCAAAAATAGCAAATAATGAAACTCAGTTTATCTATCACACATAACAAATTTATACTTTTCACTGCCTACCTGTGGATTGTTTCCCAGTTATTACAATGGCAGTTTACAGATCCTTTCGTTAGTTCAGTCTGTGACTAAACATAGCACTCCCTCTAGATCTTTTCTCCTGATCGTGTGAATTTTTGTAAAGCCACCAAGGACTCCATACCTATGCTTTGTTTGGCACCACTGTTTGAATTCCGTGACTGTTCAAGCACACATTGTGGATTGGAATGAAGTGGGTTTGAAGAACTCTCCCTTTGTTACCCACATCCTGTGTTTGACCCCCAGGTAATCACTGCACCCCTCCCTCCTGCACACTGCTCCTTTCCCCCTAGACAGGGGTGCTTGTGGTGGGAACGGAGAAGGAAGTTGTTGGGGGTCACAGACCATGAGAGGAATGACAGGTTCTGCCAGTTGAGTGGAGAACCTGCGAACCATGGATGAGGCTTTTTCACATGGCATCAGTTTGTAGGATCAGAAAAAATGTTGTGATGATGGCTGTTATCACTGCGGTTTTGACCAGCCCCCACTCCAACAGCTCACCTGACATAGACAATGAGAGAGAAGGGGCAGGGGAGGGTGGCTTGTACTTAAAAGTGGACACTCAGGCAGTGACCTCTGTAGAAAAAAAATGTGATTGCTTCTGGTGGAGGGTCTTCACTCCTGAGTACAGTAGGAACATCTGTTGTGAGTTAGTGGTGATTGTAGGTTTTACAGAGACCACTGTTTGCTTGGTGAGGGAGAGTGGGGGTGGGGGGGATCACTGGAAAAGAAATGCTCAGATGGTTCTAAGCCTGCCCCTCAATGTGCCACCATGTTGACAGCCTGTCACTCTGCTGTTTAGTGGTATAGAAACAAAAAAACAGCAGCACAGCTCTTTTTATTTTAAGACTGGTTCTATGAAGTCCCGCGTGGACATAAATGTTCAAGATGACACTAAACTGGAAGTAATTACATGTTTTTTTTTATGATACATTCAATGTTATTACTTGATTACCTATTTGAATTGACTGTATTGACTCCTTCAGAGACTCGGTCACTTAGTAAAACTCACCTCCCACTAGTGTTTCTGTCCATACTATTCACTTTGACTCTACAACTGAACCATCTAAGGCTCTGTAGTGTTTATGACGCCTTCACAAGTGGCTCCTAATGAGTATGTGTAAGGGTTACTGTATGACATTATCCACAACCACCTCTTCTATTAGCTTTTCAAGTCCTCCCAGGGAGCCAGTGCAGAGGTTTATGAAGCCCCAGCTGGGAACAGTAATTTCTGGAGTCTGCAGATTCTTCCAACCAAGTGCCTTTCTAGTCACAGTGCTCAGACATAAACTATCTGGAAGTATCAAACCCTGCTTAGTTGCTCATTAAGCATTATATAATCTACATAATTATTAGAAACAATGTAAACATGCACATTTAAGTAGAAGAGGTACACTTGTTCAAACTGGACAAACCCAACCTCTGTAATCTTCTTTTTCTGTGGGTTGAAATGTCTTAACTTCATAATCATTCATAATCAGACAACTTGCTTATTAGGCCTAATTACTGAGACATATTTAGTGTTTTTAGTGTCACAGTTCTGGCTCTGACACCTGAAGTATGCCCATAATTAACACGCTGTGTAATATGGTTCTCAGGTATCAGTTTTGATCCTCGCTGACAGTCAGACTCTTAGAAACACATTTCATGGGAAGAAAAAACATGAGGGCTATTGTCATCCAACAAAGTACCGGGAGACAGGGTGTAATTAGGCAATGGTATACCAAATGAGTAGACCTGAATGGCCTTGTACTGAAGTGAAAGAGGCAGCAGGAGCTTTTGCAGTCAGCTGATTGTGTCTAATTCATCAGTAGGTAATTACTGAATAATAGAAGCATTCCAGTGACTCGCACCAGAATGAGAGGTCTTTGAAAAGAGGCTTTATGAAGTGCTTAACCAAGGGTGCTGTTTTTGTTTTCCTAAACAAACAGACATACCTCCACTACTCAAGGAATTAGACACACCAGCACTTTGGCTTGAGTTCCTTAAATTTGGGGATCGTTTGTGAACATAAATTATCCACAGGTTTGTTGGCAGCAGATGCTTAAGCTGGGACAAATTGCTGCTTTCTTCAGGTATTAAAGAAGTACTGGTGAGTGTCTGGAAACAGATTAGGCCAACAGAGCTAACTAAGAACCCCCGCCTGCACCCCATCTCCCGTTGGCAGCCTAGCTCCCTGTGAGGTCACTTTGGACTCTCCCCCAACCTTTACCCGCTGCTCTCTTCTGTATCCACCTCTCTACCCTTCCACCCCCTTATCGGGGTGCTGGAGCCCCGGAGAGGAGGGGAGAGGGGTCACAGGGTCAAAGTCTTTTCCTCTTTGGATCTCGGGGCTTGCTGGGAGAGGCGCTGGCAAGAGAATGGCTGCATTAAAGCAGGGGTTGGGGGTCAAGATTTTAATTTTGTTAAAGAACAGCTGGTTTGAGTTTCTCCTCACGTCGCTCTCCCCTCCCTCTCCCCACAAATCCAGGGAGATGAAAAATTTGTTCAGAGGGGAACTAGTAAAATAAAAAAGGTTTACAGTCCAAAGCCCTTACCCTTGCCCTGATCTAGCATTAGAGAGGAATGCAATAACGTCAGCATTTGGCCTGAGTTAGATTGACTGAAAACAAGGAAGTCCTTTCTGTTTTTGGGTGTCTTGACAGCCTGGTGAAACTTGATTAAAAAGCTTAAAATCAGGATGGATTTTTCATACTTGCGAAAAGAGTATTTCACTGTCTCAAGTGTCATTTTTCATAAGAAATTATTATTTTACACATAACTTTAACCAGGTGAGACTTTTTGACAGTTACCCACGCGATTTAAAACCCACTGACTGAAACAAACTGAGAGCTTTATGTCATGTTCAATCCAAAACCTTTTGCTTTGAACAAATCTATTGCTCAACCTCAAGCTGGCTAAACTGCTAGACACTCCAAGCAAAAAGAAACTTCTCTCTCTTCACTCAGCCTCATGTGAAATGTGTTGATGTGAATGCCCAGGCAGGACTCTGACATTTTGAGCTTGCTGTGGGGGGTACAGGGAAGGGAGAAAGAGGGAGGCACTAAAGCACTCCTATAAATGGAAAACTAATAACAGATTTTTAGTCTGCTTTGTCCTGCGCTCTTTTGCCGGCTGGCTGGCTGACTAGCCTCAGGGCTGTGTTGGTGTGTGGCGCAGCAGCAATCAGAGGTCATAATTTCATTGGCGGTTAGCATCAGGTTCAATTTTTCTAGTAGGTTACATTTACCAGAAAGTCTGGATTGTGTTACTGTGTACCGGCAGAATCAGTGAAGAGCTGCAGAATCCTTCTGCCATTCCAAGAGGAGTCAGGCACCTCTATAGGGGAAGAGGAGTGCACGCATATGTTTAGAGATGCACACATACACATATATACACATGTACAGACCATTAGTGCCAAGGCTCTCTATAGATTTAGCTAGCCTACATACACCCTTCTACTGTATGTATATATATATATATATATATATATATATATATACATATATATATCTGTGCTCTCAGACATAGCTGTTCAAAAACCAACCTGGTGAGTGTTTAGAAGTTCTGGATTGGGACTTAATTGGTTATGTCTGTGGGCATGCATATCTTTAGGCCCCTCTAGTAGAAGCTGTCCATTCAGACTGATGATGAGGTTAGTTGTTGTTTGGACAGAGCTGGTTAGGGCACAAGGAAAGAAAACTGTGGTGAGCCTATGTAAATGGTAATGATGAAAAAGTTAAGCCAAGAGTGAGGTGTCTAGCCAAAGTACTATCTGAATAAATATGTTTTTTTTATTATGAATAATAACCTAAAACATGTGGCGATTGTCATTTCCAAAGATAGAAACCTCTTTAAATCATCTTTAAAAATTTATTATGTGAATCTACCATTATTCAAAATGTATATTCTGTGTATTCCAGGAATGTGACCAGGTACATATCGACGATGTGTCCTCTGATGACAACGGTCAGGATCTAAGGTACACCACTGGACCACTTCATGTCTTTGTTCATTAGGCAGTATTTAATGTGATATATGATTAACTACATCAGTGCTGAAGCAGGGTTTTCTAACAGATTATTTGTTTGTTTTAATTATAGTACGTATAACTTCAGCGCTGATGGTTTCCATGCAGCGGCAACCAGTGCCAACCTATGTCTTGCCACAGGCGTACGGGGAGGTGTGGACTGGATGAGAAAACTGGCCTTCCGCTACAGACGAGTAAAAGAAATCTACACCACCTACAAAAATAATGTCGGAGGTAATCTCCCAAGAAGCATCGCTGTTCCACACAGATTAGTCATGTAGAAATGAGTCTGCATGTCTACGTGCCCTCATTGTGTGGGCATTTGTGAGTGTCTGTGCGTGTTCTAAAAGCACACATGCCGCACCACTTGGTCAGCGTAAATTTTGAAAATTTCAGTGGTATTCAGAGTGCTGGTCCAATCCAAACAATGTTACCCCGTGTTTCAGGTCTGCTGGGCCCAGCCAAAAGGGAAGCCTGGTTGCAATTGCGAGCAGAAATTGAAGCCTTGACGGACTCCTGGTTAACACTGGCACTGAAAGCATTAACATTAATCCACTCAAGGTAGGACTCCAGTGAGAAAAATTGTACCCAGTCCCATACCACACATAAATAAACTTGCATGTGGTGTAAATAGGTCAATTCTGTATTCCCAAGCTATTTAAAAAAACAACAAAGCTCCAAATTGTCTTTTGGACAAACTTTGTCTGCTGATACTGAAGGATAAGAGTGCAAAGAGATCTGACTTGAAGAGAGCTGGGATCTAATCACTCATCACAGGACATGCTTTAAACCACTGATAGATTACTGTGTCTATATTTTCAACACGCTATGTTTTCCTTTGTCCTCCCTCAAAGTGATATAAAATGATGTCATCCCGTTTCCCTCACCGTCTGTCTCTCTCTACTGTAGGTCAAACTGTGTGAATATCCTGGTGACCACCACACAGCTCATCCCTGCCCTGGCCAAGGTGTTGCTCTATGGCTTGGGCATAGTCTTTCCTATCGAGAATATTTATAGTGCAACCAAAATAGGTAAATATTCAGAAGTGCATGATTTGAGTCCTTTATTTTGCATTGTTTGTTTTCAGCAATCTGGGACATTAATGCATATTATAGGTTAAGAATTAAGACACACATGCTACCTAAGTGATGGGAATGAGGCATGGAGTGGATGGGAGAGTTGATGTTCTTCTGAAAGGGAATCAGTCTAATCAGCCTGGGATTATTTTCTTGGAGTTGGGCCTCCCCAGACCTCTCCTGCTCAGTCTCTGCATATGAAACCACTTCTGCACATTTATGTCATTCCACAGCAACAGGACCCCCTTCTCCTCCTCTCCTCTCCCTCCTTTTCCACCACTCCTTCCCCTACTTCAATGTTTCAGATGCAAAATAAACATTAGGCTTCACTCCTGCACCATTTTCAGGCCCATCAGCAGAGATTTGGAGCAGAGTGTTCCTTGGAACGTTAAGCTTACTGGCCCCCCTAGCCCCTGTAGCATGCAAGAATGATTTCACTTATTTAAGTCCATTTGTCCCAGGTTTGAGATGGTCGTTATCTGAGGCCTGATCTTATCACATTTCTTTCTTGTGCTCAAAGTGTTTACACTCTGCCCTACTTTGTACATGTGGTGTTTTTAAATGGGCTCCTATCGTCCTGTGCCTCTGATAAATGATAGTAATAGTTTGATAGTATTCAGTGTGAATCTTTGTGAGTGTGTGTGTTTTTGTGCTCCTCATTTGTTTGCATCGCCTCAATGCTCCACTAACAACTAACAACTGCTGTTAACTCCTCCACAGGGAAGGAAAGCTGCTTTGAGAGAGTAATTCAGAGGTTTGGGAGGAAAGTTGTTTACATTGTTGTTGGAGATGGTGTAGAAGAGGAGCAAGGCTCAAAAAAGGTAAGAAAAAAGAATAAATATATTGTACTTCATTGCTTCATTAGTGAAACGTACATAGAACTAGGAGAGAAGTTGATGTTTAGAACGAAGACTTACTTTCCCTAAGGTTGAGAGTTCATTATGAATGCTAACAGAACAAAAACATACCTACCATACCTTCCCAAAGAAAGTAGTGAGCGCTCCAGCTCTCCTCCTCAACAGTCTTATTTTACTTTTATTCGTTTATCCGCTTATGCGGCATCCAAGTACAAGAGGGAAAATCTGTAGTGTGTAATCAGCGCTCTTCCTCCACCAGCTCAGGTTTACAGAGGAGGGGAGAGGAGAGATGGCATAATTATATATTCTTGCTCAGTGCCCTGAGCAGCGTGAATGCTGTATGTGTAATGCTAGACAAGCCTTTTCAGGCATGTTGAAGGCAAATCGTAAATAGAGCATGCATTAAAGAGACTCAAATCATTGTTGATGAAATTAGAATATTTACTGCAGTGACAAGCCCGTAAGCATGAGAACGATCAACAAAGGCTCAAAGCCGACATCTCCCGTGCTCGTTCAGGAAACATGACAGTTATCTGTTCAGATGACTCTGACAACCGACTTGCCCTTTTTATGTTACCTGTTGGTTCTTGCTCCACAATTTGTGTATTCAGCATTTCTGCCAAGTTTGGATGTAAACCAAATGCCACATGCAAGCCACACACAGCCAACTTACTCATTAGCAAATTAATCGGCGGCCCAGGAGCATATTTCAGTGCCACTTACGGTGAGCCACAGTGTCAAGGCGAAGACATGGAGTTTCGCTTTGAAAAGCCTCCAGCTCCTTTTTCACCTGTTTCTTAGTAAACAGTGAGTTGAAGCAAGGACAGATGAAGAGTGATTAGGCAGTGATTAGGAAGAAGTAGCACCCTTTAGCCTGAATAAGTGTGTAAAGCAATAGCTCTGTATTATGAAGTACCAACACTCCCTGGGAAAATGGTCTTGAGGGATGGTTGTGGAAAAAAGATATTTTTAGCAAATATTTTTACTCAGTCTTGAGTGTGACATTGATGGACCTTTTTTTTTTATTTTCCCCCATCTGACTGTTTTGAGTCCCACTACAAGCCATGCGGTAAAAGGTTTCTGTGTCAACATCAGAGAGGACGTGAAATAACACAACAATTTCGCCTGTCAGGAAGCACATATGAGACGTGACACTGTGTGGAACTACAAAAGCAAATCTAAAAGTTGTCTCGGCCTTCATTCCTTTACCTCAAAAAATCCTGAGTCCCTGAAAACAGTTCTGCCTTCCGTTATTACCATCGCCTGGGAGAGAAGGCAGAGATAACATCTCCAGCTTTTAAACTTAAAAGCAAAGACAATTTACAAAACAAAAAGCAAAGAGCTTTTTAAGGGTCAGTGCAGGCTCTCCTAAGCGGAACATATGCCTGGGAGAGGCCATACCTTTGATAAGGGAGGGTAATGGGCTCCACACACTGAGGAGCTGAGGACTCTACCTGACAAGCTCTTTTCATTCTCTGCAACTCAAGTTTCCCCCTTGTATTCTGCCTGGGAACAACAGCTCATTTGCACTGTCCTAAACGCACAGCGGCAGGCAGGAGGTTCATTCAAAAGACACTTTGGGGAGCTCATTTTTGTTGAGGTTGAAAACAGCTACTGGATTAGTCTAAGAGATATAAAATTGCATGTTGATGCAGCAGAGAAACTAGTTGGTGTGTGTTATTGATATGATTGTTTTTCCTGGTGAATGAACCAGACTTACTTTATTCATTGAATGCATTATAACAGTTGTTTTTCTTTATCATTATTCAGCTTTTAGAATAAGTACAAGGAAAATACATTGTTAATTGTTAATAGAATTTATATTGTTTTCTGTGTTTTTCACTTTTCATCATGGGATTCTTTTGTCTCTCCCTTAGCACAACATGCCCTTCTGGAGGATTTCCAGCCATTCGGACCTCATGGCCCTCCACCACGCTTTAGACCTGGAGTACTTGTAGCACTACAACACCATCGAACACCCTGCTACACCTCAGCATACTCTGCAACCTTTCACCTTCGCCCTCCAGCCCCATCCCATGCTTGCGGCAGACCCCACTGCTCAGACAAAAAACCCTGTGCTGCCTGGTGTCTGTCTTCCACTACGCAGGAAGAAAAAAAAAGGAGAATGGAAAAAAAAGGCTTAGTACACGGTTAATGTGCTGACACACGGTCACACTTCGTCTTAACCCTTGATTTTTTTTTCTGGAAGCGAAGGGGAGAGGTGACTTTACGGCGCTGCAGCTGCTTGCCCTGGTTACTGTGAATTGGCCGCTTTCTGAAGCTGTCAAAGTGTTTTACGGCCCCTTGTTTGTGTCGGGACTCTGTCAGGGTTCACACCTGTGAGGAGAGCAGAGCTACTGATGGCCTCGCCTGCCTCACTTCATCTCACCGCAGAACTCAGCTACAGTGAACCACAGACCCACGACTACTGGTGGTGATGTTTCTCTGTTCCCCTTCCTCTCCCCCTGCTCGTCTCCCCTTTTTTTCTGTTTATCACCTAAGGACTTTTTAGTCTCCCTTCTGTCATGGGACAGAGAGACAAAGCAACTGCTCCTGTTTTAATTGTCAGTCTGGGAGTCCTGTACTTCTTATTTATGAACAGAGACTCTGTGAGTGGCACCGTGCCACTTAGAAGGTACCTCGATGACAAAAGACTCGTGCCTTTTACAACATACTAATGATTTCCATCACAGCGAGAGGAAGACATTTATGGAAGATAAAAGGGTGTTTTCTAATAATTTAAGAAAATTACAAAAAACTTTATTTACAATGCTGAGACAATCGTGTACAGAGGAAATCTTTTTGTGTGTTTAAGTTTGTAATCACTGGACTGTTCCTTCCTATATTCATTTAGGTACATGCTCTTGAAAGGTGGCAATGCTTTTTCATTGAAGTTTAAAAAAAAAAAGGCATCCTGTCGCACATAAGCTTGTGCGACAACTGAAAGTGTTGATGTGTTAAAGTTTTGTTCAGTAAACAAATATGTAGATAATGGGATTTTGTGATAAATCATTTTGTCAAGACCAAAAGCATGAATGTCAAGTGTCAATGACCTTTCATTTGATTCTGGGATGTGTCTCGTCCTTACAGGAAACTTCAGTCACACCTTTATACAGCATAACAGGTCTCATCTACTGCAAGTCTTTTTAAGACTCATATTTCAAAGTGAAATAGGTATTTGTCCTTTTAGTTATTCAGAAAGGTAGCTGACAACTTGTGTCCTTACAGCATTTCACCAGCTTGCAGCCCTGACCACATGTATTTGGTAACAAACTTAATTCTGATAAGGATTTTGGATGTGGCATATGGAAATGTCCTGCCTCATAAGAGCCATTTTAACAACAAATTTAAATTAATCTGAGATTTAAAAAAGCAGGCTTGAATAGGTTTTATTATCTTTTATACAGGCACTATAAAGATTCTTGTACAGCGAGCATAATTTTGTATGATGTAGTGTTTTTATTTCAAAAATACATTCTGTGTCCCTCCTTGAAGTAGCTGAAATACATTAAGCCCTTTTTATAGTGCTTCTACATCTGTGGAAGGGGAAACCATAATTAACATTGAGAGAAAAGCCACTAACTTCGAGGGGTGTGTGGACAAACAGGACATGTGCTATCGACTGTGAATTTCTTAAACAGAAATGGACTCGTGTTTCTCATTTTTCCCTCTTTTGCACATGATCACTGTTGGCCTTTACGTTTCCATTTGGATCCCTCTTTCCACTAACACAGCCTCCTGCCCCTCTACTCAAAACAACTTCTCCCCCACACTCCGGGGTATCTACATATTGCTGCTAGATCAAGGTAATGGTAGGTAAAGAGAGGAAATGTTTTATAGATTAATACAGCACGCTTTTTTTATTATGTTGCAATCATAAATGCAAACTGGAAATACTTTACACTACATGGGCCTCATTGTGAAATGCAAAAGATTGTTGTGTCTGCAAAATATGTGTACAGATGTTTTTGACATTATTATTTGATTGTGTTTAAATTAATAAAACTGATTTGTGAACTGGTACCTGTTGCTCTATGTTTTTAATACTTACAACTACATTGATTCAACTTAAAGCTATTTTATATTACCATATATTGTGCAGTTATATTCCTGGAATAATATTAATATCTGCCTCCAGTGAGACAGACATAAATGTCACTGGCCCCAGCCACTAATCCTACCAGGAAACAAATAGAAATTGGAGCTGGGGCAAGTCTAGAACAAACAACATCACACCCACATGCTAATTGCATCTATGTGAATTAAAGGGGTCGTTTATTGAAATAAACACTTTATATTTTTGTGGATGCATTTCTGTCAGTTGGATATTTTTTTATAAATCACAATACAATACAACATTTCCCTGAAAATTTCAACAATGTTCAAGGTGCGTCACAGATTTTTGAGGCTCTTGGAGCCGAACAAGCCCTCACCCCAACATTTGTAGTAATTCTAGCCCTATAACATTGGCTATGCATAATTTACATATTAAACCATTCCAAGCCATAGAGAGCTGAGTTAGTTTAAATAACACATGAAAAATATTTATGAGGTTTATTTTATGAGGTGGTCACAGCTAAGACTGTCCAGCATGTAACACTATCCTGGACAGAGAAGAAGGTGCCCAGCCTCCAAAACCACGTTGGAGAATTAAGCATGCATGGAATTTTATTTAGAGCCGTTTAATATCCAGATCAATTATGTTTTCAGATGGAGTGAGAGTGATGGCCGGGGTGAGGCATGTGTGTCTGCCAGGCAGGACAAAGCAAGTCGGACTACTACCACTGGAATGCACCAGCACAATGACCCCTAATGTGCTTTTCCCACTTCCGAACAGCTGAAAGACTAAGTAGTGTCTGAAGTACTGACTGGTTGTCTTTTTAGGACAGGAGTGCTGCTCTCTCTCTGCAGCACAGAATAGAGGTCTGTTCTCTTTAATAAGTTTTCCCGATGCTCAGAGACCTGGCAGAACCAGACCAGACATTTTGTGAAAGAAAAAGTGGGTGTTGTGGCATGTCGGCCAGCCATTCTGGCTGCTCATTCAAAACAGAGGAGGAGTGTCTGTGAAGATTCTCAGTCATCCAGGTCATGGTTATCCCAAAAAATGCTGTTCAGTGGTGACTGGACTTCTTGAACACCTTCCATCCAGAAGGCTTGATCAATTCAGAACTGATGAATGCTTCTGGATAGAAAGTGAAAACAGAAGGGTATAAAACTAAGAGCTAGATTGTGCCTGTTTGGCCTGTGTCTTTTACCTGACTGGCACTTCTCTACCAGAACTCTGATACCTGGTGATCATTTATCTTCCTTTGATGTGTTGTAGATCTGGTAGCTGCTTAGTGAACATGTCATGTGATTGCTTTTGTTAGATATGTGTTCCTGTGCTTTAATCAGGCTTTACAGTAACCATGTAATTCACAAGAGGCCTGCTCACTGAACTCCCATCAACCCTCTTATGGAAATAAAGGAGCCATTACCAAGCAGGTCCTCTGTTGGGCATTCCTCTCCAGGACGTCCCAGCAAAGCGCCCACTCCCCATAAAACTCTACTGCAATAATAAACAACGCCATTGGTGATTTACAACCTTGCCCAGACAGTGATTTCATGCAGATTTCCATAGAAGGGGCCTCTGACGGTGAATCACAATTGAACTAATATTGTATTACATGCATATCAAACTCCCCCCAAAAAACCTGATCTCCCACATCTCTTTTACGAGCAGGAAGCCTATTAATTGGCTTGTGTTCTCCTCTTGGTGGCTAGTGTGTCTTACATTAGGGGAATTTGTCTCCATAACAGACAGAAAAGGGAAGAAGACGGGTTTAGACACAAAGCATCCATACTTAGCCATGCACAGGGTTTCTAGTAAAAATAATAATGACTGTTTCACTCTGTACATCTTTATTGATAGTGTGAGTGATGCTGTATGTTTTGAGAGAGGATACACAAACTTGATTTCACTGGTCGCAGCTCCTCCTCCAGTGTTTTTTATTTAAAGAAAGGTTTTTTACTCCTCTACCTTTTTGCAAGGCTCTGCGAGTACTGGCAAACAGCAAGAGTGACAAACCTGTTGTCATGCTGTGGCGAGCGGTGGTGCTAAACTAGGGTCTTTGTTTACAGTTTGTTTATTTCTCAGTTACTGGGATTTGACAGGCACAGTGGGGCAGAGACAGCTGGTAATCAGCAAGCTGCAGATGCCAGGGATCCCAGCCAGTAGTATCAACTCTGAGAGGCCGAGCATCCACAGCTACGCCTGTTCCACACAGACCAAGCATTCCCAAGTGAGTCTAGACTGTGACAATGCCATTAATGTTATGTTGGTGGAGAGTTTGAGCCTGACTGGTCTAAAAAAGATTTGGTCATAGGTGTTAATGGACATACAGGGTGAATTGTGCCTTTTAGAGGTCATCAAGGGTTAGCCCTCTACAAATACAAATGCAGACAAAACTGTATTTGTGATGTTTTCTGTTTGGGTTTTCTGAAATCCGGAATTATGAATTAAGCATAATTTAATCAGTAATATTTGCCAAAGCACACATTTGCATTAGCACATATGGTATTAGTCTTCTTGTTTATTAGTACTTGTGAATTTCTTTTACTTCTTTCTTTTGAAGTTGAACCAGTAATTCTTATGAACACCCTGCAAAAAAGAATTACTTGCTAGCAGCTGTTGGTGCATCGTTTAGAGGGCAAATTCAACAACAAAGAAAAAACTTTCAGTGTAACCTCTCACCAAGGCTCATTACCACTGCATGGCTGCAGTGTTTGAGTTGTTACGAGAGTGAGTGGTGTTGCCAGGGCCAAAGTTGGAACGATGCTCACTGTCTGCAAACCACACCACAGCACCACCTGCATCTGTGGTCAAACACACACATTCATTCATATTTACTAGGCCCACCACAACACTCCATCTGAAGGTAAGTAGAGAGATCTATTTGGCAAGTTAAGGCCACCCTGCACCTTCTCACGACTCCTTAGGGAAGTCAGACCTGAGTCTCTGAGGGTTAATGCTGCACCTTCAGACCTCCGTGTATGTTGTCTGTTTGAGCATTCGCAGGATGTTTACAGATGTGTTTTTCTGAGTGTTCAGAAACGTATATCTTCATGTGTCTGTGTGTTAAGGGCCGCCCTTTTCGGGTGTTAATTGAGCCAGCTCTTCCCAGTTACGTCTCTGACCTGGGAAGGGCTCCATCTCGTCTGGTGGGAGAAGAAGCCTCTCAGACAGTGTCCGTGTCATCCAGTTAATAAAACAGCCTCATATACCACCTTGGCTTGTTTCTTCTCAATAAGTCATCAGTGACAGAGTCATCTCTAGTGCTCAAGGTGAATGAAACACAAACTAATTTACTACAGCTGAAACTATTACGTCTATTAAATTACAGAGACATATCTCAAAGAGGGACATTCTTGTAACACTTTTGATATCTCCTCTTTGGTCTTCTCCTGAGTTTATACTGCCCCAGTAGCAATGTTAATGTCGAGTTGGTTGTAATGGCTTCTGTGTTGTGTTTCTGTCTGGTCAGGGGACATAGAAGAGATGGAGCAATGAATGGTGGGATGCCACCAGGACAGGGGAAAATATTCTACATCCTGGGTGCCTCCGCTCTTCGGGGGGATTACAAAGGGTTTAACTGGCGGATGAAGCAGAGCAAAGTGGTAAGTGACATTTCTGGTCTGGGAATATGGCAATCAGCAGCATGGAACCTCGCCAATTCTCCGGGTCTGACCAGAGAATGTTAAAAAGGCTTGGGAGAGTGTAAACAAGAGAGTGGCTGGCAGTGCAGGAGAGGAAGGGAGGGATGGGGGGGGGGGGTCCAGGGGGACAGATCTGTTAACCATCAGTGGCTGCGTTTCATCCTGCCGCCCCCTCTCCAAACCCTTCAAGGGAGGCTTTGTGTACCTGCTCCACAGACAGGAGCTGGGAATTTGGGGAACAGGAAACCAAGTCTTCCCCCCCCTTCCTTCCATCCCCACACCTCACCCATTCCCTTTTCCCTGTGCCCCCAGCTGCCCCCAACACACACACCCGACATTCACCACTTGCTATGCCCTCTCTTCTACGCCACCCCCTGCACACTCTCTGCCCTCTGATCACTCAAACCTCCGCCCTGAAAAGGAATCTTGTACAGTACGCCATTTGAAACACAAACACAACAGCCCACTGACCTCTCCTACTGCTGTTCTCCCTGTGTGACCGAATGCTTCCAGGTACCTTTCATCCGACAGCAGCCATCCCTTAGCTCAGGTACAGTACATGTACGAAATCTTGCCCTGCATAATCTAAAGACCTGCATCCCATAGCCCCAATAAAACGAGATGCAGTTATTCAAACCACGATCCATAATTCATTATTCTTTCTCTGAAACACCAGCCCTGAGAATTGGAGCACTCTCAAAGTTCACTATGTTAATTGTTTCAGTTAGTTCATGAACTACCCAGGATTATTCAGCCACGCAGCCGGTGCCAAATCACATCAGTACTTTGCCTATTAGAAGGATATTGTTCCTGACAAAAAGCTGCTAGGCCTATTACTGTCACACTGTAAAGGTTAGCATGATAGAGTGAACTAGAGGTCAGAAAAGTAAAGCATGAATGGATGACTGTCTAAGCATAATCTAGCCACTTTTACTTGGTAACGGGAGGTAGTCAGGTCTGTCAAGCTTTGAATTTCTCCAAATGTATCACTCAGCTGTGAAATGGAGCTGCAGTAAGAGAGAGACTGCTCTAAAATGTAAAGGGTCATCTTATATTTTCTAGGGACAATACAAATGGAAGACTGTGATTGTTTACTTTGCTATCTGTGTTCTTTATTAACTTTCCATATTATCAGAAAAAGTGGCATCAATTACATCACTTGCTACAAGATATTGAATCATTTGTGATGTCAAGGAAATTACACAATTACACAAAAACAAAAACTACTAGTGCAGCAGAAAGTGTACTTTCATAATCATAACTTAGCTTCATTGATAACCATAAGTCTCCGCTTTGCTCTTTACTGAAATATGTTTTTCTTCTTTACGCAATAAACAATCATATTAAAAAGAAACATCAGGATCATAAACAGATCCACACTAGAAACTATCAGGCATGTTACATGTTTATACTGTTGTTGCATTTATATTTGAATCATTTCAGAAAGAAATACTGGGAACAGGTATGTATGAGTTATTAAATACATAATTACATGTCAGTGCTTTTCATACTGCACTGCATACATCACACATAAACTATATACAAGGAAAAAGTAGTTCAAAGGTCCAAAACAGTGAAACTGAGGTTATCTCTGTTGTTGATTCATTACCACATTGCTAACTGTAGCACCGCTTATAGCTCAGGCGTATTTCTTGTCAGTTAATTTTGACATTCTAATTATTACACGGGCCATGTGTCATGAGTAATATATCTGTCATGAATACTTTTGCAAATCATTACATTGTTTCATCATAGTCCACTTCTTTGCTCTGCAGAAGGTGTGTATAGTCACCTTACTATTATTACACAATCATTCACACTCAATTAGGTTCTGTTGCCCTGAAATATCAAGAAATCAAAATATACTGAGAAAAACCTTCTAAAATAATAGATTTGCATAATGACAAACCACAACCTTGCATATTAATCACTAATTTAAATCAACACCCCACTGATACATTCTCATCTCATCAATATGTAGCATGTATGTATGTAACTTCCAAATTAGCATATTTTGCAGGGCTACTGGTCAAAACTGAAAGACGCGGACTGCTGTCTGATCATTAATACCCAGAGCTGCGAAGAGAAATACTCGTCCCTGGCACAGAGTTGACACAGATCATAAAGGCTTCATTGTGAATGCTGACTTGTATGCTAAATTAAAAAAATGGATGTAACCTAATACGGAACGGCAGCAGTGATAAGATCTGGAGTCAGTCCATGTCCCTGCAGGCCTTTCTCCTCTTCGCTACACCACAAGGTAAGGCAGCACAGTGACAAGAGGTGTTCAGGAAGCAGCGAACACCCTGCAGATCAACAGATAATATTTTTTTGGCAAATAAGTTCATTCCTGAACCTTAAATTACATTTTCACCTTTCAAAGAAAATGTCTGATCTCAAAGCCTGAGGCAGTGTTTGTCTGAGACTGAGGGAGAGAGGGAAGAGGAAGTGCAAGGTGTTAGCTGACGGTAGTCCAAAGTAGTGTGTGTGTGTGTGTGTGTGTGTGTGTGTGTGTGCGCGTGTGTGTGTGTGTGCGCGTGCGTGCAGGATGCATCATCTTAGCCGTGTGTGTTTACACAGCTCATAATGCCACTGAACTGTCCCTCAGAGTAATTAAGAGCTTACCCCATGATCCACTTGGGCAGCACAGGGAATTGGCTCCACTCAATACATCCAGACCTCTATGACAAGCAAACGAAATGCCAAAAATCTACCTTTTTTTTTCCCACATTAATTTAACAACAATGTAGCAACTAAATAGATTATACCCTTAACAAATGACATCATCATTTAAAAACTGCGTTTTGTATTTACTTGGGTTATCTTTGTGTAATATTAAAATTAAAAAGTGTGACAGATAAAAATAGAAAAATAAATGGGGCAAATACTTTTTCACAGCACTGTATGTGTTTAGGAATGGGGAACATCAGATGTGATCTACTGTCCCAGTTCTACCTCGCAACTTGTAGCAGCTTGCAACATGCTTGCTGCTTAAAACAAGCGTGCTTCCTAAAACCTATGTGCCCAAACTGCAAATGGGATTATATTTTTGTAGGTAATTGCGCTGAATATTTTATGTTTGAATGCAACATAATACTGAATAACGCGCTACATGTGTTAAAGAAAAGTCACAAAGAAGTGGTTGGGGTGGGTGGCAGTCATACAATGTGAAAAGCTGTCACACTGCCGACCTGAATTTGACTTCAGAGCCCCATGTGTTGTTAAAAAATGAGACGCCTGTTGTTGTGTTGTTTCTGTTCTGCCTTAATGTTTTGTTTTGTTTTTGTTTTTTTTTGCTTGTTTTCGTCACCCTAATCTTTTTAATATTCTAATTTACTTCCTGGCATTTGTAAAGCACTTTGAATTGTTTCTGTGTTTGACACGAGTTATACTAGTTTAATATAAACTTGCCTTGTTTTAGTCAAGAAAATAACTTTGGTTAATGTTAAATAAGGAAAATGGTTTGGTTTAATAAAGTTTAATGAAGTGACTTAAATCTTTTTATCCTTGTTGACAGTTGAAAGCTGTTTGGATTCTAGGGAACTGTCTTTGTTTACCAAATTGATTCGGCTGTAGAGCACTTTGCCACCTACTCTTCCCACTCTTGTAAATGTTTGTCTCCTCCAGGTGCAATAACCGTACGCTCCATTAGATATATGGCTGTCTTGATAGCAATTTTTACCGGAACATGATACTTTTTGCTTGTACTTGAAAGATGTCTAAGGCTTTCTCTCCTATTTCTTACAGATTTCAGACTTTAGCTTTTGAACTCTCGGATTGGTACTCTTGGTCGTTTCCCCACTGACTGGACATGGACAGACCTTCAAGATTCAGGTACAGAAGCCCACACGTTCTTTCAGCTACTTCAGTTACAACTCTTTTCTCTGTCTGACATGGTTAATGTCAGTCCTAGGAGCTGATTATTATGTCCTCTCTGCAAAGCAGATACGAATCTGAGTTGGTCGAAGCATAGATTCTTACTACTATAAATGGTAGAGGTAACCACAAATCTCTGTTGGGTATCAATGCCATGTCAATACCATAAAGAATCACATCGATTAGTGTTTGGTGTCCGCTGGCCTTCCATTTTAGAGAGGTGAGGGTTTTAGTTTTAGGTTGGACTGCTTGTGTTTCTACAAGAATAATTACCAAGTTGCTTTCTTGGTCTTGTATTCCTATGGTGGAGGAGCCTTTTATATCTATGGCATCTTTTAGAAGATGAAGTCAGCTAAGGCTGAAATGCATAAGAAATGCCCCCCAACCCCCCCCCCCTCCAAAATACGACTTTGACATCCTCTGTATAAACAAATGATAGCTTTGCAAAAAATTGTAGCTTGCTTCTAAGTGGAGCGTCATTTCTCTAGTCAGCTCAGATTTATAGTGGTTTGTATGAGATTTGAGTGATGACCCAGTTTCAAGTCAAAAAGTGGCCTTGTCTTAGAGAAACTCCAATACTCCCTGTGTCTGAAATCAAAGCCTGTGGATTGTTAGTTAATGACTGTGGTAAAGATGGATGGATCTTTGAATTTATCCAGTTGTTATCCCTTCATTAAACAGCTCTTGTTATCAACAACAAAGAGCGAGGCATGAACACGCTTATGGCTGGTATGAATGCGTGTGTGTATATGTACAGACACACACACTTTCATACATCCGAAACTGTCCCTTGAGCTCCCACCAATTTGAAACAGGCAAGGTTATTCATAAAGAGATGGATGTTGCTTTTTGTTTCTGCTGTCATTTGACAATCCATCTTAATGCATGATAATGTTGGGTTTTTCCCTGTGCCAGGCTCTGCACAAATGCACCCAGTTTGTCTGTTACAGAAGGATGATGATAAAGACAAATTACTGTTCATAGGTGGCTTACTGTACTTTCCAGTGGCCAGAGAGGGGAAAAGAGGCCAAACTGTTTTGTACACAAGGTGCTATATGTGAGATTTTCAGAGCAAAGCAAAATTAAGGTATTGAACCTCTATATTCTCTGTATCGTTGTAGATACAGCAGAGGTACAGTTTAATTAATTTAAGCAAGTAGCCTGATTTTATCTTGACTTAAAAATGAACATAATGGACCACATATATATATATCAGGTGGATTAATTTTGTTACACGTGCCCTACATTAACTGTAGGGCACGTATCTGCTTTTTGCACAGTAAGTAACAGGATATATGAGGAACAACGTAATGGAAAGTTTATTGCTATTCCATTTTGAGCCAACGCTTGTCGTCCTCCACCATTTAGCGGGGACAATATATGAAACACTAATGGAAAAGGCAAGTGCAGCATGGTAAATATCTTGCAACCTATCAAAGCTGGGTGTGACTGGTATATGGTGAAGCATCACAGTTTTTCCCTCTTGATATCAGATCAATATGTTGACATGTGTAACAGAACATGCTTTGACCGTAATGCCCTCTTAATTAAATGCGATGCGGTATCTGCTGAAATTGCACTCGTGCTGTGTTCATGGTAGCTTTACGTGGCCAGTGAAAATATTGATATGCTATCTATAGCATCTCTCAACACACGGGACATCTCTGTCTAGCGTGTGACTTTCAACAGGACTGTTGACAAGGACAAATGATTTACAAGAGGGGAGCTCTGTATACTTTCGATCTTTGTTACACGTATAAGGAAGATAAATATATAGATGTGACCCCTACAAATAAAAGGGTTAGATTGCTTACTATTTTCCTGCAGAAAAAATAGGCCTATGTCATGCTATACAAAACAGCTTTTTATCTACATGTGCAATAGTAATCTCAAATTTTTATTTTTATTTTTTTAAATTTTTTTTACAAGAGTACAGAAATGCCATGAATTGCGAAACACTCCCAATACTGTCACAGGTTTCATTCGAAAAGCAGGAAGTTGTGCTGATGCCATACATAAAGTTGTCAATTTTTTTCCATTTGTCCTGCTAATGAGTGACATATTAGTGGCGGCTTGTAAAACTTGCATTGTCATAATAAGCAGACATGTCCCTGTTACTGTCTATGTACTGTATCGTCAGCACACAATGTGCTTGTTGCCAGGGGATGGTATTATTCTGTCTGTCATGTTCACTGCAGCAGAAACGCAGAATTAAGCATGCTCAAATGGAGCTAATTCAATAATGGACTGTCCCCCAAAAGCAAAATTTGCAGCACTGTGACGTACATGGATAATTGTTTGACATGACTAATTGTTAAGCCAATACTCAGCGTGAACACTGGAGGCTCTGCATTACAATCATGCCCACTGCTCAGCATGGCTTTGATGGCATGTTCAAGCAACCAGAATGAGGTGTCCGAGCAGTATCAAATAAATCAGGCTATTTTTGCTCTTTTTAAATGGATTGTGTGGATATGAGCACAAGTCATTATGACCGTTTCCCCGTTTTTCCCTTTGCAGCTTATTGCTGCCCTTAATGGTTGTGTCTCTAACCCTTCACATGCCTTGTTGACTGAATGGTGCTCCCATACGTCCTCCATCCTAATCTCATTTGTCTTTTACAATCTACACTCGTACATGTCAGGTCATCAACCTGTTTGTCCTCTCCCCTATTGTTTCACTGAGATGATTCCTACACACTGTGGTGCTAGATAAACACAACACTATTTGGGGCTTTAGCACAACAGTTAATGGAGAAAATGAGAAAAGAGTAAACCACCATGAATACGAACAAAACTTCTTTTTTTTGTTATTCCCAATGGTGTCTGTTGAGGTAGCTAGCACTTGATTATTCAGGTCATATAATTAGATAACCTACTGAAACTGGAAAATATTTGATAAAAAAGCCTTATTTTGTCCTACAATATACCGAATATGAACCATAAATGTGTCATACTGCATACAATACAAGTAGTAAACTAAATATTTTTTGTTCTTGTTAAATTCAAACTTTGTGTCAACATTTCATCATCTAGTAACAAATGCAGCTATGAATAATTTGCACCTGATCCAGTTCATATAGGCTCCTTTCCTGCTGCACCTGTGCTCGTCGTCAATCAAGTCACACACCACACAGCAGTCAAAACTAACCTTACTTTTACTTGATATAGTAATGGCTTAGAGTGAAAGATGGAGAAATTGACCCCCACGGGTAGTTGCTCAATGTCAAGGTCAGTGGCAAGTTGTCAGACACTACAAGGAAAAATCCATTAACAAGGCCAGGGAAAAGGTGTAATATTTGTCATTCTCAAATGAACAGCAGCTCTGTCCTGCACATTGGTTAGATGTGCTGCCTTTGGGAGTTTGATCTGTCCATGGAAAACGTAATGGCCCCTTGCGTTTAAAGGAATCAGGTGGTCTTGCAATAGTCCTGATCTTTGGTTTCCTCGGTTTGCTTGTAAAATAAGCCTGTAGGGTTTATGGATGGAGAAGTAGCATTTCAACTAATGGTCTGTATAAATACATACCTTTTCATACTTTTGCTAATGAAGAAGACACAGGTCTGCAGTGTCTAGGTTTAAGATTTGGAAATGTCTTTATCAGATAAAGACCGTCCATCTTAATGGCAACAGATAAATCTATTATACATAAAATTCAAGGAAAACCTAAAAAATTTAAAAGTTAGGTGACAGATGTGTCTTTAATGTGTAATTACTATAATTCCTAAACTTACAAGTGAAGTAAACATTTGAGTGTGAAACAAATGTTAGTCTAACAAATGCAGTAACACTGCTACTCAGTGGCACCAAGTTGACTTTAATTGATTTTTAAAGTGAATATTTTAATGACATTGTAGGTTAAATGGCCTGCTAATATGCAGATTATGCGTGGACCGCATAATACTAAAAACTCCACTGTCAAGCAAAGATTATCTCAAAATAAAAATAAAAGAATTTAGTGAACAGCTCGTGACCCTTTTTTATCACAGTTCTATTGTGTAATGAGATGAAATGATTGCACAAGAGAGACATTTAAAACTGGGTTACTCTGACAGTTCCCTCTGAGAACTGCTTTGACAAACATTCAAAATTTAATCTGTTTATATTTAGCTCCTTCATGATTGAATAATGTACCCCTTTTACATGCAAAAACAACTGCAGGGTGTCAGCGATAATGAAAAATGGATACATTCAACTTAGTTCCACAAAAAAGTTCTCTTCTGCATTTCTCTTTTGCAAACTCCACCAACCAAATCCATCATTAACAACATTAAATCCATAAAACATCAACCAACCTGAGGAGGAATGAAGGGAAAAGCCAGCAGAATAGCTTGCGATTAATTCCATCACTAGCTAAATCCATTTGTAAAGATTTATGGATTTGTAATTAGCATAAACATGAAGGAGATCAATAATAATGACATTATCTGTGCTCAACTAATTGGTTTATTCACACATCAAAACAAGCCAGAGTAAATCTTTTCTTTAAAGACGTATTATCCCTACACTTTATCTGGGTGTTAAGATACTTTGACAACAATGCCAAGAGCCCACCGAGATTTGGGATGCTTGTATTCTTGTGTTAGTTTGATTTAGTGTAAAATCAAGACTTCAGTTTCAGTGAAAAGCTTTTTTGAAATGAAGGACAGCGCTTCAAAAGCCATTTTGTAGGGTTCTCTCTCTTAATGTGGCCCCTCCCAACAGACAAAACACGTCTAAAGGTGCAATTACTGTGCCACATACGGGCTAGCTGAAATAGTGAGGAATCATTGTGCCATCTTGTGGATTGCATCACTGTGCTGCGACAGCTTTAGAGAAAATCTCTGCACCATGCCTTGATTGACACGGTGTCATCTCGTCAAGCACAGGAATGGAGCTCAAGGGTTGGATTCCCTGACTGCTCGGAGCCTGCGGAGAAATGCCAGGGAGCCAGCAGGCGCTTGTGTTTTTAATAGAAACTGGTGAAAAAAAGATCTGTCATTCCCTCATTCACTATTTGGGTGACTTCTGGAGGCCATTAAGAACAACTTTTCCCTCCCTTAACATGCTCCCACAAAACTATCCAAGGCATTCGCTGACAGGACTCTGTGCACCTGCTTCGCAGGAGAGCTCCTTTTTCAGATAGTTATTAATTTAAGGAATGACTTGCAAATGTTATGCAAGAGCATCTGTCTGCATTTACATATCACATATCAGTGTGCATGAGTGTGTGTACATGTAGATGCATGTAGCACACAGACTGTGCAAGGGACCAGATAAATTATGTCTGTGGACTGTTGAATAATGAGCTTACCATGCTGTAGTTGTTTCACCTTGTTTTCATACATTTGGATCAACTATATGATGAGGAATACAAAGGAGAGATGCAGGTGTGTGCGCGCGCGCGTGTGTGTGTCACAGACAGACAAAGTGAGAGAAAGAAGTAAGTGGGTGAGACGGTGACAGAAAATGAGACCTTTGATCATCAAATACAGTACATGAAGGTACAGTATTTCATGCTGAAATGAGAGCCACTCCATCCCCTCCTCTGCTACATAATAGTCTCTTTCACTACATAATGTTTGCAATTAGGTCTTAGGCCATGAATAATGTTTAATTTATTATTACAACAGCTGTCAGTGTTTGAACAAGAAATGGCTCACTTTGTCAGAGAGCTGATGTTAAGGGAACAACATGTCTTGGTTCAATGGAAGTCCCTAAATTATAAGTCTACTATTATGTAGTTAACTGACAAGTTAAGAGATGAGGGACGTAGTGACTGCAACTGTCAGAAAACAGACTGTTTTATGTTTGAAGGCACTTAAAGACACTTTGCAGAAAGGAAGGGTTAAAGGGTTTTGATGTAGTTCTCAGTGGAGTCACAGACGTGTGCTGGACACCTGTGATGGATGCACGCAGGAACACGAGTGCCCCCGTTTCCACTCCCATGCAAAAACATGCAGCAGTCCTGATGCCTAACTTGATCCACTAACCGAATAACCAGTTGGAGCTTAACAAGACTCCTGATACATGGAGTGATACTGTCAAAATCCTATAATTTGCTCCCATTTTGGGTACAAATTGCACTTACCAACAAAGGCTAAATTAAATTCAAGAAGCATGCCCAGTACTTCTTTGGCATAAATCCAGCTTCACTGGTGAAATTTAAATGCTTAAGGATTTTTGGGGGGTATTTGTGCAACACATGGACATCTGTCTTACCTGAGCAGATGTTCTCAGCAGCTGGACCCTGAACATGTAGCTAGGGTGTATCTGAAATAAAACAGAAGTCTGTTACTGATGAGCTGATTTTATGTTTATCGGGTAACAGGACTGAGGAAACTGCTAAGAAATGTGAAAGGTGTACACAGAAAAACTAGCTTTTTGCTGAAATAGTTTTCTATCTTTACAAAATTAGAAACTGAAAACCACTTGAATTTCCCAAACTTACCACTTCTTGCAGTTGGATAACATCAATTTCAGCATTACCCTCTTGCAGTCGTGTGCAAATATTCTTTCTAACAAAGCAAAAATCTGTCTCTTCCTCCGTGATGATCCCACAACTTGTCGGAGAGGACGACTCACAGAGGAAATAGCGAGCTGCGGTGGCCGGCCATGAACTCGACTGTGTTTGCTGACTCAGAAGAGGACATTAGCATACAGCTGCCATTAGCCAGGCTCCAGCTGCTATGGATGTCTTACTTATTTTGCTAAAAAGAAGAAATACTATGTTGAGCTAAGTCGTTGGTGTGACAGAGTTCTATAAGGCATGCACTCACAGTCCACAGAGACCCGTGTCGCCTTTTCTCTGTCCTGGTGACTGATATCCTATTGTTTTTGTGAAACACACTGTGCTAAACTTAAGAATGGTGTGTTGTATGAATTACATGATATATGGCACAATGAAAGTGTGAATCCTGTTATGTAAATACAGAAACACCTCCTGGCATGCGCACTCATGCAGACAAAAACATACATTTACAGAGTTTTAGTACAGAAGTGAGGTCTCGGCAAATCATTTCCTTTAACAGTACCCTGTGAATTGATTTCTGCTTGTTCCCAATCCACTCTGAGAGCGCCATCTTTTTCATGTCTAGCTGAAGCTGAATCACATTCTGTCAGGGTTGAGGTGATGTTGCAGGCAGATTGCTTATCCGTCAGGATCACGGCAGACACAAACAGGTTGCTGATGCTGCTGCTTAAACCTGTCTCAGTCAGGCCTCAATCATCAAATCTATGCCTGTTTCCCATGATATATTGACAGCGCTGCATTTGTCTCTCACTTCACCTTCCATAGCTGAATTCCTTACCAATCCTGTGCCAGGTTATTGGGCCATCATAAAGAATGTATGACAGGACCTTAGAGCAGTGAGGGATGACTTCGGTGAAGCCGGTTTGGCTGGTGAAGATGGAATAACGCAGTGTGGCAGCACATGGCAGCATGACTTACGGCCTTGACATCTCTCACAACCACCTTGAAATCTCAGACTGTGGTCACTGTTTAAGAAGTAGTTGAAATAGAAATCTTTGTTGTAATCTGTTAGTTGTTAAAGGTGAAGGATTCAATTTTACTCCAGCTCCACTGTCATGCAGGTTTTGCATATTAAATGCCTTTGAACTCATTAAGGTTTAAAATGACTACTCAGGCACATTTCTTAAGAAGAATACAGAGATCTGGTTTGAATTTCCTCAACAAATCTTTGACCATCAAGGACATGGATGGGTTACATACAGTTTACCCATTTACCAGAGAGGTAGAATTCCCAGAAACCATTGATTGGCCATGGTTGGAAAACCTCAAACTGCACCTTCTCTTTACAAATTGTGATCTCGAGAGATAAACCTCAGTTGTAGATCAATACAATTGTCCTGGTGGTGACGTCAAAACTAATTAAGATTGCCTTTGTGGCACAATGGTACCAATCTGTGCTGGGTGGGCCCAGTGTCAGTATGGGCCATAGCAAGGTTGTTTTTCTTCCATTGTATGAGGCTTAGAGACACCTCCAGAGGGAACCCTGCAGCCAAGACACTATTATCTGGCTATGGCTAGGGACAATCACACTGTCCCTCTCTCATTTCTTGTAAAGGTCTCTCTTCAATTAATCTCAGACCCAAATCTTTTTATGCTCTCCTGCATGGGCCTTGTGAAAAGAGACTTTTTCAAAGCAGCTTGTGGACAGGTTGGCTTTCTGTGTTGAAAGAGAACAAAGGGGGATTATGTCACATAGAGTAAACAGTGGCAGAGAAAATGTAGCTTGGTGACTCCGATTATGTCCAGATAATGTAATGCTGTCACACGTGACAGAAAATGTCCTTAAAGTAGGGAGGAGTCCCGGGCTGGTTTTTACATTTCAGTTTAGTACAATCTGTGAATCAATTCAACAGAGTGATCACAAATATTGCTCCAATGTGCAGGTTACAGGAATTATACAATAAATACGAGGAAACTGTTTTTGCTGCCAACTTTAAATGACAATATAACGGTATAACGAGCAGATGGTAAGACATTAAATTACATTAAATTTATTAATTATATTAAATTAAGTGAACAACAGTTTCATTGAGGTCAGGAATTTCAACCAAATAAAGGATAATTTGTTCTAATACAACATGTATTTTATTTTAACAATTTTATCTATTGGTTCAATTGGTTATGATAACACCAAATTAAATGCTGAGATATCTGTGAAATCGGTTAATGTGATTATAGAGGTTTGCAAGCTTGTTGGAAGGTTGGCAGTACCATTATGACCAAAACTGTTGTAAATTTCCATTACAGTTTAGAGGTGTGCTCCCTTTTGGTTTTGTCACTAAATAAAGTGGCCAATTAATAAGTAGTTCCTTTGTTGTATTTTATTTTTTTGCAGTGTAATGGCTTCAACACAGTGTAAAGCATTTACATTTGTGTCCCTTCCACAAACACTACACTACTGCTGAATGTCACTGATAAGACTGCAATCTGTTAACAGTAAATGTTATTCACAAGTTAGATGTAACCATTGTGCAGAAAGACAAATTGGAACTAAATGGGAATCGTTGCCGGCTGTATGGGCAAACTAAAAATACACCACTTCAAGCACTCGAACACAACAAAACAGTTTGTTTGTTTGTTACTAAAAGCAAATATCCTCTCCTTAACCAACCTTGCTCACATGTAATCAGGACAAAATAACCTTGAAAACTGCAAATAAGGCAATCATGTTCGAGTGATTAATTCATCTCTGAATTGCTTTGCCTGACTGCATGTGGAACACGGTAAGATTAATTTTGTGAATGTATGTATTTTGTGAAAGTGCTTTTGGAGTGCAAAGATGAATATTTATTTGGATAAAGAAGTCAAGATATAATGTTACACTCTCACCAAGGCAAGTGTATGGCACTACACACACACACACACGCACACACACACACACACACACACATCGTCAAAGTTGTTTTAAAGTCAAATGGATTGTAATAGGATCCCAAGATGCACTCTCTTCCTTACTCTGAGGATTAGGTAATGTGTAGAACAAAAGAGGTATGAATAATTTATTGGCCACTGCATGCGTTGCAGTCATACACATACAAGTGTTAGTTTCCGAACCAGTGTGTGAAACTCTAAACATGTCCAAGGATGCTTTTAGGGTTTGTAAGACATGTAAAGAGTTAAATTGTATGCAAAACGTATACTGGATTCATCCATCATGCACTCATCCACTGTATCTGTAACAATAGTTTTCCTGTTTTTACTGTAACATAGAATACGTTCATCCAGCACTAGAGTTGGAACACAAATTATGCTACAGATCAACTTTTTCTCTATTTCTACTCTACTTTAAAATGTTTTAAAGTGTTTTAAAGTAAAATTTATGCAAAGATAGGAGAATGTCCCTAAACATAGAACAATAAATTTAACCTAATGTCTCAAAAGGATTTTACATCCTCATGAGCTCAGGACTGAAGCTTCTGCAGGTAACATCACCTTGATCACTGCTCCATTAATAATAACAAAGTTCGAAAATCACTTTTCGTTAGCTGTCCACACTTGCATCAAGTCAGGGATGCTGAGCAGTGAAAACAATTCAACAATTCAGGTGTTTTATGTGATTAATTTTTTCAGTTGATTTGACAAAACATTTTTGCTGTTTGGAGAAAAGCTACATTATGACATGACTGTAGCTCCCTGGGCCACGTTGAGAGCTTCTTTTTTTCTCTTGAAGAAGCGCTGTAATGGGGACTTCATCTTTTTTCTTTTTTTCCTTTTGGGGCTATTCTATAAAAAGGTGCTAGTGTCTGTGGTCCCAATGGTACCTATTACAGCAGCCTAGTAGTCATTAATCACGGACAAGTAAGCATTTCAACGCTGTATCCACCTCAGAGTTTCCAATAGCCATTCATTAACAGTTTCCTCCACCATTTCTTTTCTTAGCATCAGCCCCCTCCTCTCCATCGTTCCTACCTGGACTCTACGGAGTTGGTCTTATTCTTGCTGACATACCAGCTTTTTATTTCCTGTGTTATGTAGAAGCTGTAGAGGAAGGTGTGCTCACTGTCTAGGGCTTTTATAAAGTGTGGGAAAGAGCGCTTTCCTACTTTTCATTCTTGTCCCTTTTTTTCAAATTTCAAGTTTATTAGAAAGCCTGGTACTGCCGGTGTTTAGATGAGTAGCACTGGCTGGTGGAAACTGACAGCATGCTGTCTTTAATTGCATTCATCTATCTTGGTTTGTAACCACATGCGACACAGAGTCAGACGTTTGTTCCTTCTAAATTAACGACATTAAAAACTTTGGAGCTGTTATTTAGTATCACCAAATTGTTGTCATGCTAAAACAACTCATAAGTTACTTGAATACAAGGAGGGTTTTGCTTCTTCCCATCTGTAAAAATTTGTGGTCATACTGCTTTTGTTTCATTTCGTTTGATGTGGGAAAATAATCTGTCAAACATCATGCAATAGAGTGCCCAGTGGGGAAATTATACCCATTATTAATGGTCTTCTACATCTCTCAGGAGCTTTCCATTATAATTATTGACTTTTTCCCTTCTTGTCTCACACAGTGTTTTTTTATATTAAATTAGAGCAGGGTCAGCATCTAGTAAAGTAGCTGCAAAACAGAAAACAAAGCATAAATAATTTTGTGGCTGGCTAGGTTTTTGTTATAGAAACTAAGACAACTCTTTTTTTTTTTTGAGAATTTGTACTATATAATATAATTAGACCATCAAAGTTTTCCAAGGGCTTCATACTGCTTGCTTCTACAAAAAAATCATGATTAGTTTTCATAAACAAACCAAACTGGGCCATTTACAGAAAAGTAGGAAAAGACTAGTCTAAATTTAGAGCAGTTTGCATCAATACAGAAGAGCAACCAGTGTTATAAATGACCTGTTTGACTACCCAAGAGGATGATTGTAGTACCTCTACTCACTGAGCAGCACCAATTTACTACCAATTACAGGAGGTGGTGGTACAAAACACATCTATCAGGAGAAAACTTTGACCTCTAAAAGTGGTTTAATGTTGACTTTATATTTTGATTTATCTCTATGATCTTTGAGGAGGCATTATGATCTATGGTTAGTTTAATAATTTCAAGTTAAAACAAAAAAAAAATTTCACTTTCCAATAAATGGAGCATCAAGCATGTTATAGATGACCAAAAACCTGACGACACAAGCCAGACTGATTTGGCTTCCTGCACTAATTGATTAGGTAGAGCTCTCGGCTTACTCTTTGATATGCATCAGAGAAACTTTCTTCTCAAAATAATTTGGCTACAATTACAGTGAACCTCCCACCTTGGCAGCACCTTACTTAATATCAATCACCCGAAGAGGGATAACCCAAAGTGCTGATCAGCAAATAAGCAGGGAGATCCCTCCTCTTCAGCTCACCTCGTGTCATATAGGACATTAACCCTGAGAGTTAGATTTCCCTCAGCTGCAGCCTAAACAAAATGATTGCTAATCATTTGTCGTCTGAGCCCCAGAAGACTGTGGGTGTAAGCCTGCATTGATTAAATGGCAAGAGAGAGTGAGAATAAATCACTTGACTAATGCAGATGATGGGGGGGAAAGTGTGATAGACAGCTGAAATTGTCTAATATAAGGTTACCAGAGGTTTGGGCTCCATAGCATGCATTCATATCTCATGTTAAATTTGTGGGTTGGTGTTTGAGGAAAGAGGAATGTCTCCTAACTGGATGAGTTTTTGCTATTTAAATTTAACAGATATGTGCGACAACATTTAAATTGGATTGTCTTATTAGCTGATGTTTTTAAGGAGTCATGCGGCCTTGCTGCTGATGTTAATATATACTTCTTATACAAAGTAAAGACAAACTTAAATTATTTGAACTTTAGAGTTTCTACATGATTAAGAAATCAAAGGCAAATACCCCCATGGCCACATAAGGAATGGCAAAGCCATTACTCATATCCTGGAACAAAATTAATAGGCCAAAGTCTACCATACTGTGGGTGCATGAGTAATGCAGGGTCTTGGCTGTGGGTATGTTTCAGAACAGAAGCTAACAGAACTTGCCAATTCCACGATAAATATCAAATAGTCTGGCAGCACATTTTGGAAACTGAGCTCCATGATGGAGTGGAAATTGCCATCCGGCTGATGCATTGTTAAAGACGAGCGGGAACAGCTGGTGGCCTTTTCCAAGATAATCCAACTCTTGATGTTTTTGGACTTCTTGCTGGTGGTAAGAGTCTGTGCCCTCCATTATTGCACTCAAGAATAAACGTCTTGTCTTTGGTTTATAAATGAAAATACACTTAACTTTCACACACATGCTTACAACGCAGGATGCAAAGCCTGAAAACATTTGGACAAGGAGTCTGCATATATGCAGAATCTTAACTACTGCTCCATTAACTCACAGTAATGATGCATGCAGTCCGTCTGTTTGCCTGTTGGTGATTTTGAGATGGCACACTGTTGCATGCAGAATGCCCTCTCTCATTCTGTCCAGAATTTGAAACCTTAAGAATGGAGGAGAGGCGACACATCTAGAGTTGTAGTGAACAAAATGGTGCGCACAGCCAGGGCTTAGCTTCTGACTCAGAGAAAGGCAAAGAGATTGTATGAGAAGCCCACTGTGGCTTTTTTTCCCTACTGTGAAATATATTTGTCTGCAGCCCCTTTGGAAGGCTCACAAAGCAGCTTGACAACTGAAGACATGTTTTCTTTATGTGAGAATCAGACCCTGTGATACACAGGGAAAACGCTATTTTCTACCCCCAACTGTTGTTTATGGGAAGCAAGTGTCAAAACTACTTCAGTCTCCAAAGTAAAATTGATAAAAGTAACAATATGAAAAGTGCATGCACTTATTTTCGATCACTCGGAGCTGTATGAGAATTCAAAATTTGCTTGTGTGATTCTGGAAGTCAACTTTCCGCTTTGAAGTGTGAATGTGTAAAATGTATTCAACACCCATCACAAAAAAGCAGATGGATTTCTCAGCTGAATTTGCCCATTATTAAATCAGCACAGTGAGTTGCGAGGTGTACTGTACTGCACTGCCTAATTACTATTCTTTTGAAAAATACTGGTGTTGTTCTAGATGCATACAAAATGGAGAATGATGCTGTGAATAAATGTGTCTCCTAAACTCTGAATTCAAGAGAATACATAATGTATGCCAGCAAAACTTTATGAGATTTGTAGGACTCTGACTGATACATGACTTCAATTTTGACATTGAACTCCTGGCATTGACTCTTCAGTACACAACAAGCATTTCTCTCCTGAGCTAGATTGAAGTAAATACCCTGTATTGGAATTGTAACTCTGGTATTGCCTAGTCACATTTTCAATACTACTATCCTATTAATTGTCCCATGAGAGGCTGATCAGTGTGGTTCACCTCCGAATGCTGTCGGATACATTCTCTACTGTATGGTTTTGTGTTTGAATGCTGTGGACCCATAGAGCAATTTGTGCTTCCTCTCTCTACTGAGTGAGTGCTCCAAATACAGTTTTCCCTGCTAAGATAAGGGTTGGACCATACGTTTATTGTGTCAGTTCCCGGAATTACCAGACTCTGGTATTTGTCTCTGACTGTGTTTCTAGATCCCTTTCTGGATGGTGCTCAGTATCTCTTGCTATGTGATTAATCACCAGTGGACGTTTACTATCAGCTCTCACTATGCTTATCTGGTTCTTTAGCCCGATGTAGACAAAGGAATTACATTTTGCCCTTTGGATGCCAAGTGGTTAATATGGACATGTACAACATAAATAGGGGCTATTTAATGGCCCTCAAGGATGTCAAGAGAGTTGCTACGTGTTTTACATTTTTTTTAGAAATAACATTAAATGAAATAACTACATTAGTGAAACATGACAACCTAACTAAATTTGCTGCTCGACAGAACTTTTTAGCCTTTACATTACAAATTAGGTCTTTTGTTGATAGCCTCTAAAATAATATGCAGTATTACCATTACAACAAATTCATATGAGCTCATTGGTAGAAAAAATAGTGGTTGATTTGGTCATGGGGAAAAAATTGACTGATTTTCAGAAAACGTGCTGCAAATTGTGATTTTTCTGTATCAAAATTAAACACTTGTACTGTACTATACTATTACCTTTGATTCTGAGAGGGAAGGAAAACAAACTTAAACTACCAGTTAAAAGTTGGGACACACGTCTTCAGTTGTGTTACCATCATTGCACATGTTGTTTTTAATGATCACTTATCTTTAAATTAATAAATTTGCATTAGCAAACATGACATGCAATTAGAAGATGGTACTAATGTTTGCAGAATTTAGGTCTCTGTATGTTTATGTAAATATTCCTTTTAAAAAACAGTTGTTTTCAGCTACAATAGTCATTTACAATATGAACAATGTCTATACATTCATTCTGATCAATTTGATGTTATGAAATCTGCTTTTCTTTCACAAACATGCTCATTTCATGTGTCCAAACTTTTGTCTGGTAGTGTACATCTGCTGTTGATTTTCTGGTAAGGACTGTGTCTTTTAGCCATCTTTAGCTCGCTGTTTTGGTTTTACACCTTACAAATCTCAAACGGCAGAATGAACATGTTAGTGACTAACATGAACAAAGTAAAACAAATAGCCGAACACGTAGAAATTCTTCTTTCTTATGAAATTCATGGAGAGCAAAAAAGCAGCTAAAAGGAAATAACTATTTAACATGACTCCAACCTAATATTTAAATTATTATCTATAACAACTCTGCAAAGTTCTATGTGCTCTTATGGAGCTTTCTTCCGCGTCTCTACTAATAACAAGAATAAAAAACATAAAATGATTTTGTTGATTTTTGCTTCCCCTCTCAAATTTCACCAGCACATAATTAGGAGTATTGTTAGTATTCACCATGAGGATGCAGCTGCCAGCGTTCCCATGACTCCAGCATCCCAATTTGACAACCAATAGTAGATGACTTAACTTTGGAACATGTCATTGGGATTAAAGGAACTGCACTAAGCTGCTTCAAATTGTATCTATCAGATAGATCCCGATTTGTTCATGTTAATGATAAGTCTCCACGCACATAAAAGTGAGTTATGGAATTCCACAGAGCTCTGTGCTAGGACAGATTCTCTTCACTGTATACATGTCTCTCTTAGGCAATATTATAAGGAAACACTCCGTTAAGCAGATGACACCCAGCTATATTTATCCATGAAACCAGGTGAAACAAATCAATTAGTCATACTTCAAGTTTGTTTAAAAGACAAAGCTAAAGATAAAAGCCTGGGTGTCCTGTAATTTTCTTCTTACTAATTGGGCCTCAAAACCACAGAGACACCCTAGATGACATAGCACAGGCCTCAAGTACTACTGTGGGGAATCTGAGTCATCTTTGAACAGGATATCTCCTTTAACCGTAATATAAAATAAATATGTAGAACTTCCTTCTTCTACCTGAGGAATATTTCTAAAATCCGGAGCATCTTGTCTCAAAGTGATGCAGAGAAACTAGTCCATGCATATGCTACTTCTAGGCCGGACTACTGTAATTAATTACTGATAGGATGTCCCAATAGCTCATTAATAAAAAATCAATTGGCTCCCTGTAAGATCTAGAATAGAATTTAAAATCCTTCTAACATACAAAGCACATAATGAGAAGGCCCCATCATTATCTTAAAGACCTCATAGAACCATACTGTCCCAGCAGAGCATTTCACTCAGAGTGTTGGTCTACTTGTGGTTCCTAGGTGGCAGAGCCTTTAGCTATCAAGCTCCTCTCCTGTGCCCACCTCGAGCCTGGTTCTGCCTGACGTTTCGTCCGTTAAAGGGAGTTTTTCCTCTCCTCTGTTGCCTAGAGCTTGCTCAAGTGGGACTGTTGGGTTTTCCAACATTATTCTAGATATAGTTATATTCTGTAAAATCTTAAACCTTACAATGTCAAGTGCCTTGAGATGACTTGTTGTGATTTAGCGCTATACAAATAAAACTGAATTTGTTGAACTGAATTGAATTTTACATACCTTAAGAAGATGAGAAGTTTGAAGTATCACTTATCTGAAATATCTGATTATCAAGACATCTGAAGTTTCTTGAATTTGTCAACTAATGTTCAGTGTTTGTAACTTTACAACAGACTGATGTAACATTTCACCTTCCCTCATAAATACTCTTAGGAGGAATCGTTCAACTAAGATTCCTCCATATTAAGGAGACGGCTAACTTTAATAAAGACACTGTTATAATTCACTCAGATGGATGATAGTTACACAACCAACTGGTTTTCCCCAGTGTAATTGGTGCCTGCCATTGAAAATGAATGGAGGCAATGCATTGCATGGCGAAGCCATGCAAAGCATTGCCTCCATTC
>JAUYWH010000012.1:20777093-20804135 GCA_034779795.1 Ctenopoma multispine | reverse complement strand
GTGTGTGTGTGTGTGTGTGTGTGTGTGTGTGTGTCTGTGTGTGTGTGTGTGTGTGTGTCTGTGTGTGTCTGTGTGTGGGACACTGCATGCATGAATGTTGGAGTTTTCTATATGAATAAATAATGTGTGAGGGATTGTTAATGACTGTGCATCTTCCATGTAATGTATCAGTGAACATATTTATGTGTAAACGTGCATGTATGTGTGCAGGGAGAGCAAGAGAGTCGCTCTACAGCACCATGACAACAGTGGGGCTGTCTGATCCTCTCTCTCTAATTGTCTGTGACCTCGTAACTGGAGACGCACTCTCCAGGCAGGAGGAGGGCCTTTCACACGGCAATCACTTTTGGATTTGTCCTCTATGCTAACTCCTGAATACTACTGGCAAAAAGGTGTGTGTGTGTGTGTGTGTGTGTGTGTGTGTGTGTGGGTGGGTGGGTGATTGTGCTTTTATGCAGGTGTGGCCACTTCTTTAAATCCAAACTCCCACTAATTGACAATGAGGCAAAATGTGAGGTTAACAGGTATGTGTGCATGAGACACTAAAGTCAGCTAAAAAGAGGCCATACATTCTAGTCATTTGATTTGATTGATTGAAACATGATGGGTTTATACTACATTAATTGCACATATGCCAAATGCACACAGCAAAATACCTTTATGATAAAATTTAAGATAATACATTAAAAAATGTTCTTTAAGTGCTTTCCAGGGAATCTGCTCTCCTCTATTCTCACACTGTCTGTCTTTCGCCCATATCTGTCTGCAGAGGCCGGGCTGTTCTGATGTCTCTGTTGTGTTCCACCATAAAGGGGCCTCAGTAATGGCCCCTGTCACACACAAAGGTATTAAGGCCTAAAGCCTCTTTCTCCGACGCCACTGGCAGCTGGGCCAGGGGAATAATTTGATTTGGTATTTTATGCTGGAAAAGAGCCTTTCTTCCCAAGCCACATTTGCGCTTGGCTTCTCCTCAGCTCCGCAGCCCCCTGAAAGACTTTACATGACATTAACACATTTCAGAGAGCATTACGGCTTGAAAAGAGATTTGTCTAGACAAAGACATGGTTTATTTGTAGTTAAAGCTTCATTTCCTGCCTGTTCTTCACCACCACCTCCACCCTCCACTACCCCCTCCTCCCTGCATGACTTCGGGCACACAATGGTTGGCGCCCTGACAGGTAAGAGGATTTCAATTAGTTTACCTCGGAATGGGCTCTGCAAAACGTGATTAATGAAAGCAATTAGTCTCTGTCATGTCTTCAGCACACTCCTGCTAAATCACTGGACTGCTCCTCACTGACGCTAAGAGCAAATTACATCACCCGGATCCTCTCTCTCTCTCTCTCTCTCTCTCTCTGCCTCTTTATGAGCTCTCCGCGTCTCAATGAAGAGAGTAACGGAAAAGGAGAAAATGAAACCCAGCTGATACCCAGTTCTTTGCTTTATAACCTTTAAAAGTATAGCCCATAAACATCCACAGTTTCTAAAGACCTGCAATAAAAATGAATAATACTCATCTTTTTTTACATATTTAATGCAAAGATGCCGCTGAGAAAAATCAACAATTATGTCTCTGTGAGGAAAAGACATTAAAAACATGAAAACAAAACATGCAATTATAATAAATGCTCTATGGGTTCTATGTCTATGTCTGCATGTATTACAGAAGGACAAAAAATATTCTACTAATGAGTGTGTGTATGTTTGACGTGCAGCAGTAAATTAATCAGGGGCCTGTGTTTTGCTCCCCTGATTGTAGCATGGATGATCTACAGCGTCACACATATGTTTACACTCCACAAATGTTCTTTCCTCTCCATAACATCATACAGTACATACAAACTTATAAACCAGAGCAGAATTTATGAGGACATGTTTAAAACTTTTAGGCTTCAAAGTGAGCATGCATTATGGGCTTCTGTCACGGAACCACAGAAACTCTCAACCTGAAGAAAAAAAAATCTAAATCAAATAAAAGGGAATTTGCGGAGCCATAGATAATGTTTTGCTAGCAGCAGGATGGGTGGACCTCAGCCAACAGTAATCACTGCCCACTAGGAGGGAAAATGCCCCACCGTCTCCACAGCTATTGAATGCAAGCTTCTTCTTCTCACAGTTTTTTGGTTGTGTTATGTATTCATGCCGCCATCTCACTGCTCCAACCCATTCACCATTTCTAATAGGCTTTCTCTAAATACTTTCTGGCTTCTCTAGTCTGTCTGTGTCCTCCAGACCCGATTCCTTTTAAAAATATTATACTATTCGAACAGGTCACAAATATATGGTTCGGTATATTTCTCAAGGTTCAGTAATTCTCTAAAACAGTAATAAATATTATTCAAATAGCAGTAAAGTTGTATTCGTTGGGGACTAATGTGGATTTATGTTAAGACAGTAAATATGTAGTGCATACTGACCCAAAACTACAGTGCAAAAGTTTATTGTGACAAACCTGAACATCTCACCCTGTCAGTGACACGTTTTTAAAAGTTTAGTTAGAATAGTTGTATGTAAGCCAGAACATATATAGGTCAATATAACACAGGTCTTTGATCTCTTTACCTGATCAGTGCTGAAACAATCAAAAACAATGACTTTTCACAGTCAGTGTTTTATGTATTGCTTGGCAGGTTTTGCAGACTGACCACTCCAGACATTTATCTTATATTTCTCTAGTCTTCAGTACATTTTCATGCTAATTCTTAAAACACATTTCTTAATAAACCTCCATGGAATTGTTTCATCTGGCACAGGCAAGAGGTTAATCTCTTAAATCCTATGCTGGCTTGTCTGTGGCCTTAGGAAAGGTGTGTTCAGGATGACAGGACTTGGATATTTTGATGTGATCCTATTTCTTCATTTCCTGCATTGGCTGAGAACAGACAGCAGCACAGGCTGCAGCTAGACCAGACATTCTCCTGTTCTCGCTCTCTTCCTCTGCCATTCTTTCTCTTCTTCTCTTGCTCCGTCTGTCGGACAGAGAAGAGGAATTTGACAGGTTCATTCCTATTGGAAATGTTTCTCGGCACACATCATTGCTTACCTAGAGTGAGTCCATCTCTGTGGGAGTGCGTGTCCATAATGCATGTTTCTATGTATCTGTAGCAGTTGATCCTTTCTGTAAGGCTTCAGATTCTTTTCAAGCTGACATGCAATATCAGAGTTCCCACCTCTTCTGCACAATCCTTCTCTATCTGTCATTCTCTTTCTTTTTTCACTCCTTCTCCTGTTGTCTAAGGTTTTCCTGTCACTGAGCCAAACTCTAATTGTTCAAAGTTCTGTCATCCTCCAACACTTTGATATTTTTCCCAGGCTTCAAAAGTGCAGGACAACAATAGGCTTGTTACTGCAGGGCACGCCGAGTTAGCCAAGACTATATTAGTTATCACATCTTTATGTTTTTATGTTCGCTGGCATGGCTTGGAGACTTTTACGGTCTGGATGGTGTTTCGGAAGGAAGCAGACTTGTTAGTGGTTTCTCAGACGGCTTGTTTGATGCCCCAGGATATTTTTCGGTTTGCGACTGACTTTGCAAAATAAGCTCAGGTAAATTTAGGGAGCATACGGTGTCAAAGTGCAAAATGCTGGCATGTTAATAGCAATGTTGAGGTTTCTGTAATTGACACTGTCTTAATGTGTGTAATTTTTACACATTGTTACTCAGCTAACCACAAGACCCAGCCTGTATTTAAACTTGTAAAGGGCAGACAGGATCAAATATTTGTTACAGCTTTAAAGTTGGCAACACTTAGGCCTAAATAAAACTAGATCAGAGAGATCATATCAGAGAGACATAGCCCTACTGAATAAATTCTTTTAACAAACATCTGGTATGTTATCTTTTTAAACACAAGCTTCTTTAGCTAAATGCTAAACCACTATATATATAGACAAATGCACAATTTAGCATCGGAACAATAGTTAGACAGTAGCATTTAGGAATTATTTTGACATTATTTTGTAAAACAATAGCATCACTTCACAGCACAACAAGACAGACTCAAATATTGTACTTAATTGAATTGTGTGTTGCGTTTGCATGTTTTCATTCCTACTGAAATTGAGCCTCACTGTGGATGAAAATTAAAGGAAGCATTCAAAATGTCTCTTATCTCATTCAATTTTTTTTTCTTATGATTAGGAAAGCATTTTTTAAATTTAATTTTAACACCATTCAGGTTGGGAATTTTACTTAATTTTGTATCGAACATTTAACACTACCGAACCTAAAGACATCCCTGTTGTTATTCATTTACTTGTAATGTAACTCTGTCGAGGGAACCTGCACTTTTCAACAATAAGCATTATATTGCGTTACACTTTCTTGTGTTTTACTCCACATAACATTAGTTCACTTTTCACACAACACTGATCCAATTTCTGTGTTTCTCTGTAACAAGTATTGTTTAGTGTGGAGGTTGCCAGCAGCAGGTTAGCACCTACTCAGCCCTGCTAACATGATATGCATTCACCTCCATGGGGGATATGCTCCACATGTTCTATTTATGGATGCTGAGTAAAATGACACTTCACCCTCAAACCCTGCTGTCTGAAAGGAAAAAAACAACGAGACCATTCTCATATATTACACACAGGACAGATTAGGACAAGAGATGGACAAACAGGAGTCAGACATGCGGTAGTCATGCCTGATTATCTATCGGGAGAGTCTGCGTTGGTTCAGATTTCTCTAAGATAAAAAAAAAAGTCTTATTCTAAAAATGAAAACACCAGTTGTTGCAATCAGCAAGTGATGTATAGAAGCTTTTTGATGTGATGTCTTTTAGGCTTTGATGTGATGTTAAAGATTAAGTATTTATATCTGTATGTCATGAAGGAAATAAATGAATCAGCTCATGTAAGACGTTTAGGACAACAAATAAAAAAGCTTTCTTTAACTACAGACTGAAGCACAATATTTTTAACACTATGTGAAGTATGCTTATCTGCAAACACAACAATATCCAAACCGTAAAAGGTTATATTTATGGTTAGCATATCTTGTCTTATGGGTGATAACAAGACTCCCGGAAGTCATTGCATCCAGCCAAGAAATAGTTTTTGTGTTTTTGCACAAAACTCCTATGAGCTATTATCTGTTACTCAGTCAGCTCCATGAGTGGTGGCATTTTGACTTTTATTATTTATCATTTTCATCATTTTTTAGCTTAATGCTTAGCATACACGCCAAGTAGTTAGAACCTGGAATTGTGATCTGTAAAATCCATCTGACTACTTGAGTCCTGTGTCCATCAATCAACCTAATAAGAAAATTGACTGCAAACACCTTTACCAGGTAGAACAATGTGTGAAAATGGTCGTGGGCTCTTGCCCTAACAGGAACCTTTTTTTACCATCTCTTTTCAACTCTGTGGGATTTCCTCTAATATCCCAGTGCTCCCATTGAACAAGGAGTGGGTAAAGAGAGCAGCCTAACAAGCTCCAGTCTCGTCTGAAACCAGACTTTCACTCACTCTTGCAGAAAATGCCACTTTCCACTGGGACAAGTGAGGTTTGGCCCGGGCTTCAGACACATATATCGCAGTGAGCACACTTGCAGTAGCAGGCGGTTAGTCCCCAGCATCAAGAACAGTGAGAGTAACAGACTGTGACTGCATTACATCCATCCTTAAATTTCAGGCCATATACTGGATGTCTGATGATTAGGATTTTTTTTAAATAATACAGGAGAAGCCGTGGGCTTTTGTCAGGTATCAAATATCAAATCTGTATTCATTTTCTGGAAATTGTGCAGACAGTATTTACACAATAGTGGGCCTTCACACTTATTACCATAAAATCAGGTGTACAGACTAGAGGAAACAGTATTTACATCCTTAGATCTCTTGTTTCCTTTACAGAAAACAATTCCTTCCCTCCCCCTCACCTGTCCATCATTGCACTTGGCAGGTCAGGAGCAAAAAGGTGTGCGGTTTGTGTGTTATCAAACGACAAACCTAATGTTATTCCTTGGCTCTCTACCTCCTTCCAGACAGAGCATCGCTGCTCCTCCTTATACACTCATATTTCATGCAAGCTAAAACAATACAGGAAAACATATGTGACATGCTGGGCAATTTCCTTTGATAAGTAATCAGTGTCTGGTATACGTCTTACAGAATGAGACGCTGCTTCAGAGCAGAATTTGCTCCCAAATGCAAAACGATCTGTTCATCATGTCAGCGAAAAACACGAAAGAGAACAGAGACAGCAGTGAGAGACAGCCTGCGTCTCACTAACACGCACCTCACAACACTGAAGTTCATCCCAGTTCCCCAAAGTGATAAAAGTATGTGGTGTCTATGAATTGTTTGGACACAGATACTAATGTTCATTGTTAAAGTCTAGGTTAACACAGGAAGAAATTAATTGTGATTCCAGATGCTTCTCATTTCATTTTGTATATTTTTGCAGCAGTTGCAGTAGATAGCTTTTTGAAAAGAAAGTAGCCGTTTAAATTATTTTAAACGGCTATTTCTGTTCTTTCACATGCCTCCATATGACGACCGCACATGC
Organism: Ctenopoma multispine; assembly: GCA_034779795.1. NCBI lineage: Eukaryota > Metazoa > Chordata > Actinopteri > Anabantiformes > Anabantidae > Ctenopoma > Ctenopoma multispine. The sequence continues at coordinate 20,797,619 of JAUYWH010000012.1, read as the reverse complement.
TGTAAAGTGTAAAAAAAAAGAAAAGATGACTAAGGAGAAATTCATGATTTTCATCCTTTTGTTTATGTTCACCAAAAGCTTTAAAACTTTTTTTCACTAGAAAAACAATTGTTTATCCTCTTAAAACATTTTTTTTTAAGGTTTAGTGAAGTCGTTATGCTATGCTCTTGCTGTGCCATTTCCCCCTCATCGTGTTCTTCCGGTGACAGTGAGTGGATTTATGTGTATGTGGTTGCCCAGAAGACCCTCTACTGTACCCTCCCTGCAGAGCCTGTCACGGAGGCTGATGTATTCGCTTCCACCTTCCCCTCTCTCTCTCGCCAAGCTTTATGATGGAAACTGATACAAACACTGTGATAGGGTTTCGGGATAAATTATTCACGCTTCCATTGCTCTCTGCTGCTGTTTCGGTTCTTAGAGGACGTCCATCTTGCAAATGGCCCTTTTTTTAGACCTCATCCTTTTAATTGATCCGTAGCAAAGACAATACATGTGTGATTGAGAGAGAGGAGGATTGCGAGGTAAAAGTTCAGCGTAACACTTTGGCTGGGCTGGTGTAAGTTGTCGGGTGCTGGCGGCCTGAGCTGCAGGGCATTAGGTGCCTTAAGATTTACTGCCTGGTAAATGAAATGGCTGTCTATCGGTTGTAGAAGCGGCACATCAACAGAGCACTCGTCTAATGTCTCTACCATCTGGTAGGATAGGCCTTTAATTGAAAAGAATTTCTGGACTGAAGGGGAAGAGCTGGACCAAGTCCCCCAGTCCCCCAAGACAGAGGAGTAATGAAAAGAAAATAACTTCTCTCCTCTTTAGTGCCTATGGAAGCCATAAAGAATAACAGGACATGATGATATAACAGACGCACTGCCATACTGAGTGGGTGAATAACTTTCATATTACAGCCTACCATCTGCTAAGACGGTTTTGGAGCAAGGAAGCCAATTGGATTAAACGTTATGGCCACTTTGCTCACTGTGGCTTTTAGGACTACCTTCAGGTGGCTGCTCATAAAGCATTTCTTTGTGAGATTTATTTAGACATGAAAGATGTGTTTTTACTTTTGTGTCAGAAGCACCCACTCCATACTCCCACTATAAGAGTGGGATTTTTCTTAAAACAAACAGGAGGGAGGGAGGGGATGGCAGACATCCTGGAGGCCATAGAGGATAACTGATGAGTCTAGCAGGACTGAAGGCAGAATAACAACACTCACCTTTAATGTGGCTTTTGCCGTTGGGACTCACTGAGTCCCAGACAGAGCCGGCGTGTGAGTCTGTGTGTGTTTGTAGGAATCATACAGAATTATTTCGTGCATTCATGCACAAATCGTGGATTTGATTGTCTGTTTGGATTGGTGTCAGTTTGTGGAGAAGATTATGGGTAAAGTGTATGTCACGGCTTCGGTATGCTCATGTGGCACTCACACACCCTTCCACTTGACAGTATTACCTTCTGTGATGAGCACACTGCCAGTATGCATGTCTACTAGCCAGGCCAGCTGAGCTGTACTGGCTACCTCTGTGACAACCCTCCTGACTCCCAGACTATTCATCTATGTGGGAAAATATATCACTTACACACACTTACAAAAACAGCTCTACCAAAATGTGCTGCATGAACCAATTCTACACTTTCTTCAGTTGACAAGTGTGTATACTGGATGAGGTCATCGGCTAAATCATTTTAAGTGCCCAAAGGAATCACCCACACCCAAGGTAAACAGATATAGATACTAAATGTAAACAATAAAGAAAGTTTAGAGTGAATACTGAGATACTGTAGTGCAGCGGGAATCATTTTCAACAGCTATTTTCCTATGTCTTTGTGTGTGATGTTGAAATTTAGGCACACAGACCCTCTTTGAGCACACGTTCAGTGTCTCTTGTGTGTTTTGGCATTTCTTGCTTTTCACAGGCATCATACATGTTAACAGAAAAATCTAAATGTACACAGCTATACAGGGTCCAGATATGCGTACACAGATTTTTTTTAAGCTGGTATTCTACAAAATCAAAACATGGTGTGTTTTAAGATCACTCATTTCATGTTGGTTACAAGCCAGGCAAAGAATAGACTATAATATGGGTCACTGTCTCGTCTCAATTTTTAATTAAGAATAAAAACACTTTCACTAAATTTGCAAATACGAAGAAAAGTTTTTCTGTCAACAAAGCTAGGACACCCAAGTAAGCCGTGGTCCCAAGGCAGAAAAAAAAGTAATCAGATATACCTCCATTCACAGTCTCAGCATAGAACAAATTGCACATGGGTAAACCATTTTGTTAAAACAATAGCCAGGAACAGGCAGGGTGACACAGGCCCTGTCCCTGTGTGTGTAGGCATGGGTCACAGCTTGTCCACTGACATGGAACCATTAGATCAGATGACAGCACTTCATAATATTGACACATTCACAGCATGAGGCGTGCTATTCAAGAGGCCACTGCCCTGATGATATACTGTATGCACCTGACGTGTCACAGGCTAATTTGAAATCAGTAAACTACCTCACTTAGGAGGCAAAATTAGAGAAAGCTGAGCCTTATGGAAATGTAATATAGTAATAACTCCGAGAGATAACACAAATATGCACATAAAGTATGAACATGCATATTGATCTATATTACATACATACATATATACATACATACAACAACAATATTTCAATATACATTTACAGAATAATTTAATACTTGACAATGTTTTAATAATTAAATAACTCTTTAGAAGTGTGTGTGTGTGTGTGTGTGTGTGTGTGTGTGTGTGTGTGTGTGTGTGTGTGTGTGTGTGTGTGTGTGTGTGTGTGTTGTTTTTTATTTCTTTCTGGTTAGATGAGAGTTTTGATTAGTTATAAAATTATATTTGTTGTTGGTAAAAATAAAAACACATTAAACACCTTTATTTTTAGTTGACAAGTTATTATATTACTCTGTCTCTGGTGATGTGTGTGCATATGCAGTTGAAGTCACATCCAAAGTAACTAGGTGTAATCAAATAATTTCTGTCACGCAAGTCATGCTGATTTTTAAATGGACACACTTAACACATGATTAGCATGTAATAGTTCTTAATTATTTCAAAGTAATTTTCTCTAATATTTAGCAATTATCATTGTATGTCTATGTAAGTATTTTAATCACTGAATCAACCGTATTTACACTTTCAGAGAAGGGCAGATTACCTCAGAATAATTTGTCAGTGTTTGGAGGGCAAATGGGGCAATTATGATGTTGATGGCCCAGAGATGATTCAAACTCGTGAAGCCGCCCCAATTATGTGTGTGAAGTAAAGTGGCCTCAGCCAAAGCCAATGAGAGCAGCTGTGGCTCTCCTCGCCTTCTTGCTCTTAAACAAACACACTTTTCAGACGTCAATAGGAAGCGTCTCTGTTTTAGCATGTCTGACCTTTAGCCATCGTCCCAGTCTGTGCCCACCAAGACGAGACCTGCACGTCCTAGACGTTTAGCAGTAATCGCTAACACCCATGTAGCTCCTCAACACAAATTACATTGTGAACCTGGTGTAACCCTCTTCTCCCACCATCGGGTCTGCAGCTGATCTGCAAAGCATGTTGAACAAATGCATTGCTTGAGAGAACAGCAGAAGACTAAAATAATTAAAATAGTGGTGCTGGATGACACTGTGGGACTTTAAATGGTGGGTGATAGATGATTGGAAAAGAGGGGGACAGGCAAATGGGAGAATGAGCATGATTGAGAGTGTATGTATGTGTGTGAGAGAGAAAGGATAACATAGGCGGGTGCCCTACTGGGGCTAACATATAGTCAGTGTTATGCCCTGCCACAGGGCCAGCTGGCAAGACCCAAAGCTGGCATGACAGAATGTGACAGAGGATCTGGAGAGCAGGGACTCGGGGAATCCCAACACAATAATGTTGATGGCTGGGGCTAAAGCCCAGATTTAATCACAGCCATCACACACCTGCCAATACAAAATTACACAATGGATATCAATGGCAACCACCCTATAATGTATTAGCCCCCAGCAGAGTTTCCAGGCTCGGCCCAGCTGTCAGTCACTGATCTTTAATGGTGGAGCTCACAGACAACACAGTGCAAAGCTATGCAATGAGCAAAATGTAGTCACAGATTAATTCTAATGTATCCCATCTAAAAAATAAGAGGACTGGATTGATAGGCTTTAAGAATCTACCAAATATGGCTTTATGGTTTTATAATCAGTGGAGCTGAATAAATACGAATGCATTTTAGTAACTAATTATAATATTTTATGTATATAATATCTAATTATATCTTAACTGTTACTCATATAACTTTACAAACCTCTGTGCATAATTAGTTATAAAGTTGATCTGGAGATATACTGTATGTTTGTGATGAGAGAAAACATTGTTATTTTGATTGTCATTTTAATCATACAATTTAAACAGTTCAAATAATTCCCCCCTGGGACTGACAATGTTTTTTGAATCTTGAATGTTGAATTACCAATTGATCTATCATTCTTAATTTAATTATTAAACCATTAAAATGTTTATGTTTTTGTATAACCCACTTTTCCAAAATATGCATATAAATATTTAGTCTGAAATTTATGATTTATGTGTCTGAATATTTCAGTTCTCATATTTTTCTTTTTGTTCAATCATATTTATAATACAGAAGATGTATGGTTTTAAATGTCAGCTGCCAAGTTTTGACCATCATATAATGTTGAAAAAACATGTGTCTGATTCAGATTCTAACCAGAGCTATTTTAGTGTATCAGGCAGACCTTGGTTTCAATCATACATAATCATGCATACACACACAGACACAGACACAGACACACACACACACACACACACACACACACACACACACATACATACATACTATCTCATCAAGTTAGTATGCGCTGCTCAAACGTGACAGGTAACGGTGCTGTGGTCTGGATACCAATCAGTGTCCAAAAATGTTTACATTTCAGCTGTGCTGCTTACTTTGATTCTCAGGTGTCCCTATAGACTGCTGTACCACAATCAAGTTCTATCAAAATGAGAGCAATTACACACAGAACACACACACACACACAGTAACAGACACACATATTTGTGTTACCTGTTGTGTCGTTTTTTTGTTAGATGGACTTGTTTGCTGTAGCTTTTTCTTTCTTTCTTAAATACATAATAACGTTTTAGTAATCATGATTTTAACATCATTTTTAAATTTAGCTGTTTGATATATTCTGTCACAAGTTTTACATCTAAAAACTGCGTCGCTGTCAATTTAGCAGCTTTGTTTATCAGATTAGATCAAAAATGGACTCAGCCTAAGTATTTCACGTACACTTGTTTTCACTCTTTCTTTTATATCTGTTTGGTTGAACTGCGTGTGTTTATGTGCGTATATATGTGTTTATGCTTCTGTGTGTTGGTTCCTGACAGCTATCACTTCTGACATAATGTGGTTGTTTTTTAAAAGCTCTGCTCCGTTTCATGTTGTAATAGCTTCCCTCTGACGATGGAGAGGACCTCTGCTCCGTGACTCCTGCAATATTTACATGTTTACACTCACAATTTCCATCTGTTGTTTCTGGAACAATCAACAACGGGGGCCTCGAGAGAAGCACGGGGAATAGCTGTAAGTCGCGCTCAACTTGGGTTTCATGATTGGGAGGCTGGGGCTGATTATGCTCGACTCTGTGAAGGTGGTTGTTGGGGGTTGTAATTTTTTTAGTTTTCTTTTCTTCAAGGCCCTCTCAAGGTTTCTGATGGAGGGCTGGAAGAAAGCGAGGGCTCAGGGGATCTGTACAAGCTGGCTCTTGGAAAGAAGCTTCACCAGGATGAGATCAGGCACTGTGGGCCTGTAACCCCCCTTTTCCAAATCCAACTGGACAGGGCCAAACTCACTAATGAATTTCAGATACATCACAAAATGAAACTCAAGGTTCAAATGTGGCTAGTGATGATAGAAATTGGTATTTTTTTAATCTGCCATGATGTTACGACAAGCATTTCAAAAAGAGCAGAAGAATATATGTCATACTTACATATAGATACATTCCTTTTCATATTTTACACATGCAAATTTAAATAAAAAAATGGTTGTACACTATCAAAACTAAAAAATATTTATAATGAACAATCAGATCCTATGAAAGTATCAGTGACACTGTTCTGAGTAACAAAATGGAATGCTAAATAATCATTTAGAAGGCAAAAGAAAACTATTACTACTAAGAAGTAATGTTAAACCCCCCAAGGACAAGTGGGAGCTTTAAAAGAAAGGGTGATACTGATGACTGTGTGGATAGAGGGAGAAAGAAAGCAAAGAAACACAAGCAGGATGAAAGCATGTGTTGGTCCCTTGTGATGTGGCTGCAGACGTAGCGGGACCCAGCATCAGCCTGGCCCAGCGTCGGGTTTCCCCATGCCGGAAGTGGCACATTTCCCCTGGCGACAAGCACTTCCTGCAAAATAAAGAAATCATTAGAAAGATGACAGCTGGGCCAGCCAACTGGAAGCCCAGGGGGCTTGGCCTCAGAGAACTGCCACCCACCATTAGCTTGCTGCGCTTGGCTTCACCATCACCTCCTTCAAGAAGGTAAACAATGCTGCCACAATGCAGCTCTCTGCAAGATCACTGTTCTCTCTGTCGCACTTTATCTCTTTCCTAATTTTTCTTTCTTTTCACACTATCCATAATCTGAATGTGCTTCTCTGACACTTGGCCTCTCTCTTTGCACATATCCTTCCACTTCTTATAGTCCCTGAGGATGAAGGGCGTAGAAACAATGTAGGGGCTGACCAGCAAGCTGAGAAATGTTCTGACATGTGAACCCCAAATAATGCAGGCCCTTCAGCTCCAGCGAGCCTGGAGCTGAAGGGCCCAGCTCCGGCAGTGACCCCTGGCAATCATAGCGTGTGGCAGCCACACTGGGGCCTCTGCAGCTTGGCCTTCTGGGAGTGCACTCCACCGCATTCCAGCCCGAAGTCTTCCCTTACAAGACATTGCTTACTTCTGTCTGCCAGACAAACGTAGATTTAGAGCCAAAGGACTTAGGGGGGCATTAAGGAAGACCTCCAGAAAATCATCAGTACTTGACCTCAGCTGAAATGATTACACTGTAAGGAAGACATTTTGAAGTTAATCCCAAAAGATAGTCTCATCATGTGCTTAAAGGCCTACAGGGGATAAATTGATGCTGCCCTTGGAGAAAATGATGCTGTTCTTGCATTAAGTTGCTTGTTGTTTCAGGAGAAAACTGGATCATTGAAGAATCCGTTTTCTTCTTTGATTTTGTTCTTTTACTGTACTATTGTATTAATAGACCAAAGGCAGAATAATGAGAATATTGCATTTAAATGCCAAAGAAGAAGTTCTTTCTTTGGGGAATTGTACTTATTTACTTTCTTGCTGAGCGTTAGATGAGAACATTGATACCACTCTCATTTTTGTCTGTGCAATATAAAGCTGGAGCCAGGAGACAGCTTAGCTTTGTGGAAACAATTAGTCTGGATTAGCCAAAAGGTAACAAAAAGCCAGTTTGGTTGTTTCCCTTTGTTTCCAGAAAGCTAAGTTAATGGGCTACTGACTGTGGCTTTATATTTACCATACAGACATGAGGGTGGTGTAGATATACTCACATGCGCTCAGAAAGAAAACAAAAGCTCAATTGAATGAAAAATCTGAAACTATCCCTTTTCTCAGCAATCCTATAAAGTTGTCCATACACACGTGTATACTACATTATTCAAATGTTCGTACTGTGCTTGGATTGAGTGCACATATATGGGTAGGCTGCGATGGACTGGCGATCTGTCCGGGCTGTACCCTGCCTCTCGCCCGAAGACAGCTGGGATAGGCTCCAGCACCCCCCGCGACCCGAATTCGGATTAAGCGGTAGATAATGGATGGATGGATGGATATATGGGTAGGTGTGATGATCAAAACATGACACAGCCTCACAGACATCTCCAGGTGCTATGACTCTGTTTCCATGGCAATTAAGAGTGACACAGGCTAACACCTGCTAGCGCTCACTCATGGAGATTAATGTGGCTGTTCAAACAGGACACACATACAGGGACACACACATACAACACACACTCCCACTAGACCTCTGTCCCCTCTAGTGGGGACTGATATAAGACAGGCTCCATCTCTCACAAACAGGACTGACTGCACAACTCAGGGCGAGCGCCACTGCAACCATTTCCATTTGCCACTGCATTTACACATGCAAGCTAATGAATAGGAAGCAGAACACAGCTTCTCTGGACTCTTTGCACCCGCTGCCCCGCTGTGACAGAAGGCTGGTGGCAACATGAGGTCACCACGTTTTCTCTGTGATATTAAGTTACCAAAACTCATATCAGCAGGTCACTGCGGCTGACAGGTAGACAGCAAGCAGGAACATATACTAGAATAAGATCCACAATCTGATTCAGGCCTGACAAATCACCAGCCATCAAGTCAGTCAGCATTGTCACCATGGCACAAGCAAATCTACATGAAGCAAGTTGCTAAACTGCACTAGGACTGTTTGTGGCTCATTTCCATTGCTGATGTCGGAGCCAGAGGCCAGTGTCATCATGACTCAGGCTTGTTTACACACACAAATGAGGCTGATAGTAGAGGCAGACGTTTCCCTGATGGGATGATTGCCAGAATCTGCGTTTACAGGACATCATCCTGTTGGATTACTTGTCTATTTCAAGCTTTAAAAGTTTAATCAAACTATATATTACAGATTTTTTCACTTATCTTAAGTCATATCTAACTATTATGTTGTTGTATTTCTATCAAATGCAGGTAAAAACATATAATATGTCTACACAACATATTTTCTCATTTACAACAAGAAGTAATTCGCCATTCATCCAGTTTAGATTTTCTTGATTGGAATAATACTCTGGAATCACTATCTTGCATTTAAAACATTCAAACGTGCGCGACTGACTGTTAGTTTTCGTTGGGAGAAGCAGGCTAGGAGCAGCTCCTAGCCTCCAAGCCGGCATGTATCCCTGAGCAGTTACTGTAAAATCCGTTTGGGACACTAAGCCCTTAATGATCAGGGGGAATGCTGAAGTAAGGCAGGTACCCTTACTTCCATCCTAAACGCTGATGGTTTTTGGGCAACTACAACTCTCCAGAATCTGGGTGTCCATATGGGCCAAATGACTCACATGGTACTATTTATTTGGCCTGTTAGAGACTCAGGGATTATCTGACCCTCATCCCTCCTGTTTTTTTTTACTTTTTTCTCTTATTTTTCCCTTGGTCCTAATAGCAGTTGATATGCGCTATTAGAGGGTATTCACTGTGTAGTTTGTGCTCACATGAAGGCTGTGGTCTGTTTACAGAATTCTAAATGATTGGGATTTGGAAAGTATTGTCATCACAGTTAAGACCAGGGAAAGGATACAAAGAACTTAATAAAATGACGAAAAAGATCCATGGGTACGCTTCACTGGTAGGGAAGAATGTTAGAGAGAACAAGCGCCAAGTTCATACACTGATGACAAGTAAACTGTGAACAGACATGTTTTTCTGTAGCATTTATTATAGGCACTCTTTTGTAAAGAAGGACTATATTCTAATAATATGAGGTAAAATAAACTCCACAAAAGAGGGGATTCCTGGTCGTATGTTGTACAATTGTTAAGTTTTTTTTGTGGGAGAAATTGCTTTGAACTGAACATAGTGTAAAAAAAACTTCCAAAACTGCCCCCAACATACTCAAAAAAAGCTCATTCTGGTTAAAATTTTTCATTTTTCATTCTTGAGGACGGTGCTTCCCATAAACTAAATCAAACACTGTAGAAATGATAGTCATGATGGCAGTGTTTCCATATGGTTTATGCCAACGGCAGAACTCGCTAACACATGGAGGGTTTCAGTCTGTTCATGATTATCAGCAATACGTCATTCAGCATTAAATGTAAAAGTGTTGTCACGATATGGGCTCCAAACATAATGGCACACAACAACAATAACGCCTGCAGTCTTCTGTGGGACAGTCCTATGAGGCACATGCATTTGTTTCAAAGTTTCCTAAATATTTTTTGCAGTGATCGGCACTGTCATTTTGACCGTTTCAAATGAAGAGGGAGAAGGGAGGGAAACAAAGCTAGGAGGTGTAACAATAGCCTCCAGGCTTTGGGATACATTGTTCAGTCTCTCAATACAAAAGGGAGGAGTGAGAGGAGCTAAGGCTGGGAATCACCCCGAGGGCAAGGGTGGAGTGGTGGAGACATGCAAAGAAACAATGTCCAGATGACATCCTAGTGTCAGTGTCACCCATTTAGGGGACAGTGCAGTATTATCATTTACCAAAAACACTGCGGGCAGTAGTGCTGGCATGATCCTGACAGGGTGGAAAGGAGTAAAGGTATTCAACACAGGTCTTAAGCAGACAATGTGTCTTATATATGACCCCACTTACTGTACAAGCTAAATGTTACCCTCATGTTTCTGGTGATTGAAGTGCTTTTTCTGCATAATTGTTCCTTATAATGATGTATGGACGATACAACTAAAGAATCTCCTCCACACTTTGTTTTGTAGGAAGAACATAATCTACAATGACTATTCAATAGTCTTGAGATTTAGAAGGGAGAACAATGATGGATGATAGTGGTCTGATATAACAGCTGCATCACTGGACTCTCCACCACTCAACCTATTGATCTTGCATTCCATACTGCCCTCAACCATGAGCAAGTTCAGGCTTGTTCAAACTTGGATTTGTTGGAAAAAATGAGCAAGCAGAACTAAACCACTGCCAGAAAAGCAGAGATGCTTTTCCAAACCACTAAACCGGACTCTCCCCGCTCTGACGATAAGCAGCTTAGGTGTATAACTAATATTCTTTTTCACAGAAAGAAAACAGTTAATGCAGTTCAAGCATCTGATCGGGATGCCTCCAGATGTTCCTATGCATAGAACAGATATTTCTTCCAACTTGTAGAACGCATGGTACAAAGCGCACAGTTTTCTTAACCTGGCAATATGACTAAAAAGAAGGACACTGCAGCAACTTTGCTTAGCCTGTAGCCACCTGGTCCCAGATAAGTGGCTGATAATGGATTCAGATTACAATAAAGAATTCCAGGTTTGGCTCTGACTCTCTCAGGTGTGAATCTTTTCTGTTCTGAGATCCAGGCCGGGCCTCCTTCCAGTCACTGTGGTGGGCAAGCATTTTCCTATGACAAAGTAAGCTCTGGAGTAATGGATCTATTTAGCAGTAATATTCCTTAATGGAAACAGCCTAATTACAACTGCAAATAACCAAAACCCTTCACAAAGGATTAAATTTACAAGAAAAAGGACAGGTATACATTTTCCAAATCATGAAAAAGTGAAAAATCTGCAGTTCTTAGCAGGTTAGAAAAGTCTGGGAAAGGACTCTGTCTGAGGGAGAGAGAAAACTGCTCTGTCACTTTAGATTTTACAGCATCGGTTTGAGCTATGAGGCAGCCGGTGTGGATTTCAAAGCCCTCTAGTTCCAGAGAGAAAACAAAAACAAATATTTGTTTTGTGGTTTATTGTATTTTAATATGAAAGCAAGATGAGACCTAAATTGAATGCAGAAAAAAGTAAGAAGCAGCCGCTGAAATCAGGATCTGTCTCCCCGACAATCATGAATAGCCCATGACTTAACGTTCCTTCAAGGAAGATTTGTGATTTTGATTACTACTCATTTTGATGTGTCTCAGATACAGATGTCAAAGGAAATATTAGCTTCTTCACTTTCTCAAAGGATTTGCTTGACTTAATTGGTTCTGTGTCTGTGTTCTTGTGTCTAATATCCATTGTTACCATGTAGATAATCTCAGGTATAGACAGGTCAAAAGTCTTTATTAACAAAAATTGTCTAATCTAAACCAATAACAGTATGATCCTCTGTGTTATGCAGAGAGTTTCAAATAAGGCCTGAATAGTAAACCAAATCCAAAAATCCAGAGTTATTAATAGTGTCCACTGCTGATGGAAGGCACAGTAAATGGCAGATATAATGAAATGAGGCCACCAGGGACTGCTGTTTGTGAGTGAAAGGCCTGCGATCATCACTCATCACCAGTCGTTACACCCCTGTCGCTGCTGTTGGTTAACCCCACTGGCTGCTAAAATTGAGTCTCAAGTTGTGTCCTATTTTGGTTTGAGGAACAGGTGATGTGCTTGGCCCAACTTGTTCCTTTGCCTCCACACCACCCCCTTGGGGCTGTTAGCAAATGCAATGACAACACTGATTTCCAAGAAAAGAAGCAGATGCAAAGAGGTACCTATACTCTACAAGACAGATCAATAACTGATTAACATGTAGCGTTAGCTGCAGAACTGTGGCACGCATGGTTATGTTGAACATGGGAAAAGACATGTTTCCTATGAGCACCTCAATAGAAGACATTTGTCTTTGCTTTTGTTTGGTAAAATAAATCCATGTTGGACAGCAGTCTGCAATCAGTACGACCCAGTTTAATTTACTGTCAGCTTGCATAGCACAGAACTGTCTGTTTCGTTGTGTTGCCCGTTGTTGACAAATGCTTGACTGATAAAAATCCAGGCAGATTAGGCAAATTAGTTGTTTGAGACTAAAAAGCTGAAAATATCACTGCAACGATCATTGTAAATGAGACATAATTTACACAACTCATTTCTGTAGTAAAGTAAATTATAGTCCTCTGGTTTCTAGCTGGAAGACAAACGGCAACACAGAGCACACAACAGCACACAACAGCACACCTGGACTTTCCTATGCCCTGCACCTGTCTGTCTGCTTTTAGTGTAAACTTCTCCCAACCCACCATTTACATGCAGGTCAAATCCTATTCAAATGGCTCCATCTAAGCAGAGGTGCATTTCAAAACAGACATTATCCACTGACTTGTGATTATGCATTAATTTGCATTAGGTCACTACAGACACAGAAATGGAAATAATCAAATTAATGCTACAGACAACAATCTTTGATTGTTTACAATGCTAAGATAGACTTGGTAATATTTTTTTTGTTAATAAATGCACAAGACAGTTTATTTCTTGCTCATCTTAAATCTATCATCTGACAATTGTACACAGTGTTTTTGCTGTTGCTTACAGAAGGCCTGTGATTGAGAGAGATAATGCTGCAGCGCTATTACAAAATAGTTGTTATTTGCCTAGCACACTATCTAAAACTTTCCTAAACTCTTACAAATGTAATTGATTACAGGGAGAGAAATAGAAATTCACAGGCAAATTATAGTCGAATCTGGGATGCTTTGACTTAAATATCACCATGCTAAACTGCTAAACTACTAAAGCTATGCTGGAGAAGAACATGAGAGGAGAAGATTGGGAAGATGCTACCAAAACGTCCACATGGTTTCTGGGGTACAGTGTGATTCATGGATAGCATATTAGTGTAGAGTTGTATATTACGTGTAATTATAAGTCTGAATTCAAAAGCTTGCCAGGTAAAATGTTTGCAGCATGCCAAGAAATTACATCCTGGGGGAATAATACCCTGATGCTGTAGCTTTATTTAACGAAATAACCCATTTATATTGACCACAATGAAGACAAACTAGTACAGTGGCTGCTCTTTCCTGTGAAAGTGATCACATCTTTATGACTCTCATCACCGCTCTTTACAGATCTGTTTCCCAGAGGTATTTGATGGGGCGAGCCAAAGAGGGAGGAAGTGTGGGTCTGCAGCCCCCATGTTAACAATGGCTCTCCTCAGACCCCCAGGCCCAGGCCCAGCCAGTCATGAAACACCATGGAGATGTTATTGACCTCAAGGTTAACTCTCCTCAGGTAAGCCTGGGAGATAATGGACAAAGACCAGTTCTTTTACAGGTGGAGTGACACAGCATATCCGCGCAGTGCAGCTCCTCTCGCATTGACAGATTTTCTAATTCACTGCAGATTCCCATAAAACTGGGTGGCCAAGAGCCAGCCCTGCCCAACAGAGGGCCTATTCATGCTGGGTGGGATGGGGGCTTGGCCAAATTAACCTGGATTAATTTAAAAGAGCAAAAGGTCCTTACATCCGAATAAAATGAAGATCAATAAATTAAATGTCTGGGTCAGGATGTCAAGTTGCAGCGATGATCGACTGACATACAGAAAGCTTCGTTCTTTGGCTGCGAGCAATAGAAAAAATGAGAGAAAGATCCTTAATTACATTATTCCAAGGAAAAGAAGTGCCTCCATGCGTCTCTCTTTACATGCTAGAGTTGAGCTTCTATAAACACACTCATGTCAGTAAAGAATGCTCATTACTTCTCTCATTTGGCCCTGGGATTACTAACTGCAACATAAAAGTAATCAAAGAAACCACTCAGAGATTTTTAAACATATTTGTTTTCCACAGCAAGAATTATTATTTAAGTGTGAGATTTATGTTCCAGTGACTACTGTTTTCCTGTATTTGTGGTTAGTTTGTCTCTTTTGTATAACAGGTGTGAATAAGATTTTATCAAACGTTATAATATCTTATAAAGACTCTTAGATGTTAATTTACCCACCAAAGACTATAAAGTAAGAAAGTGTGCTGTAACAAAAAAAAGGTCATCATTGTTGCGTGGTGGAGCAGGTAGACCTAAACCTGAACCACATCATGTCATTCACTGCATGATCAATTATCCAGTAAGGGCAGCCTTGTAAGGACGCCATCTCATCATGCAGCCATTAATATCTAAACAGTGTCTGCCTGGAGATGACATATAGGACAATGGAAAAAGGGCCAAAGAAATGACCAAGTGGCCCAAGCCCAAGCTGTTAGCAGATTAAAGTGACTTAAAGCAGGAACGCCAATTTTCCATGACAAAAGGTAAGGTAGGTGATATAGAGATTTTGTTAAGGTACTTTGAAGGGTTGTCTGTCTTTTAAGTCACTGACTGTCTGTTCAATAGCTGTGCATTCTTATTGCAATGTATGCCCAAACACTGGTTGTATATTTGTTTTATAATATTTCAGTAAACATAGGAAAGTGCTAGTTTCCTAAAAAGTTTTTTTGTCCTCTATCATTTTTTTACCTGCAAAAATGTCAAATTTTAATAGTTGTTATTCACATTTTATATAGAAATGGGCAATTGTATAAATAATATAAATTCAAGGGATCCAAATTAGTGTGTTTTTTGTTCATTTGATGTCTATGTAAAGGTACAAAAGTAAATTATATTGTTCCATTACAGAAATGACACTATAAAGGATTTAAATTGTGCATGTATTGTCCTCCCTCAACTGTAAGTCTCACTGTTTCCAAATGAAATATCAAACCTGTCGCTGAGTCAGGCTTCACAAACAGGATACTTCCTCAGATTAGCAGGGCTGTTTACACAGTCCCCTGGTAATCTGGGCCACAGGGGACATACCTGTACTGTGTCAGAGACTGAGCTAGAGTTACACACCAACCAGCCACAACGGCCCACACCAGAATACGATCCAGAAAGTCCAGCGGGACTGGCCTGGCTCCAGAGGGCTTGGCACTACATACAACTGGCCTCGTCTTGCCCTGCCAGACAAGGGGTGTGTGTGTGTGTGTGTGTGCAGTTGTGTAATGTGGTAATGGGAGGGGTATACTGGCTGCCACCTCTACATCCTTTCTTCCTGATTTTGTTTTCTGAGATACATACTTTGGTAATTGGCTTGTCTACAGGTCCACAAGTAATACTGTTAGTACACACTGGCTCACACACATGCAGAATCACAAAGAGGAAGTTTTCCATCAGGCAAAAAAAAAAGGGCAACCGTACCTTATCATCCTGGACAATGACAGCACACAGATAGGAGAATACTGGTGTTATTGTGCATTATGGAGAGGGCAGTTTTAATGGAGCCTAAAGCCGATGAAAAGATAGTGAGAGAGAGTTGCTCTGTTTTAACTGTGTGCATTATAATTAAACACCCACACATACAAAAATAAAAAGACACAGCTGTGTGCACACAATGGAAAGAGAGAGTATAATATATATTGCATTCCTTGACCAATCACAACAGAGCTAACTGAGCTAACTCTACCCCATGCGCTATGTGTGTGCCATGATCTATTCCTTCTATACTTTAACCAACAGCCTGGTATACGATCAGGCAGCAGTGCAACCCACAAAAACTTTCTTTAACACAAACCCAGAGTTCAGCTTTCAAAAGCTTATCAGGATCTTCTGCAACTTTGCTGAAAAACCACTCATGCAGTGTAAAAAAACAACATCCCTGGGATTGGACAAACCAACCACATAGGGGTTAACACAGGAAAAAATATAATACTGGGTCAATGGTGTCAAACATATGATGCATCACAGCTTGTTTGTATCACTATAGTTTGGCTAAAAATGCACATACATACATACCACACTGCAGCAATGAAACAATAAGGAACACATGAAAGATACATAACAATGGTGCTAATGACGATGACAATGATAATGGTGCCATTACAACACCCACCCTCCCTTCTTCCCATCATCTCACTAATGGGAGAGCAGCTACAGGGCGTGTTCGACAAGCTAGTGAGGCAGGAGGATGATTCTGGAGTAAATCACTTGTGGAAAGGTGAAATGTTGCCAGCACGAGTCGGCCTAATCCATGCCAGACGTGCAGAACACCAGTGGAGCAGGTGCAAACAATTGAAGCAGCTGTCAGTGAGCTGCCGTGATCTCTTTTGATATCTTAATTGTTAGTCAATCCAAGAGCAATTTTGGCAACATTGCTGTCAGCCCCAGGACTTGCCCCACTCAGCTCCCATCTGTCAGGGGCTCGTGGGTCTCTGCTGCGGCTCTCCCTCCCTGACTGAGGGCCCATGTCTCTGGGATGTGTGTGTCCAGCCCATCCAGCATCTCTGAGGGAAATATGGCCTGATTGCTGCCATTTCCGCTCACTTCGGCAGTTCAGGTCTGGGGTGCAGGTTAATGCTGATAATTGCCACGTTTCAAAACTACTGGAATTCGTCGGGCCTCCATCCAACTCTGTCCAGCCCTGTCCTGACCCCCTTGTCGGTTCAGTGTTCCTAAACATTATGATTAGCATAAGAGCCGAGTGCGTGTCAGTATAGATTCAGGTTTCGGATCTGAGACTCTCCAGATACCCCTGCTATAGAGTTGTTAAGATGGGGGTGATCAGGAGCTACACAGCCTGATTTCCACAGATGTAAGACCTAGCAATTGGACAGTAAACAGAACCACAAAGAACAGAGTGAGCTAATGCAACTCTCAGCTAGAAGTAGCTAAGATACACTAATTGTGCTGACTCACTCAATAGTCAAGTTGAAGTTGAGGGGTTCTCATAAAAAAATTAAATAAAATAAAAATAAATCACATTTTCAAAGATACACACTCACTGATTCACAGACAGCCAAGGAGCTTGATTATAAAGAGATAACTCACCATGCTGTGACAGTAAGTGACCTAACTCTCCCACTCTACACGAGGGGAGGCCTGACTCTAGTGGGTTCAGCCTGATCCTCACAGTGATTTATGTGACCCCAGTAAGCCTGGGTCTATTTGAGGGCCTAGTAAGGAATGAAAGTGTTAACAGTGGGTGTTGGGGAAGGTGTGCACTGACGGAGAGTTATGAGTTTCCTCAGCTGAGCAACCAGCTTTAGGTTTCTGACATTGTTTTCATCTAAGTGGAAGGAGAGAGCAGGAGCAGTAAAAAAAAAAAGTGGGGGGGACACAGGCAGAAGGATGGAAGTAGAGAGAGGAGTCTGTGGAGCCTGCAGGCTTGAACTCCACAGCTGAACCACTGACCCTGACCATCCATCAGTGTAGGGGTGTGACAAGACAGGGGCATGGGTATGTGATAGGAGGGGGCAGGAGAGGAGACCAGGGCTGATGATGGGGGAAAGGGACTGAGGGGCTATAATGGGCTTCGGGACAGAAAAGGGGCCAGTCACCGGGGAGGAGGAGTACAAAGAAAGGAACGACCTGTGTACTGTACGATGGAGTTAGTTGATGGACTAGCAGAGTGGGAGGGTTTCTGTTTTGTGCATGAAACAGTAAGTGTGTGTGTATAATACACATAATAAAGAAATATTAAACTGATTCTTCTACCAGAATCCAATTATTTTGAACTCCCAATTGACGCCATACTAGTATTCGCTTCAACGACTTTAGGAGGCAAATGTTGAATATTCAACAGGTTAAACAAATAGTTTAGAACCACTCAGAAATGAGCATGTTTTAGATGATATATTCATCATGAAGGCACTGAAAATGAGGTTTAGATGTTTCGAATGGAGAATTAATTTCATTTTCAGTATTATAACATTATAATAATTATAATGTTTGAAACATTGTAATTGGTTATATTGGTATATGTCAGAGCACACCAGCAAACAGTAGTATAAATATCTATAAAAACATGAACATACATGTACAATGCTTTTGCACACTTTAGTTTCTATTTAATTTAAATGAGAGGACAAAATATACGAAACATTTATGACCTTGAAGTTTAACAATTCAATGTACTTTAGAGCCAAAATAAAAGGTTTAAAAATAATCCAACAGGTGGAACAATTTGACATTGTCAATAGACAGCAACTACATTTTTGCATTATACTGTTTCCATTTTTTGTGAGATTTAGCCACAGCTCACACCAGTCTGAACCCTCCCCCCATGTACGCTTACACTCTCATTTCAGCTGTTGCTCAAGACTCACTGTCACTTGGCTCCACACACAATGCGTGGCCAATGGGTAGACTGAATCCCAGCATCCATCCTCAGAGGGGCATTGGCCCTCCGCCAGACAAGCCTGAGCTGGGGGCCCCTGTCGCAATGAAAGACCAGAGCAATACTAATGGTTAACTCTGAATCAAGCTGTAAGGAAGAGTCTGGGAGAAAGAGAGGCGGGAGGCTCGTTTTAATATGATCCAGTTTTGAACTCCATAACACATATTCCAATTTCATTAGTGGCCAAGTTTGAAGGCTTATGTCGGCAGCATTAGCAGTTATAGGGGTGACTGTGTTCGTCTGCTTGACACTGTGTAAAAGAGGGTTAAAGTGTAGAGGATGAATATATGAAGAGGGAGGAGGTGGAAGAGGGAACGGGAGATAGAAAGGGAAAGAGACCGTAGCACTCTCAGTTATGGCACTGCAGCGTGGACAAATCCATGAGCAAGCGAAACCACTGTTTTAAATAGCAGGTATCTGGTGTCAGTGTGCCCTGAGAGAGGCCCTCTCCATCAATATGTTCCTTTGCCCTTGTCTGCTCCTGATATCTTTATCTTGTCAGGACCTCCTGTATGTTCCAGCTCAATGGCTTCTGCCTGCATTCACCCTGTCCTGTGCAGATGGGCCACTGCTGCTCGGGCCAATGTGGGCCGGATGGTGGAGTTGGGATAAAAGCTGGGGGCTTAAGGTGCAGTAAGGGTGAGTTGGGGGCAGTCTTATGTCAACCTGTAGTCTACAGGGGCCTCATTACACAGACGCCAATGGAGAAGCTTTTAGAGGGTAATTAGACCATTACAGACAGCCAAGGGAATAAATGAGTACTCCGTATGTCCTCTAAATAAATGAGATGTTAAAATGTACAGTTTGTTTTTAGTTAGTATTGCATATGGGAATGTAAATCAACATTTTTGCTAACTTTTATGAGTTAAACATAAACAGACAGCATATTTGCAATCTCGCCTAATTGTTTCTACCCCACTGTGTTGAAACTGACTTTGTTCTATAGTCTGGTAGCAAGAGGAAGTCCTCACTGTTCCTTCCTGTAATTTCCAGCTTACCCCGAGATGAAAATGGGAGCAGAATTGTGGGAAATGACAGATGTGGCTCGGGAGGGCCATTGAAGAGGTCATATGTCATCACAGGGTCGCACACGCCCTTTGAGTAGGGGCCGAGGGGGGGTTGTCTTCCCACACTACCTGGAGAATAAAGCCTGGGACCTGACTGACTCTACTCACCTGTCAGTCTGGTCATCAAGTCTTGGATTTATGTTGGCCAGTCTGGTCTGTTCAGTCTCTCTATATAGGTCTGTTGTCTGTCTTTTTTTAATACCACAATCTGCTATATTTTTATTAAATAATTCACTTTTCCTGAATATTGTCCAGACATTTGCTTTTATTTCTGCCTCTATGCAGTGGAAATACACATATTGTACTATAGGTTTGTCAAATATTACACCTATAAATCATTCCCATCTTCTGTGTCATGTACCTCTGCCTGGTACGTCCTCCCAGTGTAAGAGTTTCTGACAGGCCGGCGCCTAAAACATATTTCATCTCTATCTCTCTTTCTCATTCCCCCATTCTCTTTTAGTTTCTTCATGCAATTTGCAATGTGTGTGTGCTGAGAGAAAGGAAGAGAGTGAGAGAATTTCAGGGCCAAGCGTGTGTGATTTTAATAGCCGTCAGTTACCTGCTCACATACGATACACCCTTAGCCCTCTTGGACAGATGGCTATTACTTTCCAGTTGTGAAAATCAAGCTTATACAAACACAGGCAAGACTGAGATGCATTGGACCAAGTGCAGTATCCCTCTGATAGACAGTAATAGTTGGTGTGTGTGTGTGTGTGTGTGTGTGTGTGTGTGTGTGTGTGTGTGTGTGTGTGTGTGTGTGTGTGTGTGTGT
>JAUYWH010000012.1:20759729-20776993 GCA_034779795.1 Ctenopoma multispine | reverse complement strand
TGTGTGTGTGTGTGTGTGTGTGTGTGTGTGTGTGTGTGTGTGTGTGTGTGTGTGTGTGTGTGTGTGTGTGATGAGGGCTGACTCTTTGGCGTCTGTCATGCACAGCCTATCGTGTGGAAATTATTAAGTAGTAACACTAGGCCGTCACTTCCTGGCAAAGCAGCGAGATGGAGAGCTTATCACTCTCCTGCACAGGTAAGAACTTCATGGAAAACAGGGCGGTATTTGTGTCAGGCTTGAATCAAAGAGTCAGTTTCATCCGTTACTGTATTTGTTTTGGGTAGTTTGAAGTGTTTGGCTTTTAATTTAAATGTAGATTTTAGTAAATGTTTAAACTTTTGGGAAAAAGTTAGTGTAATCAATGCAAGTGATAAAGCGAGGTAACTTTTACTATGCTTGAAAAACTAAATTACAAATTTAAAATCTATGTACAGTACATGCCAGCTTTGATTTGTAGACATCCCGACTGTAAATTTGGTTTCATTAATTGTGGGCACTTCATTTTAGGTATGAAACCTGAACTTCTCGCTTTTTTGAAACTCAATAGTCCTTTTAGTGTCAAGGTTGGCCCTGTCCTGCTGCCTCTCTCATGGAATCCACCATCATGTGACTGGCCCCCACTGCCCCAAACTGAAATGAAACCTATTGATCACTGGCTGCTCTGAGTGAGACATTTACTGTAGCCCATATTGCTGCACACAGGAGAACTGCGTGTGGATCACTTTTTTCTGTACGGTCAATCGATTGATAATTTTGTATTAAATTATTCAGACACTTTGACAGGGCAAGAATGTAATGTTTTAACAATATTAGAATACTAAAACTGCTAATAACAATAACAAGTGGAATAATGTCACTGGATGATGGCTTGTTCTGCCTGTTCTGCAGACCAATTTACAATTTAACAGCAACAGTGTAATAATAGCATATTATTAAAATGAACCCACAGTTTCAAGTTAATTTGAAATAAACTGGAATTGAAATACATGAAATAAATAAATAGTTATAGCAGTGGAATTCAATTTATTTACCCACTTAAATATACTTAGTAAATTGAACTGACATTTTTGTAATTTGCACTAATTTAGCTCATTCGCACTTTTTTATGTGTTAGTTATTTTGTAATAATAATAACTATGTTGGTTGCGGTGGAGACTGGTGTTCAATCACAGTGATAACCTAGTGTTTAGCAGCTTGATCGTTGTAACATTACAGCAAGAATAATCTTAAATCCTTCATGTTTTATTTGAGTTTTAGTATTTATGTCTGTGTATTTTTCGTGCAATTTTCAAATTACGTTTACCATACGTTGTGTGTTTTTGTGTGTTTTTTTACATGCACACTTCTCCACTTAAGTGACATGAGTTATGATCTGCATGGGAAAAGAAAAAGGCGTTCATTAAAAGTCGTGGCTTGAGAGCAGCTAAAGCGCCAGTCGCTCGGCTTGTGAACGCGGTGCAGTAGCGGAGGTGATGAGGCCGGATCAGGTGTAACTGTGTCCGCTGGACTCTGCTCAGACAGCGGCTGGACGCTCTGGAAGTCCGGAGCTGCGGACGATCATGGACGGGAGCCACTTGCATGTACGTATACCGCCATCTACTGGGAGGGAAACGGGGCAGAGACGTATCAGTTCACAACATAGATGTTCAGAACTTCATTTATACAAAGCCTGTAGCGGACACTGTCTCCAGAATTTAAATAAAAAAGAAAAACTGAGTAACAGAGCTTAAGAAAAATTAAACTATTTTTAGATTTTTACAAAGTGGAGTTTTCCTAGTGTGTATCACCTTCTATTTTTATCTAATACAACTGTGTACTCCTCTAATTATCATTTGTTATAGACTTGGTTATAGACTGTTTATTTTAGGCTTTTATTTCCATAGTTTTGTCTACGTCTTAGCTTGTAGTCACTCAAACAAATTTTCTTTATTTGGAAATAAATTTTGGGGCTTCTCATAAAAATTTTAGTCTGTTGCATATCTTGAATATTTTTTCCATAATGGGATACAGTGAGATACCTTTCATCCTCCACAAGTGTGAAGAGTTTGAATGCCCTGAAATTTACATTACCCATGACATATCTATTATAAACAGCAGAAAAAACACTCCAGATCCAGGTAAAATACTCTTTCACCTTGTAATAACAAATCTAAGAGTCAAATCAGAGCTCTCTGGTAAAACCTTTACTTTTGCATCTGTGCTCTGCACCAACATCCGCAGTTCACCCTGTGGGAAGAAAAAAGCAGAGAGTCTTTTAAGCAACATAGTACACACAAGCCAAAAATCCCAAACAGAGCTTTATGACAGTGCTGAAGCTGTGAGTGTGCTTGTGTGTGTTTGTGGGGGGAAATCCCACATGTGCCTGCCTGAACTCTGAGTCTTCTCAGGGTATATATGGTTGAGCTCGGCCTGGACAGGACCCAAGGGTGTCGTGAACTACACTTTTGCTGCACATGGTTCATAAAATGATCAATAATAATCATAAGTCAAAGTTAGAGCCCCTATCACAGAATAATTTGTTAATATTGGGACACAGGGGAGTGTTTGAGTTTCCCATTGCCTTTTTAAGAACAAGGCACTTCATTCATTCATGCTTCTTTGCTCTTTTGCATGTTCCATGAACTTCACACAAACTCACTTGAAGTTGGTTCAACTGTGTTTGTTTTCTGTAAAATAGCATTTGTAGCATTTCCATTCCACCCAGCATTCTCTCTAACTGCACCACTCTGTCTCCGGCATTCATAAACCTTCCACAGATTTCACCAACAACATAAACTCTCAGTCGGCAGTCTCTCTGGCATCGGCAGAGTACAAAATAAACTGCATATAATTGTGATACTTTGACCATCTTCCCTCTGACTATTGTTTAGCTTGGCTCCTGCCTGTGGCTTTGCGGTTTCAACTCAAATTGTTCCGTCAGTATAAGGAGAGTACATTATTATTCCTCCTGCCTGCTATACAGCACATGCTAATAAGGGAGGACCACTGGGGTGTTTTTTACCAAACAGGGGAGACGATGAAGTCACAAGCATGCTTTATCTGAGTTGGGATCTGAGGGGGGTGTAGTTTCCTCTGGCAGAGACTCTGGGGCCCAGGAGTGAACCCGTGGCTTTGCCAGGGAGTCTGTTTAAGGAGATTACTCAGTCATCACACCTTTGTTGCATTATGGCCTATGAAATGTGAAAAGCTGTGCACTGAACAAGACGCCACAAGGACAAGGTTTTTTTTTTACGCCCAAATAATAAATGGACAAGCAGATAACCAGAATATATCTGACTCTCTGTTTCTTCCTGTGAGACTGTAACTTGCTTAATGATCAGAGTGCTGGTTAATTCACATTTACTCATCACTGTCACAAAATGTGACTGTTAAGTTAAGTTTAACCTATCTGGTAAGCTAGCCATGGCTGGGCCTAAAGCGAATTCACTTTCTGATTCATTATATATTAAGAACTGACATCTTCATAATTAAATTAATTCCTCCGCACAAATAAATGAAACACTATCTGGATCTAATCACGATGGATTTTTGAAAAAGCTAATAGAAGATCTCAGAAAACGCCCTCTCTGTGTTTAAATGGAAATCCTGTGATTTGGTGTGGCTGATAAAATTTTTACTGGTGTGTTGACTAAATGTAATTCACATATTTTAGTGTATTAAATTGTAAATTGATTTTAATCCAAATATTAATAGTTGATACATAGACAAAAAGAGGTTATTTTAGTTTAAGTATGTTGTAATCAAGCTGTCAATAATTAGACTTCTTTTGTTAGACATATTTTGTTTGGAAAATGTGCATTTACCACTTGCATTAATTGAAGTTTACCCAAAGGCAAAGCACATTTTTGTATCACAGATAAAATGATTAGTTTGTAAAGGCATGAGGAGTAGAATGACAGACTCAGGCTGATCGTTGAAGGTGGGGGACTTCCATAGCTTAATCTGGACACACGGAGTCTGATTTTATTGTCCTGATAAAACATTCACCATTGTGGCAGGAAGTTGCCCCTTTTCATGACCACGTTGCAACGGTACTGCAGGAGACTGGGAAGAAAATCACACATCCCAATTCTCACACCAGCCTGTCCCTCTTACTCCGGCACAAAATGCGTTTTATGGACATTTCCCCCCGTTTGCTGCAGATGGGTTAAATATTACATCAAAGCGTCTTTAATGTTTCACAGAACCTCTCACATTTCTCCTCAGTATCAAGTTCAAAACTAGTGCAGGCTGCATTTTTACAGTAGATTTAATGGATCAATGTCCATAATCACATTAGCACTGGCTTAACGTATAACAAATTTCACCATGCCAGCATCAAAGACCTGACCTCTTGTCATAATCAGGCACAGCATCTTTTCCTCCAATCAAGCTCTACAGACCTTCTAATACTTGAAAATTGTCAAGAGGGTGATAAGCTGTAGTGCATGCAGCTCAGAGAGTAGCTGCATGAGAGAAAAACATTTGTCCCCCACAGTCAGATGTTTTCTACATGTTCTCATTGTTTTCATGGATGATGCTGATGATCCTCTCTTTCTCCAGCTCTTATTAAAATTATGTTCAACAAGAAATTCATGGCCAAATAAAATATATTCCTTATGCAATTATAAAAATACAAAATACAAGAAACTCTCTTTCCTAAAGGCATGGAGCAGAGGAAAGTGGTCCAAGTGAGTGATGGATTTTTTATGAAGAAAGCATGTTGTACAATGTCTGAGTAAGAAATACCACAACAGTCTTCACTCAGCACTTCCTGTATAAGACCAATAGCCCATCAATGAATAATACAGATTAGCAAAAAATTCAAACAGACAAACTGCAGACAAACTAGAATTGATGGCTTCCACTGAGCCACTCAGGGAACAGGCCATGACGTAAAAGGAAAAACATGTCGGCTTCCCCCGGCCAGGTTAATCAAGACAAGCTTCCTCTGCAAAAATACCAGTGTGTGTTTGATTGCAGCCCAGTAGACTCCTGGTGTGTGTATATATGTGTGAACCCATTTCTCATTCATAATATGCAATCTTATTTTACGGTTGATTGTATTTGCCATACATAGGCTGTATGCATGAGGTCTTTGCCCATATTCCTCTACCCAGCATAGCATAAATAAACAGGAACTCTCTATAATCCATCATCCTGTGTGCTGTGGGAGCATGCCCAACACAAACATGGCTTCTGTTTTCTATCTGTGTATATGCCTGCATGAGACAGACTGTGTGTGAGGGCTAGGATGGGTAGCACTATTATGTTAGTGTTCACTGATTGTCCATGACTGTGAAATATAAACCGCCTGCACTAAATGAGGATTATACAAATGAGCTTCCTTCTTTCTCTTTGTTTCTGCATCCCCCTGCCTAGACAAGATGCAGAGTACTGAGTATCCTTTCTTCATTACTCCCGCAGTCCTTCGAGGGTGACTCATCTTATTGAGAAAAAGCTGATGATATGTTAAAATGTCATGTTGATAATAAACCTGCTGTTTTTACCATTTATTTTATAGTAGTTTAGCCATGAAGAACTGTTTCTGAATTAATTTGGTCATTAATAAAAACATTCTTGGTCAAACACTTAATGTAGACTTGTAAGTCCCATGATGGATCTGTGAAATAACTGGGAAAACCTGAATGCAGGAAGCCGTTAAATGTTGCACTTTCCTTCTTTAACAGGCTATTGTTAAATTCCCAAATAGTACTAAACAACAACTGCCCAAATGGAGCTGCTCCGAGGACAACTGGGTTCCAGACTCCCAGGTGTCAGTGTTCTCAGTTGAAGTTTAGGGGTAAAAATAATTAGTGGTAACTTTTCACATCACAATACCTATTGCAAATAGGGGTAAAGGATTGCCACATCAGAACCAAACAGAACAGTATGTATTACTTTTTTTTTGGTCCAGATAAAAATATGTCAAAACCTAATAGATGAACTGCATGGATTCTTTTACAGATATTATGGTCCTTATGCAAATGTTAGTATGCTACATGGTAAACTTCAACAGTGTTAGAATACTCCTGTTAGTATTTAGCTAAACCTGTGTCACTGTAAATCATATAAATCACTAGTATAGCAGCAGATGCTATTACCTATTGTATGATACAAATTAAAAAGATGGATACATATTATATGATAGGGTCCCTTTTAATTCCCAGAGAATAAAGTTAGACCCTACTTATAGCTAATTATCTATGACTAGTCACTATTAGGTAATTGGTGCTTTATGTCAGATTTATGGTAACAACTGACCTCATCAGCATTTTCTGCCTAACCCTAGATTAACTTTGTTGTTTCAATTCTTGTCATACAACACCAACAGCTATTCTGGAGCAAATATCCAAATAGTAACAAGGGTAGGACTATTGTAGTCAGGATAAGGCGCTTTACAATATCCTCATTCATGGCATTCGGACTTTATTTACAGAACGTTCTTGTTACTGCAATGCTATGCCCTGATCACACACACCAGCCTCACTGTATGCAATTATCCTCTGCCTGTTCTCCAATCTGTCACTGCCCAAACTGATTTGTAAGTGTGCATGTACATTGATTAAAGAAACTCCTGTGCCATTGCAAAAAGGGAGTTTGTATCACTCCCCTCCCTCATTCCCCCACATTTGGGGAATTCTCCAAGAATCAAGCAAAGCTGCCATGTCAGAATGATCCAGGCAAACGTGTACAGATTGCCAACATTGCAATGCATCTGAGGCGTTGGTGCAACAGTCAAGTCATAATAATTAAAGACATACTGCATCTCAGGACTTCATTAATCATGGCGTATATGGACTTTGAAGCCCTAATGAAAAACAGTCTGCCTCTCTGGGTTTATTGTGTCTGTACAAATTGGAGGGACGGTGTACGCCAGGAACAGCCCCCTCCTGACCTTGTTGTTACACAGTGTGGTGATGGAAAACAAAAAGATAAGAAGTGGTGCAAAGTCCAGAGGTGGTTATGGTGATGTTAGTGGTCATGGTTGTTGCATGTGGATGCAGATCGCCATTCAATCAGACAAAGCTGAGCTGCTGACAGCGATGGCAGTGTGAGGTTTACATGGCTTTGTATTTTCACATCTGCATGTGGGTGATGAGATACAGTTGATGTACTTTCTGTTTTCTGGCTTATACTGTTATTGACATTTATCTTGCATTGTTGCATGTCATCAACGTTGACTTACAATTCATTTCTCAGATTTTTACCATGCTCTCCAGCCCTTGTAGAGGTGCAGTACGATGAGATCAGAGATCACAGTTAAATGACTGGGTATTAAGCTCTCAGAACCAAAAGTGCAAGTTACAGAGAGTTTGTCATTGCCAGACTTCTCTGTTTGTTTTCTCCTAGAGAGAGGGAGGTAACACATTACTCAACACATTTTATCTCAATGGCTTGTGACTGGACTCCGGTAGTCTGCTTTACTGGCAAGTCACAACCAAAAATATGTGTAGTTGGACAAAGCAAAGGAAGACATTGAGGGAGATACTCAGCATGCATGCATCTTCTCCCAATAAAAGTCTGCTTGGCAGGTTTACACTGCATTAGTCTACTGGACCCAAGGAAATATAGTATAGAGAGGAGAGAGTGGAGCATCTATCATTGGAAATTCAAAGGATGAAGTCATCTTATTTTCTCAATTAGGATAAGACTTACCTACAGGTGCAATATCCATCTTTTGGTTCCCAAAGTAAGCAACAGCAGTATTTTTTCTCTTTAGTTTATAAAACAAATGTCATTGCCAGGTCTGTATACACACAGAGAAGAGAAGAGGTAATTCATAGATAACAGCCAGTGACTTGTCCACCACAGCTCTACAGTAAAACTGAATTGTATGTGGTGACTACCTGGCAGTTATTCATTTCCTCCCCAACCCAAGTTGCTCTCTTAAATTTGTCATTTTATGGAGTGCCTCTGATGGAGCACAACTGACAGATGAAAGTTAAAGTGGCCTCTTGGAGTAAACAACTCAGAAGGTTCTGAGTTTGGCTAAATTAAAGGAAGAGAGGGGGGGAGTCTGCATGCATTTGAGAGCCAAGAAGCATTGTGCTTTCTGGATCCTGTGGTTTGTCAGCGTTCCTCCCAGGTGAGCTCACACTGGACCAGTTGAGCATAGCCACCCTCCCCACCTCTGCCACAGCCAGGAAGAAATAGCATCCTCCATTCTCCAATTTGACTCACACAGTGTTTTGCTGGTAGTCAAAACAAAATTAGAGCTGGTTTGTTGTTTTTAGTTAGCTCATCCATGACCCCTGTGTTCATCATTTCTGAGGAGGGGGAAATATTGAGTTGCCACCTTTGATTTTCTAAGGATTAGAACAAGAAACACTAAAGCACTTTGAATAGGATAAACTACATGTAAGCCTGTGTTGGTCAGCATTGTTCCTGGTACATTGTTATTATTTATATCATTGTATGTGTTTCTGCTGTTTAATTTTTCTTGGTGTTCAATTAAGCACTAATGTTTTATTCCTCATTATTATAAAGAAAAATAAACATGGATTCTGGAGAAAAGAAGATGAATTAAGTCTAAAATATGAGGTCTTCTGTATGAAGAACAAATAACATGCATCCAAACTTTCTGGAATAGACAACAGAAAAATCCAATTAGGGAATCACTTAAATCATGCAATTACAGTTTAGAATTTAAATACCGACATTACAAACACTTAATTACTGAGACAATACATCAATCAAGCCATTAAAGATATTAAGAGAAATATTGTTGCAGGTGTTCTGACTTTAAAATTATGACTGATGTCAGTCTGGGACCCACAGTGAAGAAATTCACCTAGGAAAGTCAACCTAGGCAATAACGCCATCCTGTGTCTAATGTGTGTGTTACAGGCTTAAAGTATATAATCAGTTTCAGCTTGCAAAAATACAAACTAACCAATAAAATGTCTGTGTCTAATTGATTACAATGTATGATCAACTAATTATGTCTGATGCTGTATACTATAATCAGTCTTTTGAAGGAGACAACTCCATCTGTTCATTATGAGACAAATTATTTAAATTGTTAGATATAAGAATAAATATATAATTCACAAACATGTTTATTATAACAAGAATTAATAAAACTAGTATATTAACTGTTACATCAACATTTAGTAGTTTTGTATTAGTAATACAAATTCTAACTTTATATCAGAATATGTATGCACAATGAGGATAATGAGGATGAGGATAATATTCTGCTACACACTTTCAGACACACAGCAAGTGTGTATATTTCTCTGCACTCTTACAACAACTAGAGGTTGTCAAGGTTGTAAAAAGTTCTTTATTCTCTTTGTGCTCCCTGTTTCCTTTCCCAGACCGTCCACTTCATCTGCCTCTCGCCAGTTCCCCCTAGGATGCAGAAAGAGGTAGTACAACAGAAGACTCACCAGCCCGAGCAGTGATCCTCCAATGATTAAACCGCTGACTGTCAGCAGAAACATGGCTGTCTGCAATTCTGGCTTCAACAAAGCCAGCAATAATGGAGCTATGATGTTTATAAGAGAGTGAAAAATGTAGTAGAAGATCATGGCTCCTTTTGTGTTCTGTCCTTTCACATTGAAAAAGGTAAACGTCAGGATGACTCCTGTGACTGCCTGGTAGAGAAGCTCTTTGCATTTTGATGAACAGAAGTTAGTTTTAAGCAGGTGTGTCCAGGTTGTCCCCAACAGCCAGATGACGATGAGGGCTACTGTGCTGTAAGTGCTCAGCATGAGGAGGAGGCTATAGCTGAGGATGTGGCTAGTGATGGTACAAAGTTTGTAGAGGAGGTAGATTGCAGTGGGGAGGCCACAGGGCATCTCCCTGATATGTGGGAGGGATCTGCGTAAGCAGCGGCGATAGTCCACCAGGACCCAGGCAATGTTCAAGAAGGAGAAAGCCATAGACAAATCTAAAAAGAAATAGACAAATAAAAATAACTATAATCTAAATTCATGAAAATGCAGAAGGTTTGATTGCATCTCACTTACTGCCTGCACTTACATTGCATGACTGAGCACTTGTCGTGGTCCAGCACTATGTATAGTTGCAAAAGAAGTTGAGGGACACTTTCCAGGAAAGCCTCAAACAGTCTGAGCATGCTCAGATCAGTGGCCAGGCAAAACAGACTGTGGTGCACAGCCCTCTTCTCTTCCACTGTATAGGAATCAGTTGTTTCCCAAATCACTTTGAACCCTTTCTTCAGTAGGTGATAATACCTAGCAACAAGTCAGTCACAGTGAAAACACATTCAAACAAGTTGCTATCGTATTGAATAATATGTGCTACTTAGTTATCCATTTCTGCTATGCAGATGATTTGCAAGGCTCGATCCTAACATTACACAGTGGAGCTTAAATGTGGTTATTCCAGTTTGCACATTCCATCACACCGTGTCATCGTGCATCATTAGCATTCTGCACATTTTTAATCAGGAAAATCTTGTTGTAGCCGATGTGAGGGACTTTTTACAGCAACAGCAAAGGTAAGTGCCTTTTTTTAAGCTGCAGCACTCACAATCAGTCACAAGCATTATCGATGTTCATTCCTTACCTGGTGAAGATGCCCCCACCAAATAGGTGGAGGACAGTAAGTTCACATTTGGACATTCCTGCAAATGTTCTTCTTCCCTCTGGGTTTATCAGAACATCATTCATGTCGTCGCAGTACCAGGCATAGCTGAAGCTCTGAGTCACCAGTTGTCCAACCAGAACAAACACTAGAGTCAGCCCAGTCCAGATATATTCTTTCTCTTGAAAATATTTCAGAGCCAGTGCTGCATCCGTCCAAATGTCCACCACATTCAAGACAAGTCCACCAATGGTTAATAACCATCGCAGCCTAGTGTACTGAACATCTGAGTGAGACATTTTGTCGTCACACACGTTTTTGATTAAATGGCTTATTTTAAGTAAGTTAAATTCCTTTAGAGAAGATGAAATTACATTTTAAGTTCAACTAACTTTGAGCAATTTTCAGTGCAGCTGAAACACTCAGGTCTGTACTGAAGGTAAAAGTGTGTTTGCTTGTGGTAGCTCCGTTTTGATTTGATGTTTCAGTATAAAAGCTGCTGTGGACATGTTTTGACTCCAGCATTTCAGGAGCCTTTTTGTCCAATCTGTAAAAGCAACACAATGTCATAAAAAGACTAGCACAAAAAAGGTATCCGCACATGCCAAAATATTTTAGCACAATGTAGAAAAAATCTTTAGGATCAGGACAGCTGAGGTTTGGAAATGCAGTGGGACTGCAGTCAGCTGATGTGTCATAATGTATTCTACTGCCCTTTGAGCTCTGTCATAAACACCTGATAATACAATGTTAGAATTATAATCCTCAAAATAGAGCATTTTATTTTACAACTTTTCTCATACTTCTGACAAAATGGCATTTAAAGATTTCGAATCACAGCTTGGCTACATGTAAAGTCTCTCTACACTCTTTAACTTTAATATAATTTTAAACTGGTAATGTTCTCGTTTATACAAACAAATTTACGGCCAAGCACATTAATTCACACTGTCAAAGTTCTTATAACAAATAATAAAATAAAATATATTTAGATTTCGCTATATTATGAACTCATTTACAAATGTTACATGCCTTAAATTACCAAGTGCATGTCATCCTACAAGGATCACAGTAGAGTAAAACACAAATATACTTACCAGTATAATTTGCCCATGGTAAACAGCTGTTTGCAGTCAAAGAGGGAAATGTTTCTGCACGTGGCATTTCTCTTTCTCTTTCCTTGAAACACATGATAAGCTCCACCTCGGTGACTCTAACCTAATAGAGTGAAGGTAGATAAATGTAATTGCATAACGAATTGCCTTTTGTGTCTGTGCTCTCGTGTACTGTAGGTACAGTCAGTGTACATACGTAAGGGAGTGACATGTCGCACTTTGACATTCCAAGTCAGTCTCCAGTCAGTCTTATTTCCTTTATACAACAGAGATATTTTTGAATGCGCTACTATACATTAGTCACACAGTGATGAAATACTGTTATTTCACTTTAGCTGCTGTGAACACAGAGGGTGAGGTTGGACAGGGTGCACAGTAGTGGTTCCTGTAATTGAAGTACTTACAGTAAGTTTGGGAACAGTTTTATTAGTTGTTTTTTTTAAAGCTAAACATTGGAAGCTTGAAAAACCGATAAATAAATGCTTGTGAGGCCTAATGCTGACATTACTGTTTGAGTGTACTTTATGACTCTTTTACCTTAGATATTCCTAATAATGCAATGTGTCTATAATTCAGCACAAGTCTTGCTTGTGGCCAAATCAAGTTGCAATACATTCAGTTCAAAGCTGTGTTTATCCTTTTATTATTCCTATTAATAATGTGGGCACAGGTGGATTAAATTTACAACTTTGATAGATTATCTCTGTCCTTATTGATCCTTTGTTTTCCACATTAGGTTAAATTATATGTTTCCTGAACTATTAAATGCAGGGGAACACTGCCTATCTCTGGTCTGTGGTGGTTCAACTAGTCTATGATGCTTTAATTAAAAGAAGCGTTTAATGCTGTGTGAAATTCACATATACTTGTTTGCTTTCTTGCTGCTTTCGTGCCACCCCGCTACTGTCTGTCTTCGTCTGACAAATTATGGCAAATTCTTGAGCTGCACTTTTACAGCTGCTCATTTTAACCACTTGAAATACTAACAGGGGGTTAATCAATCAGAATACATCATCATTTCAGAGTTGATTAGGCTTTTATTAAGAATACACATCGAAAATACAATTAGTTTCTGAAGCTGTCTAATAGACTCAATGTAGTGAAAAAAATTTAAAAGTAACATAAATGGGCAAAGACCACACATCTGCACTTTAATGCAGTACTTGAATAAATGTACTTAGTTATCACCACTGCCGAAGATATGGGAGGATATTTATCTACATAACGGCACTGAGCCTTAGTCAGAGGGAGCTCTAGTCCACCTCTTATACTCCAAACCTCTAGGCAGCGATAGCGAGCTCCAGCTGTTTCTCTCCTGTGCGTCAGGAGTGTCGTTGCTCAGGCGCAGCAGCTCTATCTCTGTGGACCCTCCCACTAGCAGAAGAGTGACACGCCATTCAATTTCAGTCTGGCCCTGTGCTAGAAGGAAGCAGGGGAGTTTTGCGCGTCTCGCAAAGAAGGATCATAATATCACCTGTTAGAAACCGATTACATCTGCGCTGCGTAAAGCAGAAGTTAGACAGAACCGTGTCGACATGGGGATCCGGAAAAAAACTAACAAGAACCCGCCGGTGCTGAGCCATGAGTTTGTCATCCAGAACCATGCAGATATTGTTTCCTGTGTTGCTATGGTTTTCCTGCTCGGGCTGATGTTTGAGGTAAGTCCCGTACACGTGTTGAATGGCTTTTAAACACTGCTCATGTGGAGATGCTCGGCTGGCACAGTGGACCGACCACTGGCGGACAGGATGCCGAAGACTCACCATCAGTTCTCTTGGAAACTGACATGGCTGTCTGATCTATTCTTGACACTAACTACTTCCTCCTGTGATCGAAAGTTTTCTGTGATGGATGGCCTCGCTTCTGCATTTTTTTTTTCATTTTACGTTATGAACTCCTTCTGGTAGACTGGCATTAGGTTTTCATTACGAATTAACGCCTTTAACAAAGCGGTGAGGGAAACTGGTGTCCACTTTCCAACTGGGTGCTTGCTATGGTGAATATCAAATCGTTCGTCCGCAGGCCTGCAGTTTGATCCTAAAGACAAAGTTATTTATGTGCAACAGTATTTAGAGAAACCTCTCAGCATGCCGCAGGTTTGTAGAACTCTATCGACCTCGGTGTTTGCATTGTTGTGCAACACTTTCAACTTGGTTAGTTTATGCGTAGACGTGTTACGTGGCAATCACACAGCGACTGAGAGGGTTGTCATCACACAAACCCGCTTGCACCAAAACTGAAAGTTGTCCTTGGAGGTGAAGAGCGTTATAACCGTAAGTCGACGATGTGAGATGTCGACCGCAAGTCTTTAACACAAGTGATGCTGTCTGTGCTGTGCGCTGGTTTACTTTCCCCTCGTATTTGTGTCTGATTTTAAACGTGTTCCATCCTCACTGAAAAGCGGCGCCATTAGTGTCACGTCGGCCGTGGCGAGAACTGCTTCCTGTTTCCAAAATAAAATGTCTACAAACAAATGTACAGCTCAATGCAGCGATGGCAACATTTCAGATTTGTCGTGTGTGTTTGACAATTACAAGTTAGCTACACAGTGGATTAGTGTTTTGCATTTAAAATGTAGTTGTTGCCTTCGTAGCGCTTTTGTTTTGAAAGAGGGATGTTAGGCTTCCGGTTTTGTTATTTCGCTAAAGCGATACAGCTCTCTCTCTCTCTCTCTCTCTCTCTCTCTCTCTCTCTCTCTCTCTCTCTCTCTGCTGCTCCTCCTGCACTACAATTAGGTTGAATCAGTTTCAAAATTTCTTTCTTATCTAATAATACTGATTATTTGTCATTTACAAAGACATTTTTAAAGCAAGCAATGTATCCATATGTATACTGAATATTAAAGAATATTAAATATTCTTTTTGTAGAAGTAGTTGAAAACAGTTGGAAGCGCTTTATCACATTGTTTCTGCAGTTAGAGTAATAGTGCATAATCCCATATGGTCTTTGTAGTTTAAGGCGATCTGTGTCTTATCAGCCACAGTGTTTCACTTAAGCGTGACTGAAGTGATATGTAAGTGCAGTGATCTAACTGTAACATGTTTCGATTTTTGCAGTAAACATAGGTAATTGCAGTTTTATCCAAATTCTTGTTTAGGTGACACGTGTGCATACTCTAATTACTATGTTTTATGTCTTTGTACACAGGTCACCTCAAGGTTTGCAGTGTTATTCATAACGGTCCAGTACAATGTCACCATATCAACACATGGTAAGTTGGGGACTAAACTGAGTCAATAAAAGACCTGTGACAACAGATGGCGTGTGTGTGTATGTATGAAGATTAATAGTGCAAGTGTTCTCTCATTGTTGTCTTGCTGGAAGCCTCTCATTTGGATTCTAGAGCGGTACTTGCATGGCCTTACATAAACCCATTTGAGAGCTCTTTTTTTTTCGCCTTTGAAGCTAAATTTAGTCTGCCTGATTTATAAAGTTCTCTTGTGGCAAGGTTGAGCAAGACAAATTTGGGCTAAGGTGTAATATAGGCCTCTCAATTCAAGTCTGGCTCATTTCAAGGTTAACAATTTCTTTGCCAACTTCAGACTCTGTTGAAAGAATGTGCAAAACCAGATCTTATTAATAATCTGTTGTACAGTCTGGAGGTTTACAGGCTGCAAGATGGCAATTCACTTATTATCAGAGAGACCTTACCGCTCACTCAGTCCTGTAACTTATTTACAGGCTGTATCTGATAACACAAACAACAGGTAGCACCTAAATCTTTTTGCAGTCAAACTAATTTGATAATGTCGGTATGTTTTTTTTATCACTGGCTCTGACTTTGACAGATGATTAGATGAAATTTCTGTATGTAGGTTCATAAAGCATAGGTTCAGGCTTTTTCTTACTTTACTGGCAATGGTGTTCATGTGTATTCTATTTCTCTGGACTGCAACACATCTTATTCAGTGATTCACAGATGTTGAGATGGAGGCTGTAGAGATAATATGTTAGAAAGACAGGCTCTGGGTGTGTGACAGTTATTGTGCTGATGCACACTGTGACTGGCCTTTTTCACTGTGGTGTAATACTGCACAGTAAAGCCTCAGTAATGCAAACACCTCGCCCCAGGAGTTAAAGTTATTAAACCTATGACTCCCGTGGCATGGCAGTTCATGCACGAGGATCAAAATCTTGCATAAACTGGAGGCCGAACTCATATGAACAAAACACATTGCCACATATAAGTAGTTATTTTTTTTAGACATTGTGGTCATTGTGATGACTCTGCATGACTTCTGTGTGTGTTACAGAAGGCCTAGAGGAGACGGCTGTGAGCCATTTCCACAATGGCATCAAAGACTTGGCCACAATCTTCTTCTACATGTTGGTGGCTATCATCATGCATGCCATTATCCAGGAATATGTGCTGGATGTAAGTCTGATAGACACACACACACACACACAAATACACGTACTTCTCTAAGAACGGTTCAGCATTGTTTACTATTGTTCATGTTTGCAGAAAATCAACAGGAAGAAGCACTTCTCTAAAACCAAGCACAGCAAGTTCAATGAGTCGGGCCAGCTCAGTGCGTTCTACCTATTCTCCTTTGGCTGGGGCACAAGCATCCTGCTCTCTGTATGTAATGAAGTGAAACTGGAATTGTTCTTGTTTACAAAAGCTCCTGAACTGACAATTCAACTTGCAATTTTAAATGCCTTGTTGTTAGGAAAACTTCCTGTCCAATCCAGTCACACTGTGGGAGGGCTATCCCCACACACTGATGCCGTAAGTACCCATGTAATGTATAATGTAAATCTTATTTTTAAGTGTGCCTTTGACCTATTAATACATTTTAACTATTGCTTTCATACAGATTCCAAATGAAATTCTACTACATTTGTCAGCTGGGCTACTGGTTACATGCTCTTCCTGAATTGTACTTCCAGAAGACAAAGAAGGTGTGTGTGTGTGTGTGTGTGTGTGTGTGTGTGTGTGTGTGTGTGTGTGTGTCTGTACTGTAGTACTGTAGCTTCTGTGTGCACCCTGAGGCTATTTCCTGTTTGACTTCCTTGGTTATGTTGCATTGTTTGAAATAATCCTACTCATCTGGTTTAATTCTACGTGCAGAGCCACACTGCTGTAAATATTTTGACCATTTTTGGCCTCCCATCCTTTGTGTTTACTTTTTAGGAGGATATTCCACGCCAGCTTGTGTACATCTTCCTGTACCTCGTCCACATCGCAGGCGCCTACATTCTGAAGTAAGACTCACTGTTTCAGAAAAGCTGAAATTACGTTGAACATGTTTGTACACTGCCTTTCAAGAGAAAGTTAGCAGCAAAGCAGCATTTTTTGCTGTCTGAACTGAAGCTGAAGGCTGTGTAGTACTGTCACCCATATGTGTTTTTCCTCTCATGTGTAATAAAGAGAATCATGCCTTCATTGTTTTTCAGTTTGAACCATCTGGGTTTGGTCCTGCTTGTCTTGCACTATTTTGTTGAAGTAGTCTTCCACATTTCTCGTCTGGTGTACTTCAGCAACGAGAACAGACAGTTTGGGTGAGTTCTAGTTTTCTCTTTTTTTAAGGATTCCAGGTGTGTGTGTGTGTGTGTGTGTGTGTGTGTGTGTGTGTGTGTGTGTGTGTGTGTGTGTGTGTGTGTGTGTG
>JAUYWH010000012.1:20728461-20759663 GCA_034779795.1 Ctenopoma multispine | reverse complement strand
GTGTGTGTGTGTGTGTGTGTGTGTGTGTGTGTGTGTGTGTGTGTGTGTGTGTGTGTGTGTGTGTGTGTGTGCGCGGAAACAAGTTGGTGACATTTTTTACTTCTTAGGAATTATTGATGGTGACAAAGTTTGAATGCATCATTATGACCATCCTCTTCTCTTCCAGTTTCACCATATGGGCTGTCTTGTTTGTCCTTGGAAGGCTGCTCACCCTGTCCTTGTCTGTCCTTACTATTGGCTTTGGCCTTGCCACAGCTGAGAATCAAGGCTTTGATTTGGCTGCAGGAAACTTCAATATTTTTTTTGTTCGGTAAGTGTGTCTAAGAAGAGAAGTTGGGCTTCTAATCCAAAAGTAATATATTTTTAAAAATCTTCTGATGAAACTGGATTTATTCTGGTCTGACAAAATGCAAGCATCATCCTTTTACATTTGCAATTCATCAGTAATGATGGGGAAGCTACTTTGGAAGCATGCAAGCAAGCTACCAATGACCTGATACTGGAAAAGGTCAAAGAAACTACAGCAAAGCTACACTGGAAAGAAATTTAAAGCTGCTTAGAAAAGATTATTCAAACTACTTTGTAAAAATAATGAAATTAAACAAAATACAATACAAAAATCACATGCCAACCAAAATGCTACTCAACTGAGTTTATTGCTAATTATTCACAGGTCAAACGTGAACCAAAAAAATCTCACCAAGTACAGCAATATCAGCTTCGGTTTTATATACTATGTCCACCGTAAGGACACCTGCCTTCCAGAAACTAGAGTCCATGTATATGTTCAGTTAGCCAGGTGCCGTCTAAAGTAGCGTGTAACAACTCATCTGGACATTTGATAATAAACAGCAAAAATCTATTCTTATGACTCCTTAACACCCTTTATGTTCACATTTAGTTTTACAACTTCTGATTCAGCACAATAAAACCTGAGTTGACAATACAGCTTCCTGAAACACCTCAGAGACTTAAATCTGTCGTGAACAAAACAATCCCACTCCTGATTATAATTTCAGTAGTTAACTAACAAAATATGTCAAAACTCACATACCTGGTTACTTAACTGGTTTAATTACTTGTAGTTCAATACTCTCCAGAAACTGTTCATCAGTTCAATATTCATAGAGGAAGAGTGCCACTGTAGAAAAGGAAGAGAGTTGTTCACCAGCACTTGCTTCAGTAAATTGGAATGAAATGCAACCACTGTGCACCTCCACACGCAAAGAAATCTCTTCCTATGCTGAACTTCAATTATCTCTACACACACAATCTGACATCTGAACTTATCAAAACATATTGTGGAATTGTAAGAAGAATAAAAAAATATGCTACAAGGTAAATAAAAAACTTAATTTTTATCAATTGCAGATGATTAAGTGTATGAAGGTCATTACATTTATTCCAGCAAAAGTCTTATTTAATTCTGACTTCTTCCCACTAGGATGACTGTCCTGGCCGCCATCTGCCTTACTCAGGCCTTCATGATGTGGAAATTTATCAACTTTCAGCTGCGTCGGTGGAGAGAGCATGCCCAAGCTCAGACCTTGAAAAAGAAACAGGTTTCTTCCAAGAGCAAATCAAAAAAAGACAAAGGTAAGGGAACAAGGACATAGAATGGAGTGCAAAAACACTGAAGCACCATAAATTTAAGTAATGGAATAAATAATAAAAACAACCACGGGTTAATTAAAAAGATAAAAAGAACTCTGAGTATGTCATAAAATATCCTTTTCTACATGGTACTAACTTGGTTGTATCTTTTGTTTTTGTTTGTAGTCAATGGAGTAAATGGAGTGAACTCCCATGGAGCGGATTCACCGAGAGCCAGAAAAGAAAAGTCGTCATAAATACTTTCCCCTCGGCCCATTCTTACCCCATTCTCAAAGAACCATCTCTCCCTGTGCCTCTGTGGCTGCGTCAGACCAAGAGACCCTCCAACTCCCACCATCATGTGCATTTTTAGCTCCCATACAGAACTGACCTCCCAGCTGGACTTCAAGGACTAGAATGCATTTAATTTTGCTTGTCACCTGTCGCCCAGCACGACTTGATTTGAGAATCGTTGCTCTGCTGTGCCATTTAGAATGAAAAGAAAACACATTCAGAAATAAACTCAAAAAAAGACCTTATTTAAGAAGTGCCTATTCATAAGGAGCATTTTATACGTAGTGGGTAATTTTCAAATATCAGGAATAAGGACCTCAGTGTTAAATGTTTTCCCCCCAGATAGTGTTTATACCAGTTTCTTTTTTATTTCCTTTTTTCATCTATTTATAACTACAAGCTCAGCTCCTCTTCTTTACCACTGGTTCCTGTCCCTCTCTGGAGGCATTTTTGCAGACACTGCATGGAGTTTATGAATCTCATGGTACCGCCTCTTGTAATGAGAGGCGGTTGAATACAGTCTTGTAACGATCTACATTTTTAAGGTATGACTGGGTTCA
Organism: Ctenopoma multispine; assembly: GCA_034779795.1. Taxonomy (NCBI): domain Eukaryota; kingdom Metazoa; phylum Chordata; class Actinopteri; order Anabantiformes; family Anabantidae; genus Ctenopoma; species Ctenopoma multispine. The sequence continues at coordinate 20,757,216 of JAUYWH010000012.1, read as the reverse complement.
CGCCACAGACCGTACAAACCCATAAAGCGAGACATTATTATGTCACTCACCAACAGACAACCTCCACTCCTACCCACTATTGACTGTGCCAAATGAACCTGATTGACTGTTGATATATGCCTTTTACTCACATGCCATGAATAAAATTTGCAAATGGAGTGCAGTCAGCTGTATTGTAATATTCGGTCACCTAGGTAACGTTGGTTTATTCTGAAGAATAACCCCATTAACTAAGTTTAGTAAGTCATAGTTGCCTCCAGTAGTATATCAGCAGTGTATGTGATTTTTCTCAATTTGTTCTGAGGGTTTATTCTGGGATGGAATAAAAAAATGTTTTACTAAAATAAAGAGCAATCAGAATAATTATTTGGTTGTGCTAAAAATATTATTGACTGGACACAATTTATATTTGTGTGGACAAACAAACTCAAAGTTAGGGACAAAATAAGGTCAGTAAATGTGTTTCAGAGACTGAGGATAAACCTTTTCCTTAAGTGGCATTTAAATTCAGTGGCTTCTAACAGAAATTGTTGGGAACTTTGAGTAATGAATGGAGAGTAGTTTATAAATCACATTACTGATGTAAAGAGTCTCCTCATATTTACTTTGAGGGAAAATTGTTGGCATTAAATTGGTGCAGAGCATGGCCGGATTACAGAATGTGCACAGACCCATGGGCCTGATAGGTCAGAGGTCAAAGCAAAAGCATGAAATCAGTGTTAATATTTCTTTTTTTTGAAAGTCACAGGGCTCAGTTAAGAGATGTTATTTGAACACAAAAGTAAAATAGATTCAAAATAACTGCAAAGATAAAAAGGACCATTATGAGGTGAAAACTGAAAATTAAAGCAGAGGATAAAAATTATTACAGACACATAACAGCTGAAAATATTGTCACACACATAATGACTCAAAATATATATGAAAAGTGACCAAAGATAAAGAAATATCAAAAAGATTAAAAATGGCAAATGACCAGAGAGTGATGACAATGACACGCTGGCTTCCTCTGCAGTCGTTTGGTGTCCTTGTCAGTGTAAAGGTCTTATGAGAGGTAGGAGCCTTATCTGTGGGCCCCCAGGGCCCCGTTTTGCCATTTTTCCTTCCACAGCGTAGAGCACTGTCACAAGCAAAGATAATACAATGCATGATGGATAACTACAAGAAAAGTCTAAACAAATGCCCGGTGTAAGGGTAAATGCAGAGTTTTGTTTCTCCAGACTTTAGCTGCTGAAAATATATAAACTGATGTTACAGCTTTGCGCCACTTGGCGGCAGTGTTGGACACCTTTCGACGAGAAGAAAACGCCTGCTTGCTGGTGTGATGTGCGGATAGTTGTCCAGACAGTAAATCAAGGAACACTAAATAATAAGGACACGCTTATTTCGAAAGTCCGTCACGTTGGTGTTGAGTTTTAGGTCATATACTACGTTAATCCCCCTAAAACAGGCACCAAAGTGACGTTGGTGTTTGTTAAGAAAACCCACGCTACACGTTTTTCTCGCCAGTCCACGATCGCTGACAGTGATAGACTTTAAGTGTTACAGCTGCTGGAGTGTGGTGAAATTAACTAAGCTACATTAAAATTTAACTTTCAGTAATGTGATTAAGGGAAACACCAACCACATTCATTTTACCAACCTTTTTATTTATGGCACTTAACACCCATCATTTTATAGCCTGACATAAATCTTTATGACCTTACATTTACATACGTCTTGGTAGCTTTCCCCTTGTTGGAGGCTGTGTGTATTCAGACAGGTAGACATGTAGTATTTTTATTTATTTTTATTCTTTCGCCATAATGATTTAAGACGTGAGGTCATAGTTTGACCACGTTTCAAACCACGACCACACACACATTATACAGACACTGTGCAAATCTAAAAACGTGTAAACATCAGTGTGTGGGGAGGGGGGGGGGGGTATCTCAGCTGTGTCTTAGTGTCTGTCAGACAAATGTGCACAATTTCACATGCAGTTAAAGTGCACGGTGTCATCTTTGCAGGTAGATCGCTGTAGGGCTGCTGACGAACCCTGGCGGTAACTGAGCAGATAGTGCTGGAGCCCGTGATGTGGTTTGCTGTGGGGGAGGATAGCAGCTACCAGCCAGATAAACACTCAGCATTGGTTTGCAGAGCAGGAGTAACATGGCGGCACAGTTAGCCAGCAGAAATGTTTCAGTACCGCGAAGGTCAGAGCCGCTTCTGTTAAAGGGAATTTAACAGCGAGGACACAGCCAGAAGTATTAAATCGTAAGTAGACACACGTGTTGTTGTTCGCTGTAGAGACGGGACGTGGTGTTTTTGTTGTGAAATCCATGATCCAGTGCGAGCGAGGTCTTCAATCTCGGTTGTGTGTCTGTCTGGAACAGGCTCTCGCTTCGGCGTTAGCTTGTTAGCAAGCGTTAGCTCCTTGGCTAAGCTCGCCGCCTGTGTCAATAGTGTTTTCTGCAGCAAACTCAATTAGACGGTTCAGACAGCGACAGCTCGCAGGCGCATTACTGCAATGTTTGTGGACTGTTTTGTACTCGTCCGTGACGAGGTCAGTTGTAAGGTGTGTTTTTAAATAACACGCAGCGTGCACAATACTTTAATATGTCATTGTTTTTGTGCTGAGTGAGCAAGTGGCCGTTCATACAACACCGGACGAAGTTCGCCAGTGTAGCAGGAGCGTTAGCTAGTTAGTATGCTAAGTGCTTAGCTGCAGGCTAGTGTTGCTGGCTGAACGTCACAGTCGGTGTTTAGCGTTATATGAGTAAATTGGGACAGTTTTCACGACCATGGCTGTGAGCGGGCTGTGTAGCTTGTTTATTGTGTTTGTTTTTCCACCATGCCTCCGCGCTACTTGCTGCGCCTGGAAAGTTGACGACATTTCTGCGTTTGTTGAAGGCGCAGGGACCGCTCTCGTTTTTTTTCGCTGATTGGCGTTACTCTACATCTTCGTGCTGCTCTGACAATAAGCGGACGTTAGTTACATGCTCAAGGCTTAAACGTGAACTGTTTCACATTTAAACCAGCAGCTTTAAACATTTGAGGGGGAGAAACAAATAGAAACCTACTGGAGCTCTTGCAGTTTGTTGTGGCAGTCCTTCCAGTAACCTCTGAAGGCTTGCAATTATGTTTAAAGTAATGGCTACACATTTTCTACACAAACACAATAGTGCAGGCTTTATTTGTGCTGTGGAGATGTGAATAAAGGCAGGACCTTTGCCTGAGTACTCAAGATGGTCTCTGACAATGTTAGGCACTAATGCAGCATGGGGGGCTGCTGCTTAGAGGTTTCATTTGTGTGTTGCATTGTTGTGCCTGTGTGCAGTGCACTCCTAGCTCTCCTGCTTGACTGACTCAGGACTATACAGGCAGACGCTGTGTGCCATTTCGATGATTGTCAGCGTTCCTCTCAGTAATGCTGCAGGAATGCATGCTGTGGAACCAGTTGAGCAGTTTCTGTTGCATCACTGCCCACCTGATGGTGCGCAGCCATTGGTGTCACATCGCTGATGGGAGATTTAACTTGACATGTTGTCCAGCTGTGTGTTTGGCAGCGGCTTCTGTGAAGATGTGATGTGATGGATTTCTGTCAGATTTTCAAGCAGTCACATGCAAAGTAAACTCCCAAGAAGTTTGAAAGGAATAAAGTTGGCTTGCGGTTCATATTTTTTATTAACCACATACTGAACAAGTCCAGAGTGTATACCGCTGTTTGTTAACCACTGCTGCCAGCTCGATCAGTGTTTTATCTCCATGGCCAAGTGCTTGAAGTTATTTACTTTTTAATTTGCTGCGAAACACAATTCGCTCTGTATTTTTGAGGGTAATGTCAGATCAAACAGTTTGACTTTGGAAGACAAAAACAAGAAATGAAATCAGTTATAGTACTGTTGGGTGCCAAAGCTTTAGTTGTTTGTGTTAAGGTAGAAACCCTGCGTAACCCGGTTAAGAATTATGGAACTGGGTTTTGTCTTGGTGAAAATTAGCCCCAGCATTTTTATGGTTTGTGACAATCAATAAATCTATTTAGTTTTCTTATGTTATTTTAAAATCAGCATGTTTGTATTTTTGTCCACTGGTAGGTACAAACCAGAAGATACTTTGGACTCATTGTTCTTCATTGTTTTTGACCATTTATGAACCAGAACACTAGCTGAGAATATAAATTACAAATTATACTTAATAATGATAATGAAAATAGTTGTCACTGGAAAAATATTACCTACTGCAGACAAATTTTGTATAAAAAGTTACAAATACTCTGAAAAGCCTGGAGCTTGGGTTCTGTATTGGGGCCTTCCCGTGATAGTAATCGCAGAGGTTGTTTTGTTTTGGTCCGGAAATTCAAGTGAAACTGGGAGTTTGTTTTTCCTAAGTGAATGCATTTCATGACACACAATGTGGAGGTGAGGTCCCAAGGTAATTCTGGCCATTGTTTACGGGGCATTAGGAGTTGTCTAAACAGCTGAACGTCAGACTTACCCATCCAAACAATGTAAGAAAGCACAACATTACAGTGAAGTTCACTGCTCGTCCTGTTTCCACACACTTTCTTTTTCGCTAACAACATTAAGTTGACTCATTTGAACCAGGCTGGAAAATGACATGCCTGTCACTGTCACTTAGTATGGTCAGCTCCTGAACAACGCCATACCCGTGTGTGTCTCACAGAAGCTCTTTAATGTGTACTCCTGTGCTCATTTTTTAAGGGTCGTGTCAAATGACAACACTGAACGGTGAGAGGCCGGCAGGAATCTGAGTTTTCATAAGGATGTTGTAAAGCATTACTGCTCTTGCTCAAATCTTCACATTCCATTCAAGAAGTTATTGCTTTGCTTTCAGCAAATTCTACTCTGACCAGATCATTTAAAGTTGATTTGTTGAACATTTCCCTGTCTTGTTTTTTTTTTTCTTCTTCCCAAATTTAATTAATTACAATGAATGATTCGATCAAACAGGAAAACAGACTCTGCCTGCGCTGTATGCAGGTCAGATAAATATACAGAAGCCATGTGTCTCACATTCAAGGTTAGCTGTAACATCAGTCTACGTTGTGTTATCTGTCCGTCCCTGCTATACGAGGTGCACAGTGCATTCTTGACATGACACACCACTCCCCCTGGTATCTGTTTGCCTTGTCTCACTGGGCATCTCACCCTACTGTCTCTGCGTTTGTGTTGTCACGGAAACAGCAGTGTGACAGGTCTTGGGTGGGCGTGAGGGATGAGCTGTGGGGTAATGGCCAGGTTTTTACAGTGGAGAGGAGGGGGAAACGGCAGGTGAGAGACATCTAAGACAAGGCAGAGATGTTGATGGAAAGCTGAGAGGTCGCTGACATGGAAGAGGAGGAGCAGGGAGTATTTACTGTCTCTCTGCTCCAAGGCATGTTGTCATTGTGTTTAGCTGACCTCAAATTAGCCATGCCATCTATCTGTGCTGAGTGTAGGTCCTGTCTTGTTTAAAGCGGCAGCTTGTGTAAGGATTTTGATATGGAAACTGTGGAAGATTTAATAATGAAAAGCAGCACTATCTGATTTAAACTAAATTTAATGGTTTGTTCAGGATTGACAGGTTTAATTCCCATGTTATTCCAGTTGATATTGAGCCCAGACAACTGCCAGTGATTTGTTATGAGCGGGTCTGCTCTGACCATAGTAGAGTATGCTTATTAAAAGTAATAAAATTCAAACTACTGTACTGAATATCAAACTAATGGCCTGTTGGAAGTGTCCTTGCCTTGTGACCAGTTTCCATGTGGGGTAATAGCATGTGGCATTCAGTTTATGTTAGAATGATTATGACTAGTTATTTGCGTTATTTGAATGCCTAATGTTTTTTAAAACTGAGATTTGTAACATCACACCATAGGCTGCCTCATGCTCTAGTCCCATGGAGGCTCCAGCAGGGCTCCAAGGATCATGAGGCTCACAGGCAGTCCAATGATTTCGACAGTCCACGCTCCTCCACTTATCTAGGTCAGCCACAGAAAAGTGCATATTGATCTCCCAAGCTAAATGATATTGTGGTGTCTGCTGTGCATTGCTAAGAAGGTGCCCTCAGCCAGTTTGGCTTGAATAGAGGAGACAACTGAGGTCACGTGTGACAGTGTTTCTGCAGCTGTTTTCTCTTTTGTAGTGAGCCTGGTATTTCTTAGCTGTATAATGTGGTGATGTTTTGAGCTTAGCTAATTTTCATTTGGAAGACCTCGTCTTATTTTGCTCTTTCAACAACAATCACTGGTGTAAAACAAGGCCAGATAATGCTAATGAACTATTTCTTGGAACTGTGAACACAGGGGATATAAACCTTAATGTGAGGCAGATCCCAGGAACAATAAAGATGGAGCATAAAGATGTGAGATGGTGTTCTCCAAATTGATAGGTGACAGGATGCAGTTGGAGATGAAGGTTGGGGAGCCTGCTGTGATGTCTTAATTTGTGTGTGTGTGTGTGTGTGTGGTTGAATTGCCTTTTCCTCTGCCACAATGTGTTTGTGGCACTGGTGCTAGCGAGTGAGCTAGCATGTGGTTGGCACCTTTCCCACTGCCCAGGGTGGAATCCTTGGCACTGAGCGAGAGAGAAAACTTGGATTGAGCAAGCTCCCTGTTGGAGTTGGGTGGGTGGTCCAAAAATATGCATGATGAAGAAAGTCTAGCATACAGTCTTATTCTGAAATGGAGGTAAACAGCACTTGTTCACCACCATCTCAGGCTGGGATAAGGTAGTATGGAATGCCATGTGCAGCGCAGCAGCATTTCTCACGCTTGTCATAAAGCCAGAGGAATGTGGGGATTCAGTTTCAGGCTTTTCATTTCTGTACACATTGTGAGGGTCAAATTCTGACCAGTGTGATCCCCCCCCCCCCTTCTCTCTGTTTCCCCTCTCTCTGCTGACTCAGCAGTGTTCCTTCAGTGACCTATAATATGGTTTCGCCTGTGTTTTCCTTCCATGTTGTACAGTAAGGTTTAAAAAGGGGTTGAAAGGTAAATTAAGATGTAAACACAAACCCTCTGCCTGTAGGTTTTTGACATTAATGTTTAATAATAATAATGACAGTAATGCCTTTGGGGAAATTTGGCTGAACAGGCAGCTGCATTTCAGGCATCAAAGGTTTGGGGTTCACTGTTTTGTCTGGGGACACTTTGACATGTGGACAGAAATCAGGTGAACAGGGAGTTGAACCACCAACCTCGGGGTTCATAGACAGCTGCTTTCCCAACGCCCACCCATGGCCGCTCCTCAGTAGTTTGAAGATTCAAGAGTCTTATGTTCTGCCTAGTTAACTCCCACATAAACCTTAAAATCTGTTTAAAAGAAGCTAAATGTTTTCTCCAAATGTCCAAAACCATCCAGATTAGTTTATTTGGCAGATCTAAACTGCGCATAGGCATAAATGTCTCTCTAAGCCCTGTGATACACTGGTGACCTGTCCAGGATGTATCCTACTTCATAGCAGTTTCACCGGGGTTTGACACCAACCCTCCTTCAACCCTCTAAAGGATAGACTTTAGATGGGTGGTCTACATGTAAGCCAGCTATTTGTTAAGTTACCTGATGAGTGTTCAGTTGTATTGCATGGACATGTAACAAAACAAGGTTGTTTTGTTGTTACTAGCAGTGTGAAAAATACTCACACTTAAATTTCTGAGCTTTTAGAAAGATTATGTAAAAAGAAAATATGATAATAATGCTAACTCAGATATTTAAGAATTATGTTTGCATAATTTAATTACATTCCCTCCAACCTAATTGAACAACCAAATTACCTGTATATGTCCCTTGTGGACTATGTCAGTATGCACGTGTTTGTTTGCATGTTAAAGTGCTTCCATTCATGCCTTTACTCCAGAGATTTGTGGTTTTGGCACCTGAAGATGTGGGCCATCAAAACAAAACCGCCTCCCATCTCATCTGGCAGTAGAGTGCAAAACAGAGGCAGTCATTGGAGAGGAGATTACACAGGAGAGGCAGAGCCTTGATGCTACACTGATGCTCCTGCTACAGAAGCAGACTGACAATAACTTAATTTAAAAACACACTGTGGGGTGGAGATCCAGATATGATGACAGGAGATAAGGAATTAAAACATCCCAGCAGATGTCACTCTGTTGTTCATCTCACACTCTCCTATCATTACGGATGGCATTTTTCATGTCGTCTTTTTAAAAAACTGTAGATAATGAATCACCAGTGTTTTGCAATTGATCTGCTACCTGTGTCTGAAATGAAGAACCAGAGTTCTGTTTGACCTGGCTGGTTTTCAGGTCTGATCAGTGGTTCACATGCTGTCAGTGCAAAAAAGAATCATTCACATCCTTGATTTTTTTTATTTGGAGACTAAAACCAAATAAAACCATGATTATATGATGTAGCTCATTGTCCATATTTCTAATTGTAATTACAAATATTTTTATAGTCGTAAGAGTATGTAAATTTAGCTTTACACTAAATTTAAGACCACAGCCACAATGTGTTTTTTTTTGTTTATTTCAAACACAAATTATTTCACAGAAAATTATTTTAGCTCCTATTGCAGATTATCTGTGAGTGACTCTGCTAAATAGCCAAAGTTGTAGTGTCTGTGTGAGAGCGAGAGCTTGCTGTCAAAAAGTGTTTCACCAGGGGAAGTATGTAAGAGGAGAGAATGACGGAGAGAAAGAGGAGGAGGAGGAGGAGGAGGCTGCTTCATGTTGTTCTTTGCTCTGTCTGGTCCAATAACATGTTCCGCTGTCAGAGCAGCACTCTTAATCAGGTAATGCTGCTAAACATGCTTCACAGATGATTAACCTGCTCACACTTTAGTTCAGTGGAACCAAAAACCAAAAAAAATCCAGTGAACCTCCTTCTCTATCCTAGCTGATATTTCCCCCTCCCCTTTGTGCTAACTCCTTATCCTTCCCACTGTATGGCCTCAGGCCTGAACTGCAACAATTCATTACAAACTGTAACAAGCAATGAGAGATTATGGACACACGCATACGCACACACAACAGATGTGGAGTCGACATAAAGACCAGTCACAAGACGAATTCCAGATCATCTCAGAACGCATGATACAATCAGCTGTGCACGCACATTGTTCTATCTGCCTTCCTCTTTCTCACACTCTAGCCACGCCTCTCACCTTTTACAACACATACTATCACACTCATTATGATACCCACTACTCACTGGCTTGCGTTGATCTCCCTTAAGTGACAGCTGAAGGAGCTGGCTGTTGCTGTTGGAGCAACAGATGTAAAGGGCACCTGGTGCAGGGTTGTATCTGCAGCAGAGCAGTTGCAGCAGTTGAAATTACTAGTGTGGTTCCAAAGTGTGGTTTAATATCTGTGTGTTATGTGAGGGTCTCATTATACTGATGTATGTGCTTTTCATAATGGGTTATTAGGGATGGATTGATGGGCAAAAATAGCATTTTAAACGATTGAAATGAGATTATAAAATCTATAGCACTATGCGTGTGCAACAACTGAATCACTAATCTCGGAACATACCACTAATGTCCCCTATGAATGGACGGGTGGATGGACACATGAATCTAAGTGAAAGGCTGCCACACCAGAATCCTGGGACAGTAGTCAGTTAGTGTTGGATGTAACAGGATACACAGATGATCTCTCCAGCGTTGCTTCTTAAACCAGATTGTACTGTGCGTCTTCTGTTATTAATTTCTTCCCATTGTGACTGATGATTTTGATGAGTGGAAATTATTATTGTCAAACAATTCTTCTGAGCAGTGGAACTGAATGTATCTCACTGTAAAATTCTATCGCTCAGACATTTCTGATCCTGATTGACTATTTAAAAATTACTACCACTAAACCAGTGCAGTTGAGTGTTTTCACACTCTGTCTTATTCTGTCACTCAGTCCATAAACCAAGCGCTGAACTGAGACCGAGCATGTGACAGCATTAAAGCTCAGAGGAAATTCCTCCAGAGGATGAGAAGTAAGATCAGTGCAGGAAAGGGAAAAGGGAAAGAGGAAGGTGGAGTTGAGAAATACGCTATTAGTTTTGAAATGACATTAAAATAGCTGCACTTGACTGTTTGACTAAGCTATTTTATGCGTTCTGGTGTTAAATTCTGCTTGGTCACTTTCTGTTTTAAACCCTGACTCATCACAGATTTCAGTTGTGTGTGTGAGTGCATGTTATCTAGACTAATGAATATCACCTATACACATGGCTTCCAGCGGTGGATTTGTGGAGGGTTCAAAAGGGAATCTGTTTACTCTTCATTATTCTGCCCATTATGTCAGCACTTGACGTCATGTGAATGTATTAGTCAGCTGGCTCACTTGTCAGATCACCCAGGCAAGAGGCGCTTGATGGCTCTCCTGCATCAGCCTACATGTGTGCAAGTTGAGTTCTTCCGCAAAAATCTTTCATTGGTAGATTATTTTTTTTTTGCATTGTCAAATAGCCCAGCAGAGTCATTTTCTTGACTTGAAAGTTACATTTTACAATTATCCCAGTGGGAACATGAGTTTAGAATTGAAACTTTTCTCCTGTCAAATTAATTGTGTGGCGTGATTAAAACGGCGCACTGTGTTGTGCAACGTAATAGGCTTTGAGGTCCCAAAGGAGATGAAAAGACCCTGTAGACACTTAACTTGTAGCAGCATGCTAACTGAAATGCAAACAGCACTAGATAGGATGCCTTTGTTTTGTGAGTTTGAAGCACATTAGCAGTAAGCTGAATAGCTGCAGCTATAGTTAACTCATTCAAAGGGGGTTTGACATTTTGGTGCATATAATTGAGCTTCACATTCTGTCGACTGATTATACACACGCCTATCCAAAAGTGCAACATTTTGTGTTTCTGTGTGTGTGTGTTTTTTTTTCTTTCTTTCTTTATCTAATTAGGTGTTTTCAACTGTGCACTAAAACTGATGAGTCGGTAAACATTACTTAGTGGGTCTTGGCTGTGAGCGTGTGTGCTGTGTATAACATTACTTTATTTTGAAAGTGGATCTTGTACAGTTTTCTGATGCTTGCAGTAATTTAGCTTTTAGTGCAGGTTAATGATAAAAACGTTGACATATTGTCACAGGGCAAAAATGGCACAGTCCATTGTGGCCAAGATCATGAAGCATTCCTTTACTATAAACTGTTCTACCTTTGTGTTGTGTACTGTATATCCCAAGTATGTTGTTGTTTCTTTCAGCAGGGAGAAGTGGATGATGCTTAAAGGTTTCCTAGCATTACCGTGTTGCAGCAATGGCCTGAGGGACTCTCTGGACTGAAACCAAGGTGAGAAGCATAGCCACAGCCAACTCACCCTTTACGCAACTATACTGTGCAGTGTGGCAATGACATAACTCCTGTCCAAACACAAAATGACCAATTGCACAGATGACTGAAACATCTCAACTGGAAAAAAACTCTTTTCCCTAGATTAGACTTTGCCTTATGTGCCTTCAATGATAATAGTCTCAATCAATAATTAGTTTTTCTTCGCTTGCCATGTCTGCTGGTAAATGGTTGTTTCTGGTACATGCTTTGTATTCTAAGCTAGAAGATTTCTCCAGTTTCAAGGGAAGAGCATTGATGATGGTTTAGATATGGAAACCTCCAGGCATTTTTCTACTGTTATCAGATGAGCCACATAGTTAGAACTTTGTTTACAGATAAGAATTCAGTAGTGACCTACGTTTTAGTTTCAGGATCTCTCCGACTTGTGCAGATGTTACTCTGAGATTGATGTCTGCGGACAAGTCCTCCTCCCATTTTCACACTTGCCTTGTAGTGTCTTCATTCAGCTGATTTGTAAAGTGAGAGCTACATTTAATAATTCAAATTAATTTAATAATTGGTTTGTTGTGGATTTTATTCTCCTCATTATGGGTCATTTAGTGTGTGCGTGTGTTCTTAGATCTAATTTTTTTATTTTTCTGTATAATGTTAGCACAGTGCACGTGTAGTGCTGTGTATTGACAAGAATCTGGTGATATGATATATCTACATGGGTTACACTTCACTTTATAACCATATATTGCTATACTGGAGGCAAGGCGAGATATTGTGATTTTTTTTTTTGTTTGTTTTATGTAATCTGTATCATAGTAGGAGCACACCACCATATGAAGTTATATTTTTTATGCAATCAGAACATCTATTTTTTTAAACACATCTCAAAATGAACCAAAAATCTTCATATGTAAATTTCATTAAAAAAGTATATAGTATTTTTGAGAATTCACACAACATAATTGCCATGATCAATGTTTTCTTATATTGTCTTACGCCGCTATACACGTGTAGCTTAAAGTTGACCAGCAGTACTTTATTTTCTTACAGTGTCCTGTACTGTTTTGTATATTCTGTTGAGAGGTGAGAGTCGTGAACAAAATACGACACCTAAATAACAGCAGCACTATACTGTAAAGTCATATACAATCCTTATGCAATAATTTCCCACAATGACATCTGAACCTCCCATCTGGCAATGCTCTCAGCCACAGATGAACTGTTGACTGGATTGATGTGGAGAGGTGCTTATTTATACCAGTTAATCAATTTTGCCATCCCTTGACTCTCTGTCTCTATTCTCTCCTAATTCCAGCTCTCATTTTCTCTCTGTGTTTCTCTCTGATTACCAGAGGACAGCATTCTGTGCTTATTATACACAAAGAACCCGCCCTCCCTTCCCATCCTGCGACATCCTGAAGTGACTGCCAGTGTTAAAGATTCATGAGCGTGATCAGCTTTCAGTAAATGGCGGGGGCCTGGCTCTTGGTTGCTCTCTGACACTTTAGAGCTAAGCCATTGCCTTGCAGTGATTCCACAAGCTCTTGAGCGGGACTTGGTAGCAGGCAAGGGGCATACCTTTCTGTGTGTGTGTCTGTTTGTGTCAGTCTTTCAGGACACATGTCATTTGTGTAAAGTAGATTTGCTTTGTGTACAGAGTAACTCGGATAACCAGGGGGTTTATCTGACTCTGAAAACTGGACAGTGAACAACAGTGTGCCTGAGGAAAGAACTGAGAGTTAGCCTTAAGCGATTGTATAATGCATTTCTGTGCTTCACTAGTGACAGATTGGAGTCCATACACTCTGAACCTTCTCTGTGAAAAAGCCCATGACCTATTTTTTTGCTCTTTGTTTTCTCGTCTTCCTTTTCTCGGTCTACATTCTGATCTCTCCTTTTCTCCCAAGCTTACTCTCTTTCACTGATCCAATCCTCTATATGTTCAAAGTGACATGCCCATTAATCAAGTGACATTAAAATTCACCCCGGATTCATGGTTTCATTTTCATGTCCATTTAGTCTCATTCACTATGTCATCACAGTCCTTGCTCCATCTCCCTGTGTCTCCCCTTGACTCAAACCTAATATCACTACATCTGGCTCAAGGTAACAGCTGCTGTCAGCAAGGCCAGAGTTCACCGGAGACCCCCACACAAGTCGCGTTCTGTTGAAAGTGATTTTTAGTGTTTTTAAATTCAAGATTGTCTCTAATACGATGTTACATGATTCCAACATGTTTCTGTGTGCTTTGGCTTTCTCAGCACTTTTTCTCACCATTGCAAATATTAAGATGTAAAATGAGACAACATGAGTCCTCTGGGTCCCTCCCCTGTAATGATTTCCTCCTCAGTTTTGGGGGGAAATAAATTGGACACGTTGCCTTTTTTGTCTTTATTTCTGCACTTTTGTTCTCCATTTCTCTCTTCTGTTGTGCCAAAAAGCCACGCGAGGACAGATTACACACCAGCAAGACATTGTTCAGTGCCCCCACAGTGGTTTTGCATTTTCTGGAAGGGCCCTCACTATTATAGTGCAGGAGACTTCAAACACTTCCACAACAGCTTTTGATGCAGTTTAATGCGCAGTCATGCTCAGCACTGACTGAGCTCCAGAAGCACTGGGTGTGTCTTTATAATCAAAGCCCTGCTAACCCACACGATTACAGGAATAGCACACTGGCACATGCCCTCTCCCCCTGGCAATCAGACACTGATTTTTTTTTTTTTTTGCTATCTGTTTTTTTCTTACACTATGACTTAAGTTAGTTTATCAGTGTTTCTGAAGGCCCCTCTCCCCCTTCCATTGAGGTCCAAGCAGCCTGTCTCACTTTGAATGGTTATGCAGCTGAATTATGTTAAAACAAAAACTGTCTAGTAGCAGTAGGTAAATCTTTACAAGAGTGTGCCACAGCCGTGCAGTGTTTTGTGAAACGCACAACAGAGTTATTCAGCTTCATCTAATGTGGAAGTCTAATGGTGTCTAAAATATGAGTTATTATTAGGTATTAATTTTCAGTATACACTCAATGTCAGCAGTGTGTCATGTCTGCTTAGGTCAATGTGGATGATACTTGCTGCTGTGTGACATTTTCATCATGTCATTTAGATCGTAGAGCATCACAGTTGAAGGTTAAATGATTAGATTAAAGGTTTCAGAGGTTTGATTTAAAGAGCTTGTGAGGTGTTCATTTTGGTTTGATACAGCATACCCAGCACAGGTTTTTCCAGCTCAGTTTGATGGGAGGAAATGTTGTTGCCTCCAGTACTGCGGGCTGCAGCACCAGCCCCTTGTTGTCTCTGCATTCCTCCTTTACCAGACTGGTTGGCTCCAGCTAAGTTGTAGAGAGTCTGCTCTTGTGACATCTAATATATAAGCAATGGCACACACCTATGATCACCTCCTTCAATGTTGCCTAACGTTTTCAAAGTCAGTTGATTTTTCAAACTTTTACTTTATTCATGTGTGTATTTGTTTTTTGGTCAAATTACTTGTTAAATAAATATTACTTCATATTATTTCACACATATCTTAGTATATTATAAAGCCCTGATATTAATATCTAATTTGTGGTGCAGTGGTCTAATAAATGGGATCAGATATTGGAAAATCACCAGCAATGTGTTGCTGAGCCAGTGTTAAAAGTGGTTTAGTAACCTGATGCTTCATTTTGCCTTATGAGTCAGTAACACAAATGAAGATGAAAACCTGTAATGAAGTGCCGAGTTCACTCTGGTGGGGCTGAACTGTCAGCACCCTAATATACAATTATGTTTGCTTTCTTACGAGCTTGTGTTTGTGCAAGAAAGGTGGAAAGGGGGGAGAGTCTAGGAGAGCTGTTTGCTTCCCTTATGTGAGTGGAAACCTACACAACTGCAAGGCAGCAAAACAACTATATTGAAGGCTATCTGCTCCTATAGACCGCAGGATCCCCAGCATCATTTCCTGATAGATTTTGAGTTTTTAGTTTCCCAGTGACTGCCCATTTGTTCACTTCCTTTGACATTTTCCAAATTGAATGCAAAACTTAAATACTATTAAATTAATTGAGTTGAGCATTAAATGATTGAATTTACATTTGGTAAATACCTCAACAATGTGACAATGGATCATATGCATAATAAACTTGCTCACCCAACCCCCACTGAGGCGGAGGACATACTTGGTGTTAACTGCATGGTTGCTTACACAACATGGCACACATGCATTGCCTGTGTAGATTTGGAGCACTGGTTGTGCACATTATCAGAAATGAACGCTAAATATAGCGCACACAAAATGTAATCTCGCATATAGAGCTCTGGTCACCATGCTGGCAGGAACAGTCTAAGTGAAGGGGAATGGTGCTAGTTTGGATTTAGTTTGTTGCACACTTCAGTTCCAAATACACTAAACACTATGTTGCAAAACCCAGTACATAAAAAAAATCTGACCTCACACACATGATGGTTAACCTAAAAAAGGTATATATGGCAATGTTTTCTAAATCTGGAAAGTCATTTGACAACAACTCTGGAGGTATGTCCTGAATTCCCATAGGCTCATTTTACTTCCGCAAACTGTTATTAATTAATCTAATCCGCTGGTCGCAGTGGAATACACTATTTACACAATCCACCGTTACACCCAGGTGTGCATTGTATTGTGTGAGAAACAGATTATAAATATTGTTTCTTATTATTTATTTATTTAGTTAGTTAATATTAGCTACTAGTTTATGCTACTGGGGTCCCAACTAGATGTTGGTAGTCTGGATAGCTTTTTCCTTAACCATTGTGCATTTAAGAAGAGTTTGCCACAGCATCGTTGTAGGAATGGATTTTCAAGGCATTTCATACATGAAATTATGCCTATATAATAATAAATATCCACTTTTTCCTTTGGTAGCAGCGTCATTACTAGTAGAGGGTGTGGAGGGCAGTATCATATGAACTCGGCAACAACTCTGAATTACAGCGGTATGTGTATCGAACAATACATAATGAGTTTTCCCACAACTACTCACATCTATATACTATATTCTATATACTTGCAAACAAAGTTGCATTTTCTCTGCCGTTATCTCAATGTCAATCATTGTCACCATGCCTTCTAATCATAAGGAAGAAACGTCATAGTCAGTCAGTAGTGATCAGGTTTTAGTCTGCTCGCTTGTGGCTAAGCTTTGAAATCTTCTAAACATACACAAACTATGCAAGCCTGTGAACAGTGACACTGATGGCACTGATGTTATCTACGCCTGAAAGTTGGTAAACAGCAAGTGAATCCACAGCTTTACCTTACATCGCTCCATTGAGTTAATATTATCTGTGTACATGACTGGTGTGCAAATAAATGACAGTCTGCATGGATAAGAGACTGGTGTTTGATGATTGCATGGTTTTACATGACAGCATTATACACTTGCTCAGCTTCATCAACCTTGTTACCACAGCAGTTTATTTAATCAACTAAAAAGTCAACGTTATATTTTACAGTCTGTCGTTCTTGTTCATACCAGTGTTTATTATTTAGTTTGTACAATTTTCATAATTCATAACTGAAAGTGATCCTATATTTTCAACCTGACATATTGACCTCATTTCTGCACTCGATAAGGTATGAGTTGTAGATCCTGTGATGCTGTAGCTATATATCACTATGTAACTATGTATGTGTTGTATACTGTCTTTGGATTGTTCATAACTTTTCCCACATAATCTCTATTTCAAATATGTAACTCTCATTTTCTTTTCCGCAAATCATGTTACATCTGTTTAAACACCTGCACATGCTATTGCGTAGGGCTGTCAAAATTGGCCAAACATATATTTCAGGTTGCTACTACCTGGTTGCTAGTTTACACCTTTATCTCGAGGTTCCACAGTTTTGTCATCTACTCGCCAATGTTCAAAATACTTCCAAATGGAGCTTTTTAGATTATTCTGCTAATCACTCTCAGCTGCCGAGCTAAATTGTAAACTCTTTAACATCATTACCGCACAGTTTATTTCATACAAGCACTCGCAGGAACAACATCTGTACAACTGCCTATAGTGTCTGCCTTCTTTTTTATTCTTCCCTCTTCAACACTTCTAGATTTGTTATGGTTCCTCCTCATTAGTGTTAATCACTTCTCCAATACCCATGACATCTATGACAACTTTAGAAACTATGATACTTTAGAAAAACAATAACATTTATGTTTTTGGAATTCTGACATTGACTTGGTTCTAAAGTATTTTCATGAGGGGAAACATACTAGTAAATAGCTAATAAAGCACATGTGGAATTATTTGTATCTATGTTCTACAAACACTAAAGCATCATACTATATAATCTGCTTTCAGACTTGTGAGAGAATTGGCAAAAGGGTTTGAGATTAGTCCAGAGTTTCCCCTAGTGGCTGAGGTTGATAATTAACTAAGTGCTAACACCAGTGTCCACTTGTTTATAGCTACCCAGCGATCCAGGGCATTCTCTAGGATTAGAAATCCCTCTCTAGTCTGTCCATGTGAAGATCAGACCCCCAACAACAAATGAGGCCTGCCAGCCTGCTGGTCAGGCTGTCTGGCTGTCTGTGTTGGTGTCATTGAGACGTGCCTGGTACTTCCAGTCTCTCTTATTTGTCTCAGTGTACAATGACCCATCATTACTGCCATGTCAAGGAGACGAAGGAAACCAATCATATCAAGCAGCAGGGACAGGAACAACCAATCACATCTAGAATTCCCATGGTAACTTGTGTTGGAATGCCCAGGCACAACCAATAGGAAGGAAGAGTCCCATTTAGCTATCTGAGTTTAATGGTCTGTTCCTGTTGTCATTAATAAAAGCACATAACCTCTGCTATAGAGACTGTTCTAGTATAATTTCACTAAATGGCACAGCTCCACTGCATAAAGACACCCTAATGGCATTTAAACGGCATAATACAAGGACACATGCACAATGAAATTTGTGTCATTATCTGTCCATACACTGTACTGGCTACCAATAGTATGCAAGTCATATGTCAACACAATGATGCAAATGTATTTTACCCTTCAGAGTCTCCTCTGCCTCTCCAGCTAACTACCACTGCTTTGACTTCATCTATCTGGGCCCAGACCCTACCATTAGCTTAAAGTAGGTCACTCTAGACCAGGAAAAAGCCAGACCCAGGTTTGCATGGTCACTGATTCCCTTCTTAGTTTAGCCTGTATCTGCTAAGTGATGCCATTTCACTCTGCTCTACATTGTGCTCTGCTTTACTCTGTCCTGCTGTATGTAATGACTGAACAGTGAGCGGTATTTCTCATAGCTGTTTCCATGGTTAAAGTGGTTGAGAGTGTATCGCAGCACAGCATGCCCCAACCTTGTGCAATGAGCTGGGGAGAGACTTTCTTTCTCTAGGTCTCTCTCTTTCTGTCATCTCTGTTTCACATAGCAAAGGACGCATATATATATATATATATATATATATATATATATATATATAAATTATTCAGCCTTCTAAGATCTTACACTATGTACTTTGATTTAGAAAAACTGCTATTACTTTTGTCTTTAACATTTGAGTGATTCTTACAAGTCGATACAGGTAAAGTATTTTCAGAGACACACAGTTTATACAGTCATATGTTGTAAATGTAAAGCCACTCTTCTCTTACTGTGAGCTGGCTTTGCTTGGTTTCATGTAACGAATGGGTTTTTCTTGGTACATGGTTGAGCACGCAGTCTGGTGCTGTGGGCAAAGCGCCGTGCTCTCATTTCAGTCTCTCTGGGGAGAGCTGCACCATCAGAGAGAAATGATTGAATCTCTTTCTCTGCTCTATTTTCACTTATTTCTCCTGGAGTGGATCAACCTGTGCCCCGAGCACAGGACTGTGTGTGCATGCGTGTGTGTGTGTGTTTGTGTGTTGTATGCAGATGCACAATCCCTCAACCGTATGGTTTGTAGTCAATCCATCAGATACGTCAATGTTTCATATACATAACTGTCTTTGTCTCTGTGTGTTTCTCTTTTCCAGACGCTGATATGCATTGAGGATGAGTGGAGTCAGTGAAAACACATCTGACCCTGCCAGGGCAGAGTCACGCAAACGCAAAGAATGTTCTACCGAACACCTAGGACCCAGGTAAAATTCTTACTCTTAAAAGCTCAAACGAGGACAGATTTTTACCAAGAACTATAATAAAGCATTATATAATCAAGCTGGAAGCAGTTCCATGTACAGTAACAACCCAGTGGTTACCAACGATAGTTGTATGCTATTGTGGCAACTAACGCTGGAGCACAGTTAAAGTATAGTACATCTATTCGTAGGCAAGACACTCAAGAATGCAGTTTTTTTTTTTTATTCAGACAGAATTCTATGAGATATATTGCAAGCCATATGAAGCATAATTGACCTTTGCCTTATCCCTCTTCTGAATCGTTTCCATGTCAAGATGTTGTGCACTGTTATTTAGCAGATATGAAAATGAGAGGGCTCTTCAGGCATTTCAGAGATGTGTGTGAACAGTGAACTCCAGTGTAGTTTTTAGGTTGACTTTCTTTGCTACCCTGGGTGTATTTTGACTGCCTATTTATTCTCCTATTATGATAGAACATTATTTACCACACATGTATTTACACAGATGTTTAACCACACCTTTCATTGGATTCTTTTTCTCTGCAGTCCCAAGCGCAGCAACGAGAAACGCAACCGCGAGCATGAGAACAAATACATCGAAGAGCTTGCAGAGCTGATCTTTGCCAACTTCAATGACATCGACAACTTCAATGTCAAACCTGACAAATGTGCAGTCCTGAAGGAAACTGTGAAGCAAATCAGACAAATAAAGGAGCAAGGTACAAGTGGCAATACATTTATTGATACTTGAGCTATGTCTTTTTGAAGGAAGTAAAGAGTAAAAGTAAAGTAAGTAAAGTAAAGTAACTTTTTTATGTTCAACTTACCAGACCGTAACCAATGGAATCCCAGCTTTGTCCTTTCTTACAGGCCCAGACATGGCTAGAAAAGTGGTAGCTTTCCTTAGGTAAATATCAGTGCAAAGACTAAATTGTGAGACGAACTATACATTAAAAGCAGCAGAGTGACTGGTAGACTGGCCCACTTGAGGTTACAGATGATACAGACCAGCTGATGACGTCATCTTGCTTTTGTGACTCACAGGGCAGAGCGTTATGTAATGGTGAGCAATGTGATGCAGGCATCACACACAAACTAGCTACCGTATGTCCAACACTCCCATACGCTGCTGTCTTATTCCATATTCCCCTTCCCTGTCAAGCCTTCGCCTCCTTTTTCTCAATTTACGGCTAGGGTGACATCTCCTGTCTGCCGCTTAAGGCATACGTCTGTCTGTACAGCTACCACTGAGTGTCTTTTCTTTTCTATCTGCTTTGTTTTCTAGACATCAGTGCCCAGCTGAGACACCTTTGTTATGATTAACATAGAGAGCTACTGCACGTAATCTTGAACTGTTCAGAGGGGCAGCAATCTGAGCAGGGTTGCAATAAAAGCTCATTTAGATTAGAAGATTTAATTCTTTGTGTCATCTGTTTAGTGTTATGTTACAATGCCTTCTAAGATAATTTGTAATATGTGTGATTGAATAACTAAATCATTGGTGTCACAACACTGCAGAAAAGTGCAGTAAAAAATGATGCTCTGTTCCTCTCATGTTGTCTGCACACATATTCCTCACTGGCATCAGGTTTATAGGCTTAGCATATTTGGCATAATACTATTTTTGTACATTTTTTTTATGTTTTCAGCTTTCTTTCAGTTTATTGGCAGGAGACATAGCTATGCAGTAGCTTCTGAGCTGCAGCTATTACATAGTTTATTCAATACACTTCACTACACATTTACACATGTAAATGATAAATATGATAGAAGAGTACATAGGCAGTGATAATGTGACAGATTGTGTATCAATTCCTCACTGTATCTGTGGCACAGTTCTGCAGAAAGACAAACCCAGTGAAGGCTGCACTGACATTGAGTGATGGGTCTGTACCCAGGGCAGCTGTGCTGGTATACTGGGCCCCAATGGGCATGGAGAGGTCCTGCTGATGCACACATCATTAATGCTGAAAGAGATGAATGTTGGTCGAGTGGTCTTGCCCAAGCCCACAGAGCAATGGGAAACCTGTATTTCTGTTGTTTTTCGTACATCTGCCCCAAAAATGGAGGAATACATTTTTATTGGCTCTCCGCCCCTATTTTTTTTGACAATAGGACATACCCTCTTCTTAAAGTTAGCCATTAGCCCACTCATAGTCTGCCTCTCATCATCATTTCCAAAAGTAGGGCAGCCTACGCTCTGAACATAAGGCATCACTGCATGGTTATTAACCCACTCACTCACATGGACAAATGCACAGGTACATAAGATTACAGGATCCTCTGAAGTTCCAATTCACCCAGCGTTATTCTTGCATTAAAAGATTTGTCAGTTTGTGTGAATCCATCTTTAGCAAATTTATTATTTTTATTATTTTGTAGCTGTTAAATTATGGTGATTTTTGTTTCACATTTGTAAATAATGTTCACAAGCAACAATGTACTGTCTCTAATGCCTTTTGTCCAGTGCAGGCCTATGTATTGTGAAGATTAATTGCTAATGTGTTGATAAATCTAAAATTAAATACCCATTCGTAGTTTGACTTATTCTTTTGAATTTGTTTTATTATGTAGAGTACATTATTATTGTTAGTTTATCTTAATCTGTGGTCACTTTTTTTATTAAAACGTTCTGCCCTCGCTGTTTGACCACATAGTACCAACTTGCAACAAGAGTTGTTTTCATACTGCTAGTGTTTCCATAATACCCTTTTTGCACATGACAATGCAATCCATCCAGTGGCTGCCACCAGTGTGGCAACTGCTTGCTCTGACACACTCATTTACATCAACCTTTCACTCGACTTGCTGCTCTGTGCTTGGATTTGAGCCATGGCAGCATGTTTTGATAAAGGGGCAAAAAGTGTTTGCTTTGCAACCACAAACATACATGTTAACAAGTGACCTCTTTTACAGCATGCAGGTCAATTTCAGGAGAAATCAAAATTTCTCAGTTCTGTCTATTTAGCTTCCATGTTTCGTATCTTGTTACCTAACAATGCGTTATTATTTCAGTTACAAATGCTTTTGCCGTCACATTTTATAAGTTGTTAAATTACTTTTGCCTTTGATTCCTGGTTAACAGAAAAAGCTGCAGCAGCAAATGAGGAGGAGGTACAGAAGGCTGATGTCTCATCAACAGGCCAAAGTGTGATTGACAAAGATGCTTTGGGGCCGATGATGCTGGAGGTGAGTAGATGGTCCTCTCTTACGATCTTATTTAATCACCATTTAAACGCTTTACGCTTAAACGTATGCAAAGGATATATGCTCTTCTGTAAATCTTGTTGTGTATGTAATAAGAAGTGCTAGAGAACAATCAGAAATAGGCCACTAGTGGTTGTGTGTGAGTGTAACTGCGTGCTGTAAAAGCTGGCAGCATCTTGTATCTGCTCTGGATTGGCTGTAAATCACCAAGTGGAGCAATGGCCTCGTTGTCCCGCAAAGGGCCACTGAAGTGCTCACGTATAATGTGAAAGAAAGCAACAGCCTGGCGAATGAATTGGTCCATTGAGCCTATCCTCTCACTCATTTCCTCCCTCCCTTTCTGTCTTACTTGATCAGTTCGCTTTTCTCTCTCTCCCTCTCTGTCTTCTCTTCATTCGCCTCTAGATCTGTCCTGTCATGGAATATTTATAGCTCTCCTGGTCCAGCGTCACTGAATTGACATACTAACTTGTGACTAAAGATAGCCGAGCACAGCCCGCATGCTTTCCCATCTGCCAGCAGCCCCAAAACACAGCAATCGGCCATTCACACACGGTCAGCTCTAGCCATGTCCCTGTCCGCCAACCCCGGCTCATTAAAGGATGCTCCAAAAAGAATGGCTGCCAGCAGGAAATGTACCCCCATGACCCTCCTCCAAGGCCTCTCTGCTGCCCACTCTCATGCAAGCACAGAGACACTGGGAAGGCCATGAAAAACATTAGTGAACATTAGTGAAGTATTGTGAAGTTTTGTTCTGTCTCATGTTATAGTATATAGTCCACACTCCTGTTAGACTGTCTGCTCTGCTTTGCTTTACCTTGCTTGGCAGACGCTTTTATCGACTTACAGCGCTGAGCGTCAGGCTGGGATTCGAACCTATGACCTTCTGCATCCCAGCCTGGGATTGGGATTTGAACCTATGGGAACCTATGGGATTCGAACCTATGACCTTCTGCATCCCAGCCTGACACTTAACCCATTGAGCTACCAGGCCGCTTGTCTTGTCTGTATGATTGCTTTTGTGTGATATAACATCATTAGAAGATTAATATGCTTTGAAGCTATGTTATGACGTCAGATTTTTGGCACAAAATTGCACATTTAGTATAATTGTACATTAGGAGATGGAGGTGGCTAGACCATTATTCCCTACATGTAACAGTTTACTACCTACTGTACGTTGCTGTGTCAAGACAATAGGACAGGTGGAAAAAAACAGACGCATTAGATGTAGTGGTGTGTTACGTCTACATTTAGCAAAGTAATTCTCTTTCGACATTCTCTATCATTCTCTTTCAAGTTTAGCCTCATGTTCAGAATTTCTCTCATAAAACTGAGATCTTCTAAAACAAGCATTAGTGCTTAAATCTGAGACCAACATCTTGGTATGAACTGGGAAAACACTGTGGGTTAAACAGAGCAATTGACTTCTGTGGGGGTGGGGTAAAGGAATTTGATGCACTTCTTCCCCCATACGGTCTTCTGGATGTTCTGTGACGAAACCAAAACATCAGTTAGACTTTTTGTTGTCTGGTTGCTATAAACAATGTGCAGAGTGGGACCGGAAACCGGTTGTCAGAGGTCCACACGTGTTGAATTTTACCACTTACTTATTAGTGTAGATGCAGAAATATCCAAAAAAGCTTGGTGCAGGCTGCTTTGGCACGAAAACTGTGTTATAGAATTTATCTGGGTTAATGTAGACATAGTTGCTTATATATAGTTTGAATCACATTTCTATTATTTCTTTATAAGGAGAACACACATTAATCAGTGTTGATGTTAACTGACTTATTTTCAACTGACTCTGTCTATTCTCAAGACACAAACCATGCAGAGCAACAGTAGAGTATTAGTACAGTAATACAGCAACAGTATGCACTCAGACCATCAAAACATTGCCATTAATGCTGATTTTAACTTTTTGTACATAGCAGCAAAATGACACCATACAGCACAAGACAAGCGGCACAAAGCTGTGAAACAATTATTGAAGGTCATACCAAATTGTATCAAAAGTACCATCTCATTCAGTTTTTTTTCTTTGTTTCTGATGTTTTTGTAGATTAATGTTAAAAACAAGGCAAACAACGGCTTCTTCTGGGAAACACAAATATGAAACATTATGCTTTGTTTTAACACTATCTTGTTAACTACATAATTGATAATTTTAGTGTATCAATTCAGAATTGTCATCTCTTTTGATATTTAGTCATCTCCACTAGTTATCAGGGAATTGTAATTAAGGTATTGACTAACAGCATTATGCAAGAAGTGTCTGGAAGAAGGCAAGAGTTGGCACTAGAAAGTGTTTGCTCTGTTTCTGTTTGCCCTACTTGTCCAGCACATGGCCTTTTTCCACACTGGGTGGAGTTACACAATCATGTTGCATTGTGGAACCACTCCTCTTCGTGCAGTGATAGATGAGATCTCCAGTTTATTTTCAGCTTCTACTTTGTTAAGACGGCAAAGGGAAAATGTCTATGACAATGTGGGCATGTGTTAAGCCTGTCTGGGAGTTATCTACACAAAATTTTGCCTACTCCAGTTATGTTATGCTGCGTAGTCACAGAGATGCATGGCAACATATCGAGAAACGGCGATAAAAACGATGCAACGATCAATATGCTTTATATCATGAAAATGTATACAGCTGTTTGGTTAACAGATAATTTAGATGTTATAAAACTGATTTGTTCTAAATATTTGTGTGGGTAATGATTGTGTAAGCAGAGGTGAGGAGCCGACACCTTAGCAGGAGTCTCTTATCTTTCACCAGCCTTACAGCTTTACAACCACTGAAATTTCCTTTTAAGAGCTCTGGGTGATTTGATGGCCTAATTGACACTATCTTGTGTGTAATGGCTGACCTGGGGCTCTGTTCTTTCAATCAAGTGCTCCTCCTCCTTGTGCCTGCAATCTCTACAGGCACATGCTGTTTTTCCTGTTTTCTGTCAGCCACACTGATACTGCGCATCTGCAGGAGTGGTGGATGTACCCTGCACACAGTTACTAATCACACCTTGTTAGACAAAATCCAGATGTGTTACTTAAATAGTTTTGTCCTATGTGTTTTTTTTTAAACAGTAAGTGATGCAAAAAATCTAAGATTAGGGAAAAAAAGCATTTCTTGGTAGGGCAATGTGTTTAATCATCTCCTTAGCTGCAATATTAGCAGTGGGCACAGGTGGTCAAACATATTGTTACTCTGCTGCATGTGCTCCCATAGCAGTTTCATAGAGTTATTCTGTATCTGTGTTAAAAATTCAATAAACAAACTTGTCTGAACTCGGTTTCTCCCCCTCCAGGCCCTGGACGGCTTCTTCTTTGTGGTGAACATGGAGGGTAACATCGTGTTTGTGTCTGAGAATGTGACCCAGTACCTGCGCTATAACCAGGAAGAGCTGATGAACACCAGCGTCTACAGCGTGCTGCACGTTGGGGATCATGCCGAGTTCATCAAGAACCTGCTACCCAAATCCCTCGGTTAGCCTCCAGCATATTTTGCCTGGCAGCGTTCTCTTTGCTCTTTGGCTTTTTCTACCTGTCAGGTTTTTCTTACTGTGTTCCACGTTTCCCTACAACCCCCCCACCCCCCGCTCCACATGTCTGTTGCAATACTCCCACCTCTGCTCTTCTTTATATCCAAGTCTCATGTGTTTTTGTGTTCTTCCTCTTGCTTAACACCGTCACTTCTCTACTTCTCAGTGTTCACGTCGATGCATTGGATGCATGGATTAGTGACCAGTGGTGTCAGTTTAATTAAAAATGTTTACAGTTAAAAAGCTTTTGGGGAGGATGTTGGAAAGCTGGCTAATGCAAATGTTATGTAAGTTTTATAGATATGTATAGGGTTGGCACAGTGCATAAAAGCTATAGCTTTTCATTTTTTCTTTTGCTGCGCAGATATTTGCTTTTACTCTCCTTCCTCCCCCCCGCTTTCAGCTAATTAACTTCCTTTTTCAGCATCTGTCCCCTGTCAGCAGCATCGCTCTCTTCCTATATTCTCATCTCATGCCCTTCCTTCCCCTTCTCTTCACGTTGTGTTATTCTCTCTCTCTCTCTCTCTCTCTCTGCCACACAACGTCACGAAGTTCTTATTTGCCTGTTCTCCCTTTCCTAATTCCTACTCTTCCCCCCCCCAAAAAAATCTTTGTCTGTCTTCTAGTATTATTCATCTCATTAAAACGGGCCATTTATTTTAAAGACATTTACCTTTTTCTTTTCAGTTTTGCCCTTTACTTTCCTCGCTCATCTTTCTCTTCTGTTATAGCCCACGCTAATTTAACATCCTACCTCTACATCTCCTCTGTTAAAGAAGTGATTGTAATGTATGTCAGTGCACCTCATTAAGAGCCGTTTCTAAGTCCCTTCTTCCCTTCCTCCTCTCTCCTGGTGCTTCGGATTGAGGTCTGAGTACCCAGCCATCTGGGTGGGAGAGCAGCACACAGCAGAGTACCCTGGAAACGATCAGTGGGCTGTGTCCCAGATACTGGGAGATTATCAATGCACTGAATGAGATCACAAACCAGATGGAGTGTGATGGGAGTTTGAAATGAGTTGTGTGTGTCACTGTACATCCCTCCTTTCTGCGTGTGTGCGAGTGCGCGATATCTACTTGTACATGTGTGTACATACATGTTTTCTTGCGTCTACGTAAGTGTTGGAGAGATGAAGAAAGATTGGCAATGAAGTTTTAGAGGACATGCATATGGAGGTCTGGCTGTGATGCATGGCTGTGGATAGATGGCACAGGGCAGTTCCAACTGCTCATTATGACTGATCTTCACCCTAGCAACTGCTCTCTCATTTTTCCACTTCTTCCACCTTCATTTACTCTGTCTCGTTCTCATTATGTCTTTCACATGCAATGTGGCATCCTCTTTGCTCATTTGTTACAGTTCCTCCATATTTTTACTGTTCAGTTTTGACTGCAGCAAATATTTGTGATCTAAAATCTCTGGGAGGCCACATTGTAAATCATCATTTCCCCTTCTTGCTCCCCTGTAGTGAATGGCGTTCCGTGGTCCAGCGAGGGTCCAAGGAGGAACAGTCACACATTCAACTGCCGAATGCTGGTCAATCCGCACAGCAAGAGCCAAGACGAGCCGCACGAGCACGAGTCTCAGCAGCAGAAATACGAGACCATGCAGTGCTTCGCTGTTTCAGAGCCCAAGTCCATCAAGGAGGAAGGAGATGGTATGGAAAGAGAGAGTGAGATGTGGGGAAAGGAGAGTGGTTAGACTAGTTGGAGCATCATTTGACACTAACGACCCTACTGTTTGGATTTATTGTAACTTATTATGGAGATTTATCCGTATAATTGGTACTGTATGGGAAAAAGGGTATAAGCAACTGATGAGGAGTGGTGCTGGTGCCACACAACTTACATCCCTGAAAAGTTAAGTGACACAGGGGAGAGGGGAGGCTAGGCAGCTGTCATTAAAGCCTATCTATAATTCATGTACATCCCTCAAAAACCTGGGCTTCTGACTCCAAGAGAAGGATGTGTTTTAATTCTGTGTATTAGAAGAGTGGAGTCTTTTCATAACCTTCAAATACCGTAGCTTTCAACACAGCAACATATGAACACTTGTTTTGCATCATGTAGGGGCAGAGAAAGTAGCTGCATTTGTGGTAGCTACTACTGTAAGCATCTGCTTGCCTTTCAGCTGCCAAGATTTAAATTGTGTGGTGTCTCTGCTAGTTTTACTATACAGTTATTCATTTATTATATTCAGTTATTATAGGTCACTGGGCTTTTTGGATTCTTTTGTCTTCATTCAGGAACCTGAGATCCTGTAGTTTGAGTATATTTCAATCATAAGGAACTGTCTTTTGTCCAGATATGTGGAGCATGTTAACAGTACATTGATACGGTCGACAATTCCTTTAAAACAATTGCAGTATTATACATTTTAACTACAGAAATCCTATTTGTCCAATGCTTTTATGAGCAGCCATCATTCCCCAATGCCTAACTACAACTTTGTGGTTAATTAAAACAATAAGTGAAAATGCATTTCACTCCAAGTGTAGTCTAAACCTATCTTTTCTCCCCTCTTGACTTCCTTTGTTCACCAGCTGCTTGCCAGCCATACTTTTGGCAAATAGACTAACTAGGAACCATTCCAGAGTTGGGGTGTGTGTGTGTGTGTGTGTGTGTGTGTGTGTGTGTGTGTGTGTGTGTGTGTGTGTGTGTGTGTGTGTGT
>JAUYWH010000012.1:20699835-20727335 GCA_034779795.1 Ctenopoma multispine | reverse complement strand
CAGGAAATACAAACTAATATAGTGTAAACAAAACACAGCAGACCTGATGCTTTCTCAGGTTATAAATCATGTTTTGTTATAGTGATAGTTTTAGATTGTGACTTGTCCAGTACCAATTTGGCAGAAGATGTTTGAATAAAGCTTTGCCCTGAATTGCAAAAAATAATATACTGCCCAACTGAGGCACCACCCCCACATCACGTCACCTCACCTCACCCCATGTCACCACCCCATAAATCACTGCATGCTGCATTTTGGTATTTAAACATTATTATATCCATAGTAAAGGGCCTTAGGATTGAACATCTTATTTGAACCAACTTCCCACCTCTGTCTCCACTCTGGGATGTAAAGTACCGGTCTGAAACCCAGACACAGTCTGTGTTTCACCTGGTCTTTAATGTGATCATACTGTTTGTGTGTGGCATTCATTCACACAGACACTCACACACACAAACAAGCTGTTACCCACTAACTGAGTAATTTACTTTAGTCCCACATCAAGAATTCTGTAGGTGTGCATATATCCACATGTACTGTATGTTCACATTAGGGTGAGCCTAACAGACAAAAGAACACTGAGACTAAGATGATTTTTCTCATGATTCTTAAGAAAAAAAAATTGGATAGAAGAAGAACAAATATTACCTCTTCCTTCTTTTGTGCATGAGAACGTCTTGGGTGACTAATGATGTAAAAAGCTAAAAGAAAGTCTATATTAAGTCTTTATGGCTGTCATTCATCTAGCAGACTGCTTAATGGCGCTTTAAATCATCACTGCCTCCATTTAAGTGCAATTCAGTGGTTCACAGCTTGTACACTGCGAGTGACTATGAGTGACCCACGTGTGTTTACACATCTAGATTTGTCGAATTTGTTGGGTTCTAAGGTTCTAATTGTCCGTGCTGACATGTTTGTCTGTCTTATCATTTGTAGCCAGTACTTACTACTACTACTAGAGTAAATCCTCAGTAGTTATTCAACTTATATTAAAATACAGAGCTGCTCATAGCGCCGAGTGAAGAACATCTTTATCAAGAGACATCTTTATCAATATGTTCTATGTATTTATGTTAAAGAGAGAAATAAAATTTCTCATCAGCTCAGCTGGTGTATAGAAATTCCCGCTGTGTGGTGAAGTCCTCGCTAACCCGCTGCTCTGTGTTTAGGTAAGATAACATCTTTGGATACCAGTCTGCTGCGGACGTCTATGAAACCAGGCTGGGAGGATCTGGTGAGGCGTTGTATTCAGAGGTTCCACCTACAGAATGATGGAGAGATCTCTTTTGCTAAGAGACATCAGCAGGAAGGTAATTATGTTAACTGCAAGGACTATGCTGTTTAATAGCTTCCTCCTGTGATTATGTTGTCTGACAACTTTATGGGCATAAAATGGTAGCTGATTGTAAATTTTAGGCTGCTGCTTTGAGACCACCAGTTCAATCCCCAATAAACTCAGTTACATCAATGAAAAATGGAAAACCATATATTTATACAAATTAATCATTAAACTAAAAACATTTTGTGTGTGCGTCTACTGATGTGTCTATGCATCCACAGTGCTCCGCCATGGCCAAGCATTCAGCCCCATCTATCGTTTTTCCCTCTCTGATGGAACCATTGTGTCAGCCCACACCAAGAGCAAACTGGTCCGTTCACCTGCCACCAACGAACCCCAGCTCTACATGTCCCTACACATTCTACAGAGGTATGTCTCTTGTCTATACCTCTGTCAAAAAGAGAGAAAAATCTGCTGTAATAGCTTGATTACATATTTCAGCCTCTTAATTCACTGCTGTACATCCTGATAGCTTTATGTATTCTGTGTGGACAAGATACACAATATATTAATGAAAATAATATCAGCTGCAAAGTTCCTTTGCAAAAAAACATTTTCGCACCTACTCCAGATTGCACAAGACTGGGAACGGTGGCGCAGTAGGTAAGACAGTTGGCAATTGCTAACTGACTGAGAATCCCAGGGTTGGTGGTTTAGGTCCCAAGCCTGGATAAATGCGGAAGGGTGCGTCAGGAAGGGGATCTGGCGTAAAATCCTTGCCAAAACAAATATACGGAGGCAGATGATCCACTGTGGCGACCCCAAAAGGGAGCAGCCGAAAGAAACTTTCTTTCTTACTCCATGATGCAAAGACCTTGCAGTGCTAGTCTACTCTGTTTTATAACTTCTACCATAAAGATAGAAGATACGAAGGTAAAGACAATGCAAACTGTTAAAATAATAAAATTTGTTATGTGTGTTTGTTTTTCTGTCTATAGGGAACAGACAGTGTGTGGAATGGGTCAGGACATGGGTCCTGGCAATCAGGCCACAGCAATGGCTCCCAAACCAATGAACTCCTCCACCCCCTCCATGACTCCTCCAACCCCAGGCAGTCTGCCAGGTTTGGGGCCGCAGGGCCAAGACATCAGCAGCAACAGCACGCCTTTTTCCCCTCCTGGTCCTGCTGGCCCCAGAGAACCAGCAGCCATCGGAGGCAATATGCAGGGCTACCGTTTTGGCTGTCCCCCACCACACAACCACACTGGGGGCATGCAGCCACCGCAGCAGGGCACAAACTGGAGAATGAACAGCCCTTCACGTGCCAGCCCAAGCCCGGCCGGTGGGCCCCATCCACCCCAACAGAACTCTATGCTGTCACCCAGGCACCGAGGTAGTCCTGGGGGGGCAGGTAGCCCTTGTGTAGCAGGAGGCTTGCACTCACCCTCTCCAGTAGGTATGTGTGGTGGTGGGCCTGGAGGTACAGGCAGTAATAGCACGACTAACAGCCATTCTAACAACTACACTAGCAGTTCTTTGACAGCTCTGCAGGCCCTTAGCGAGTGCCACGGTATAGGACATGGGCATGGGCCCGGGCCCCCTCATGCACATACACTGGGTTCTCCAGACCGGAAGATAAGCTCCCCAGCTGGGATCACACCAGGATCAGGGGTAAACACTCATCTGATGTCAAAAATTGGAGGAGGCAGTGGTACTACTGCTGGTACAGGAGACTCATTTGGCCCTCACACGGACGTGGGTCAGGGACACAGCCAGACCCACACAGAGAGCAACTTAGCTGAGGTCAAGGAGGAGAGGGAAGGACCCCCTGAGGGCCACGATGCTCACAGTCGCCTTCATGACAACAAAGGCCACACCAAGCTATTACAACTGCTCACCACCAAGCCAGAACCGCTGGAGACGCCCCTTTCCCCTGGTGCAGGAGGTGAGGGAAAGGACCAGTCTGGGACAGGGGTTCGTGGTGGCCACACGGGAGGAAACACTCATGCCACATCCCTTAAAGAAAAACACAAGATCTTGCACCAACTTCTTCAGAACAGTACATCTCCAGTAGACTTGGCCAAACTCACTGCAGAGGCCACAGGCAAAGACCAAGACCAAACCCAGGGTTCTAGTAATGGGGCAGATATTGCAACTAAGCAGGAGCCCTTAAGCCCCAAGAAGAAGGACAATGCCCTTCTACGCTATCTACTGGATAAGGATGACACTGTATTGAAGGACAAGGTCCCAAAGCTGGAGTCTGAGGAGGTGAAGGTTGAAGGGGGCAAGAATGTAAAGGTGGAGAAACAAGATGCAGGATATGACCGGGCTGAGCAGGTCAGTTTTAAACATCCTCTTTATTGTATGTACATTAACAGAGCTGTTATGTTATAGAAACAGTTTCTTCCTGTCCTAAAACTGATTTAGTAACCTCCTTTTCTTGAGCTTATTGCAAAAACCAAAACTTGTTTGCCCTGTACTGCTCCACTTGCCTTCCCCTCTCTGTCTGAGCATTAATCTGGGTTAGCTAGCAGATGTTGGCTCCTCCAAGTCCCATGTCCACACAGGCTGTTACAGCTAAACTCACAACGCTCTGACAGTGTAGAGGTCAGACAGTGTTTGTGGCATATACAGTCACAGTCAGATATACTGTCTTTTCATATACATGTAAGACTCAGGCATGTTTTTTATTCACGTATATAAACACATCTGGTCCTCTCGCTGCCTGTGTGTTGGCAGCACAAGCCAAGGGAAGCTGTCCACCAGCTTCAAACAACTGTGACATTTGGAAGGAGCCCCTGTGGTTCTCCAGCCATTTGATTCTGGTTGCATTTGGCCAGAATCCTCAGGTTTGGCTCAGAGCTCAGGTCAGGCTTGGCGCTGAAAGAGAGAAGAGGAGAAAAGAGTAAAAAGGAACGAGCATGGAGAGTGTTGCTGGTAAAATTCAACATTTCAGTGAAGCAGAGGCTTTAGCTTACTGGTCTCCTAGTGCAGGAAAGAAAACCACTGCTTAATGAGACAAATAACATTTCATACAGGAAACCTGTGCATGACGCACTCTGCTAAGCACACACTCACGACACGAGTCTGCTAATATAGTTCTGTCACAGACATCACTGCTAAACCACAGAATTACACAAAATTACATGAATGCCCTTCCCCTCTTTTCTGTCCTTATTTCTCAATACCTTTATTCAATTGGATAGTCTAGGCTACATACATGCTGTTTAAATGTCACAAACATGAAATGTTTTGGAGAAATTGACCCTTTCATTAAGAAAAGCAAACCTTTACAATAGTAATCTGGCGAAGGGTGTGAAAACAAATACAAATCATACCGACTCATTTTAAACTCGCATCACTGCAGGTGTAATCCGCATTGGTGGATATTGGGAAGAACCCTAATCGCTTTGTCATTTCCCTTCTCTTTTGTGGCACATTTGTAGAGAAACACTGTGGTTTTCTCATGCAGTCAGCGAAGGAGCGGCACAGAATGTCAGCTAACCGTGCCTGCTAGCTGTGTATGTACAGTATGTGCCTGGCCACTTGGGTACAAATGAATAAGAGTAAAAGATGATTGGATAGATAATAAGAGCTGCTGTTGGACTGAACAAAGAAGGAGAGATGAGTGAGGTGTAGATACCCCCAGGAGAGCCCAGCCTCGGCAGGCAGAGTGAAAATGATGAGCCATATGCTCCTGCATGTCCTCTCTGCTACCATGGAGATAAAGGGGAGAGGGAGTGGTGTGTTTTCAGAACAAGCAACATACAAGAAACAAAAGATGGGAATAGAAATTGAGAGAAATTGTTTCAATGTCTTGTGACCAGTGTAGTACAGGTAACAAAATTAAATCGTTTATTAAATTTGTTATTTTCTGCCATGTGTTGACAGCACTAATGAAATTTCAGATTTCTCATTTTCATTGCAGTTAAAGTACTTGAGCAGAAGCATATCATTGCTATAATAATTTGACTTACATCAGCACCTGAATATCAGATTTTTTAAATTTCATCAAGAATCATCCAGCAAATGCAATCCAGCCTGAATTGGAAGCATTTTGATCTCTGAGCTGACAATCCCCGGGAACAGACCAATGCTAATGTAGCCAACAGTAGACTGGTCTACAGTATTTCAGAGATTAATACATTAACATTCTTGGTGCCTGCATATGTGTTTTGGTGTTTTGCCGAGTGAATATTTGGTCTCTCTGGTGTTTATATAGGGTTAATGTCTCAATTTAGAGTTTTGGTAATTCATAAACACAAGTAGGCTAATTGGTTTTTCATCCGTTGAAGTGGTTATTAGGGTGATTGGTGGTCACTGGTATAAAAGGCTGGGTTCAACAAATTTGAACTGTCAGCACTGCCATTGTAAGTCACGCATTGATTAAGAGAGCCATATATAGGGTCTGCCATGCAGTTTTGCTGTCGATTTCCCCCTGTGGCTGCTTGTGTTATTGTGTCCACTGTGGTCAACAAGGCCTTTTACCCATAATGCACCATTATAAAAGAGATGTCTGTAAAACTGTAAATGGCTTCAGTTTTTAATCCACAGAGGTTTTATATTACTAAAGACATTTTAGCTTTGAGAAGTCATGAGAAGACGAGCGTCGATGCTTTCAGCAGATTGGATGGGTTTAATTCAGACTGAAAGTTCAAATCAGAATTTATTATTTATATTATTATATATATTTTAATATCTGTTAGTGGTGTAACAGGCTGCAGCTGATCCATGTTCCATTGGTATGACCCTCCATGGTTCAGCACACTTATAATAATCTATTAATTCAATCCCTCATCCAGTTGTGTGTTTTGAATTATTTGGGATTTTTTGCATTTTAAGTACATAAAACATTTTTAGGGGGTGAGCTGATCTGAAAAATGATCTGATCAGTGATTTTAAAATCTATGATATGATCCGAACCATATCTTTTATTATCCGTTACATTTCTAGTGTAGTGTAGTTTTTGACTTCCAGGGTTTTTGGCCTAAATTGAGCTTATACTTATATAAAGGATACTTGATTATAGCTTTTGAATATTGGCCACACAATTTGTCGATATACCTAATATAGTTTTAGAAATTCCACATATTAATAATGACCATTGAGAATTTCACAGTAAAATTTAATTATGATTCAAATTATTATAATAATTATTATATTATAATTATTTTGTTCCATATATTTATGGCTTCAAAATAGTAATCTGATTCCAGCTAATTCCACTTTCACAAATTGTACCAAGTACAACACGGGCATTGGTTTGATGTGTGTGAGTTTCTGTTCCCTACTGGTAAATTTGGTAAATTCCTGTTGGGCCTTGTAGAAAAGCTGACTGTACAAGTTAAAAAATCCACACATCCTTTATTTTACTAACCTTACCCTCTTTATCTCTATCTCTTTTTCTCACTTACTCACTCCTCCCCATGACTAAGGGCTGAATTATTGATGGCAGAAGAAGAGCTAAATGAGAAATCAGAGCAGGGCAGGAGTGGTGGTTTAGCTGATGGCTGAAGGACCTGCAGTATAGATATGGTCTAAGTCCTACTCTCCTGGTCCTGTGGGAGACAGGATTAAATGTGTGTTTTGTGTGTGTTTCTGTGGCTGTTGCAAACAGTGTTATGTAAACATACTGTCTGTCAAAGGTGAATAGATTTGTTTCCACAGCAGCAATATCCTTATTTTCATGCATATAATAATTTTTTTAAAAATGTTTCAGTTTCCTTTTGCCCTCGTCATTCTGAAACGTATTTCTTTTAGTATGACAGTGAAGTCTGTCTAATAAATCAACTGATTATGAAACTGTGAAAAATCTGAATTGCTCTGAGGTAGGGGAGATGTTCATCACTCTAAAATCACTTCAGCTACTCAATATAGCTCCAGATAGACCAGTTCTTTTTTTTTCCCCTTTTCAAGAAATTATTGAAGTCATTGCTTCTCTTCTGAGGTTTACGTGGTCAGAAAATGAAAACATCTCTTGGTAATTATGTGAAAATCTGATTTCTATGAGTTCTTATCATCAGCTGTGCTTTAAAACACAATCGTATGTCGCAACTTCCCTTTTTGCCGACACTTAATAGTTAAAAGTTAACAAATCACTTTACATTTACAGATTATTTCAATGTAATTTATGTAATAAGATTATTTTCATAGTACCAGCTGCAAAGAAGGAACAAAAAGCACTCATTAGCAACAGTCCCCACAGTGGCAATTGCTTATATAAGAATTGGAGTTAATTTTGCAGCCAATTTTGAGACTTAAGAACTTGCCATTTCAGCTAAATAAGAGTGTGTAGACTATTATTTTAAACTGATAAAAGACCAACACAGTAATTTTGGTATTCCAAGGTGGAGGAGCAAAAGATCTAACAGTGTATGTAGAAACTACCAGGACTGTCGTCTTTGAGCTCAGTAGATAACTGTTCTTTCACACAGCAGCTCTGTTACCTTTAGCATCATTTACATAGATAAAGTACATGTCATTGTCTAGAACACTGAAGTACAACAGTTTGAGAGTGCTGGTGTGCTGTTTTCCTGGTGTCACGACCAGGAGCAGTCTGTAATTCCAGGTGTGCTGCACTCTGGTGGCCACTTATAGTCAGCACAGTTTATTTACTGTGCCTCTTTAGAAAACACAATGATCAGTTATATTGATGTTTTCTTGCTGTTTTCACTGTAAACATGTTTTTTTGTCTCAGTACTAAGCTTTACTAAGTACTAAACTAAGCTTTATGATTTTTGTGCTATTTGTAGGATTAATAATATCCCACCTGTATTGAAATCGTTTCATATTGCTGTTTATCAACTCAATCTATACTTAATTTTTTGTGCACTGCAGGTTTATGATGTGTTGTATTGCACTGCTAAGAGCTGGGTATTTTCTGTTATTTTGTCCACCTCATTTATGTCAAAACAATAAGGACAAATACAGTGCCACTGTCCTAAAACAGTGCCACTGTCCTAAAACAGTGCCACTGTCCTAAAACAGTGCCACTGTCCTAAAACTAAACCATTTTCAAAAGACTCACCTTGCTTAGTCTTGGCAATTCCTCAGTTCAGCAAGTGAAGCCAGATCCCAGTGAGGATTTGTCTTTGTTTAAGATAGTTGTGTGAAAAACTAAACAAAACTGGCCAGATAGACCAAAGCCCAGCTGTATGTAATGCAGCCTTGGGCTGTATTGAGCTGGCT
The DNA here is from genome assembly GCA_034779795.1 of Ctenopoma multispine. Taxonomy (NCBI): domain Eukaryota; kingdom Metazoa; phylum Chordata; class Actinopteri; order Anabantiformes; family Anabantidae; genus Ctenopoma; species Ctenopoma multispine. Next base: position 20,718,868 of record JAUYWH010000012.1, on the reverse strand, counting down.
CAGTCCAGGTGTTTACAGTAGAGGGGCAGAGAACAGTTCAAACTTTGGCACCAACCAAACTCCTGCAGACTCCTGCTGCTCTTCGCTGTTACTCAGCAGAATGCAGTTTGGATAACCACATGTTCTTTGTCCTTACTGTTTCCTCAATTTACTGGGGATAAAAAGAATATTTACAATAATATGACCACGTTATTTGTGTGCTTAAACACTGCAGACAAAAAAAAGGGGAGCAGTTGTAGTCTTGTTCGTCTGATCAAACTAGCTAAATGTATGTGAGGCTGATAGACTAAGTAAGTGAAGTGTGGCCTAGATTTGATGGAAAGTAGTTCATTTTTTTTCTGGGGTTTCTGTTGTATTGTAAATAAGGCCAAGTCTGCTGTTCTCATCTTCCAGATAAAGAGTCCTCCTGTAAGTGTTGTGTTTACATATGTTACCTGTATGTTTATGTTTGTACATCTGCAGGTAAACCAAAGCCTAACTGGTTCATCTGTTTCTTGTTTTCACACGTTCCCACATTTTTTTTTTTTTTTTTTTTTCTATGTCCTGTCTAGTCATCTGAGCTGGATGACATCCTGAACGACCTGCAGAATGCTCAGCCACAACTCTTCTGTGAGTCGAGACCTGTTTCGTTGCCCAGTCCCTTGGACAAACAGAACATTATCAATGACATCCTGCAGATGTCCGAGACCAATCCTGCCATGGCAGCGCAGCAGCAACACAGGGGCATCGGGGCTGGCATGGGCCCAACAAGTAAGTCCCACATTTACCTGGAGAAGAAGTGCATGAGAGGATTTACCCTCACACTTCAACATATTATATTAAAGCTTTTGAGTTCAGAGAATGATTTTGTAAGTCTGAAACCTTTGAAATGAAAGTATGAATTATTTTATTTATTGGTTGTTTTTTGATGTTGCACAGTTGACTAAAACTATTTACTCCTGTCTTTAGACTTCGGTGGTGTCCGACCAGGCCAGCCAGGCAGGGCTCTGCCTGCAAGGAGTGTGTCTCTGGACATGAACGTGTCCCCACAGCAGCCCTCATTACAGTACCCCATAAGGGCCAGTAGTCCATACACTCTTATGCAGCAGCAACAGCAGCAGCAAGGCATGGTGGGAAGTCACGGCATGCTGGCTAACCAGGCCGGTATGGTCAACACAGGTAGGGGTGACATTCGTGCTTTTGTGCGACAGGTTCATAATGTTGTCTGGTAAAGCCTGGTGACACAACAATTGATGCTTTGATTTAGTTTTGTACACAACATAAAAATGACCTGCATGTTTTCTTCTACAATGCCCTACACATAATCATACTTACAAATAATATGGAATTCAATAACATCATAAAATAGTTGTATAAAGCAGATTATCCATGAATTATTACAAACCAAATAAGTGTTGCAGGGGGAAAAAAACTGTATGCCAGCTTTTTTCTGCATCTGGCTATTCCCTCCATCTGTGAGTAGATCACAGTTCCTTTATTTGATTGATCCTTGCTGATCACGAGTCTTACATCTTGAAGGCCACTTTGTAGAGGGAGTGAGAAAGGATTCAGAGACCATCCTTCACTGAAGTTTTTCAACAGTCCAACACACCCCTTTATTGGAAATCTGCTAGCAATTTGACACAGCAGCTGACCAGATGGTTCTCAGGCACACAACAACCGATTTAAGATTCCCAAGTTTTTGTATGTTTCACATTCATCAACTAGTTAGAATTAGTGGATCTGTGTTGACTGTACGTGTAATTCTTGCATCAATAGAAAGATTTTTCTCTTCACGATTTGCAATCATTCCCCCTGTCTGGGTCATGATTAATATACTCAGGGAGAGGAAGACACACTGATGTCTTTTTATAAATAAATATATTTTAATTGTCTGTCCATATTTTCAGTTTGCCCAGTCACATGAGGCTGGAAATCCCAGTGTAGAAATGTGATGTGAGATATTTACACTTTGTCTCAAATATTTTCTAAAAAACATTATAAACCATTCTACTCATAACCCGGATAATTTCACACAGAGGGACAAATGAAAGAAATCTGAATGTAATTAAGGAAAATAAGATGGGGTACGTTTTGTGTCACACTCAGCCAGACATATGCCAGGGCACAGCGACTCATTTCCTGTGGCAGGAAATAGGCACAAAGCTTTTGTCACGGTCACTCTTACAAATTAGCAACTTCCCCCAGTACCACATAGATGGCATTATGGAGACTGAGGCATTCCTCACTCCTTCTTGTCTCCCTGTGTGTGTGTGTGTGTTCAAGGACTGATGGCTCCAGGTGGTCCGCGGCCAGGTCTGCAGCAGGAGGGCTGGGTGGGTTCAGCTTCCGGTCCTGGGCAGCAAGGTGCCATGCAGGCCAGAATGGGCCTTAACAGTGCTCCCATGAGGTCCAACAGCCAGCCGGGGCCTAGGCAGATGCTCCAATCCCCAATGATGGCTAATGGTGAGAACACAGTGTTACCCAAACGGACGTTACACCTAGATGAGCAATATGACAATACTTAGTGCATTTTATATTGAACAGATCCAGTCTTCTTAAGGAAACTAACACAATACAGAATTACAATTATTTGAATTCAGCATTACTGTATCCTAATTATAAGCTGTGTTCTATCTTTAACTTTTGGTGCAAATGCTCTGATGAGAGACAGGTGGAAAAACCTGAACTCAGCCATATACATATAACATGTATGTAAAATTGTTTCTGTATTGCCAAGGTTCCAAAGTAAAGCTCGTGAATTTAATACAGTACCCATAAAAAGTATTCACTGCACTTTTATTCTTATTTTATTTTTACAACATCGAATCATGGTCAGTTAAATTTTTTACACTGAAAAATCTTTCATGTCAATTTAAAAATAGATCTCTATAAAGAAATAATAAAATAATTAAGATATAGGGCAGTCATTACAGCATTGAGCCTGTGTGGATAGATCTCAATCAGCTTTTCACATCTGAAGATCGCAGTTTTTCCCATTTGTCCCATTTGTTTTTCCCATCTGTTCAAGCTCCATCAAGTTGAGGCTCAGACTATTGTGAGTGAACAGGCCTTTTCAAGTCCAGCTGGAAGTTGGATTGAGATCTGTGCTGTGACTCTTACTCTCTCCAGAGCATAAACTATTTGTTTTCAAACCATTTGTGTGTAGCTTTGGCTTTATACTTGGGATCATTGTCATGTTAAAGAACAAATCTTCTCCCAAGTCGGTCTCCTCTTGTCATCTTTTTTCTAATTGACACCCATGAAGCTTCGACTAGTGAAGAAGAAGAAGTGAGAAGTTTATGAAAGCATATTCTCTTGACTTCTGTTATTATTGCCTAAATCTTTTTGTTTTTGTCTTTTTAGCCCAGTCTGACATGGATATTGCCATAGCTGGCCACCATTTCTCCCAGCAACAAGCTCCACCCAACCAGACAGCCCCATGGCCAGACAGCATGATGCCCATTGACCAAACAGCATTTGTAAACCAGAATAGGTAAACAACTGTTCTGACTGGTTTTTGATGGTTTATACTGGCATGTTTGGGAAAATTAAGTACTTCTGCCCTCTGTCCAGGTCGGTGCACTCAGCACCCCAGGATGACTTGTTGTGCAGTACAGGGCTCGGGTCTGGTGATGGCAGTGCGGTAGACGAGGGGACCCTGATGTCCCAGCTGTACACAGCACTAAAAGATTTTGATGGTTTAGAAGAGCTTGATCGTGCCCTCGGGATCCCTGCTCTGGTAGAACAGGTGAGATTTGTCCTTCATAACCAACAATATCACAGACATTGTGTGGGATTTAAATTACCGTTGTTAATGAGCTTTGTAAAGCACAGATTTACAGTTTTTTTTTATCAGTTTCTGTGCCTGTCTGTTTTAGACCCAATCACTGGAGCCAGAGCAGTTCTCCCAAGACCCCTCAATGATGTTAGACCAGAAGCCTCCAATGTATGCCCAGCAGTTTGGTCCTCCACCCTCCCACATGGCCCAAAGGGGCTACCCCGGTGCTCCCATCCAAGAGACAGGCTTTCACCCTATGTCTGGCCAGATGGGTCCACGCCCTGGTTACCCAATGATGAGAATACAGGCACGGCCCACACTTCGGCCCACTGGAGTTGTCCCCAACCAGCCCAACACACTACGACTGCAGCTCCAGCACCGGCTACAGTCCCAGCAGGTACGTGTGCTTCCAGACTGTCCTGGCTCTGCTGGAAGTGAGACTAGTTATTGATTGATCACTGTCACACTGTGATGTAACCACAGTGTTTGATCAGTAGCTGTGTGACTGAACACATAGAGTTGTGTAATTAACTTAAAGTTGACAATTTGGCAGCTCTGGACAAAAAAGGACTTTTAGGACTCACTGCCACCTGCTGGTCTACTGTGGCATTTACTGTTTTAAAATGACTAAATGGTGCAAAAAAATCATGCCAATAAAAAGGTAATTTACATCCATAATTGTATGTTAATTTATATTTGATTCACAACATCATTCCAATCCACATCTCATGTAGAATACTTATATTTCTAATTTTTATTTTTAACTGTTTACTAGCTGCAGTATGTCTATCCAACCACCAAAAAAATAGGTGCATTTAAAAATTTTAGGAAATTTCTGTTCATTAGGGGCTGGTGTTTGTCTTAACCTCTTCCTCTGTATTTTGTCTTTGCAGAACCGTCAGCCAATGATGAATCAGATGAGTAGTGTGTCAAATGTGAACCTACCTCTTAGAGCCAGTGCTCCGAACCAGGTGGGTCACTTGTGGATAATCTTTGGCATCTTCGAGTAATGTTTACCTGTTGATGACTTGGCAGTAACTGAAATTCAATGTACTGCAGAGGCAGATGTTAGATGTGCACATATACATATAGTAGATACGTACAGTAGATCTGACATTTTGGGGGGGGGTTTGTGTTCACTTCAAGGGAACCATCAATGCTCAGATGCTAGCACAGCGTCAGCGAGAACTGCTGAGTAATCACCTGAGACAGAGGCAGCAGCAGCAGGTCCAACAGCAAAGGAGCATGGCCATGAGGGGCCCAGGCCTCAACCCGCCTCCTAACATGGCCGCCGGAGGCATGAGTAACCCCCGGATCCCCCAGGCCAACCCACAGCAGTTCCCCTACCCGCCCAGCTACGGTACCAGTACAGGCCTGGCCTCACCTCCTCCCCCTACCAGCCCCTTTTCCTCTCCTATCTCCCCAAGCCTGCCCTCTCTCCCTCCCAACCCCCAGCTCCACCTGCATGGCACCTCCTCTTCCTCCACCACCTCCTCCTCTTCACAGATGATGATGGGAAACACAAACATGATGGGCGGACAGTACGGGGCCGTACTCAGCCCCCAAATGCAGCACAGTGCCTTTCAGTTTCCCAGCTCAGGTACTCCTCCCACACCCTAGCCCACCACACACTTCAGCCTACAACCTGTGTGTGTGTGTGTGTCTGTGTGAGCGCGCGCGCCCCATTGTGTCTTGCTTGTTGATGTGACTAGTCACTCAGCATCACATGCTTTTTAGTAGCAGCAGTCATCTGGTTTGTAATGTTAATCACTGATGACTGCATTAATCACTGCTACTGAATGGTTTAAACCATACTGCACATTTTGTCAGTAAGCATGATCATGTAGTCATTGTCATATGCACTTCCCAAAATGGTTTCCTGGCTATTCACTCTCTCTCCACTAGAGGGCACAGTAAGCATAGTATAATAATAATAATCAACATGGATTAATATAATAATCAATGTTGAACTGAGGAGTCTTAATATTGTGACCAATCAGGGCAATAATCATTCTGACAGCCAGGCATGTAATTTAGTCTGATCTATAATATTTCAGTCTAGCTGTTTGTTTTATACTACAATTCATGATCTGATTCTAGCAAGTGGGTTGATACCGACTGATGACTTCTGCTGTACGTTGTTCCTCTCTTTCCCTTCTCTACTAAGACATTTCCTGATCCCCTTACTTCCTAGGTCCTCGCCTGTTCACTGCCTTTATGCATGTTGGAAATATTAACTGCCTGTCAGTAATCCTGAATGCTAACTGTAGTGGGTTGTCTTCCGTCATGCTTGCTAATTCTCTGCAACTGTCTGTCAAGATGTTTGTCATTATGTGGCATGTTTTGTAAATTACATGGAATGCTAACATTGACTACACTCCTCCTCTCAGTAAGTTGATTTGAAACTTGAGTCTGCAGGTCCACTGTGGTTGACCTGTTCTGCTGCGTCCATCATAGGTATAAACCAACAGGCAGACGCAAACTTTGGAGGCCCTGGCACACCACAGAGCCCCCTGCTTTCTCCCCGCATGGCCCACACACAGTCCCCAATGTTGCAGCAGGGTCAAGGAAACACTGCTTTCCAGGCTTCCCCTGACATGAATGGCTGGCCACAGAGCAACATGGGAGGCAACAGGTAACGGCTGTGGGGAACTCAAAAATAAACTTGTGCTCAGGACCTTAGAGTCAGTATTACATAGATACATTACATTGTGTCTGTTGCAAATAAATGTCCATGAACTCTTTCAGAAATCAGAGGGGGAAAAACAGCTCATGTTGTAGCCACAGTTTACTCCTTACTCCACAATGGTGGAACACACTTACAGCACAAAAAGATCTGAAGAAACTTATTTTCCTGCTGATTTCAGTGTTCAAAATTCTTCCGTATCATAAACATGCTTCTTGTGAATATCACACATTAAATAAAGTTTAAATAAAAGATAAATAAAAACTGCTCAAGTTAAAATATAATTCAGAAAACTTGGTTTTTCCTTAGAAGCCCTAAAGCAACCTTTCTCCATCCAAACCCAAATTTTTTTGTTAAACTTTTTCTTTCTATTCTTTACAGTATGTTCTCACAACAGCAGGCATCACCGCAGTTCACTCAGCAGAATAACAACAACATGTACAACGGCAATGGCATGAACCTCAACAGTGTTTCTATGGCCACCAACATGGCAACCAGCAGCATGGGCCAGATGGCCGGACAGATGAGTGTGACATCCATGGCCTCTGGCCCCTCACCCGGCTTGCCCTCCATGGGGCAAGAACAGGTGAATACTGCCAGGCCAATACTGACTCATATGTTTTTAAAATCAGATAAATGTGAGAAGTCATTTAGAGCTAGACAAACCAAGTATGAAAGTTTTGTTTTTAGCTGGGTATTGTAAGCATGCAGACCAGATTAGAGGTTTTCAAATGCCCTAGTAATATCCTGAGGGTGTCCCTATACATTAGCTCTTTGAAAGAATGTAAATCAGATACTTTGAGAGTTTAAGCCTTGGAGGTTAACAAAATGGACCCCTTACAGTTACACGGTAATCAAGGGACCTAGAAAAACTAAAAGGTTTGTCTTTCGTTATCCCTACTCCATGCTGCTTATGTATGTCTTAGTCTTATTGTAAGATCCTAAGTGTTTGGGTACACTTATTGAACAGCCGTGCTAGTGAATAATTTACTCAGTAGTTTACGTAACTCTTCTAGCCGGAGTTCTGGTACTTGACTTGAGCTTAGAGGACAATGATGTAATGAGCAGCAGGCACTTTAGAGGCAGACCATTTAGACTATATAGATGTTTAACTGTATGATGTTCAAAAGCTGGCTTGTCTGAACTGCGAACTGATCAACTGGTTCACTTAACATAAACGTGACTTGTTCTTACTCAGATTTGTCAAACCTGCACACTCTCTACATGCATAACAAAATTAGATTTTCACTTGTACGACGTCAGTGACTCACTGAATGAAGTATTGTGACTTTGTCAGAACTCTAAATCTGGTCATTTTCATTTAATATCAACTAAGTTAATTCGTCTCCCTTTGTCTCTCTGGTATTGTTAGCTTGGTATGAGGCATGCTCTGCTGTTGTCCGTGATGCTTTTAAGCCCAATAAAGGCGCATGAATATTTAACCAAGGTACTGCAGTTTGATTGTCTGCACTTCGGACTGTTGTAACGTACCAGTATATCTGTCACTTGATTTATCTCCCTTCCAGGATTATAGAAATATTTCGGCACTTAGATTATTTCAATTATTTACTGTTTGGCCATTAGTGCAGGCTTTTGTGATTTACTCAGTTGTTTCAGGTTTGTAGGTGTGTTCTAAGATGGTTTGTACTTGTTTATGGTTTTTTGCACAAGTGGCTAATTTACTCCAGACAAGTTCATGTTCTGCAAGTTCAAGTTAACCAGCTGTGTGTGCCATTGAGTTGTGTATTTATTAAATACTCATACTGTGAATTGTCATTTCTCTGCAGAAATATTGTTGACCCTCATGGAGTTCTTATCCTGAACGTCAGCGATCAGCTGGTGGAAGGAGCGAACCCTTTAAAAATTGTACAAACAAGTAAACCACCGACGGCCCCTTCAACCAGCTAAGCCGTGCCCTGACCCGTCTCCCCCAGCTCACGTTTCCAGTCTGTCCTAGCTGAGCCTCTTCAGAAGCCCCGAAGGAGCCCAGCCCCGAACAGACACAAGTGTGAAGAGGGCTGGGGAAGGATTGTGGGTCTCTGTCCAACATGCCTAAACCTCCTGGGGGAGAGCCTCGTGATGAGCCACTCTGTCTGCCTGTCCAGCTGCATTCACCGTAGTGTGACTTAGTGTAGGCCTCCTGGTCGGGGACACTGACCTAAGGGGACAGCAGTGGGTGGGATTCCTTGTTCTGATGAATGTATTCCTCTCAGTGGACAGCGGCCATTTACAATCTCATCTCAAAAACAACGTACACTGTTTTGTTTTTCTTTTGTTTTTGTTTTTTTGTTTTTTATGTCCTATTTTTCTCACACATTTGTTTAATTTCCACATAGTTCCAAAATGGCAGCAAAGACTCTACAAGTTACGTTAAGAATAATCAATGGAGCTCAAACACTTAGCCAGTTTTGCCTTTTTGCTGTTCTTTATTGTATTATTATTATTATTAGATGTTTTTTTTTCTTGTTGTGAGAAATAAGATGTAGAATGAAGATATGGTCTCGAAAAACACTGCAGAAGAATGGTTTGAGTGAAATGATGATTTGTATGGTTAGACTAATTTAGTCAAGAGGTTTATATAGTGTATTAAATTAAGTTTTATTTTTCTGTATAGATTCATTTTAATTATTTTAGATGGTTCTTTATCCTGGTAGCAACAATAAAATTTCTAAAAGTGTGAAATAAGCACTTTTTTATAATTTTAACAGTAATGGTTGTATTCTTCTTTCTGAGCAGATTATTCTATTAACCTGAAAAGTCGATTATGCTTTGGTCCTGTAGTTTCAGAAGATGTCAAATCAAATATGGTTTAAAAATTAATTGCAGAGATTGTACATACCAATAAGTAAAACATTTTCTTTCTTATTTATTTTATTCCTTAGGGGTTTACTTCCCCCTGTCTGGTCACAAATGCTTCTTAAAGCAGAGCAGGTGTTTTCATTTTTGTTTTGTTTTGTTTTTGGGAAGTTCAGCAGGAGCCTTCGAGTCCTGGTGTTCTGGTACGATGCAGACAGGGGTGGGGGTGGGAGGTATGGGGTGGGAGGTATGGGGTGGAGTTGCGAGGGGGTGTGCTGTGTATACAATGTACAGATTATTGCTTGCTTCTCTGCCTTTAGCATAGAACTCAAAAAAAGAAGAAAAAAACAACAGGACAAATTCAATACAGCCATAAAATAACTCAAAATAACAGAAGTGTGCTTTCTATGTTGTCTGGAGTGAAAAATGCTTCATACAAGCTGCTAGGTGCAAACTGTTCCAGTGTGATGTAAACAAGCAATAACAATTACTTGATAATCTCTTGGGTTTTTTTTCTTTTCGCTTGTTTTGTTTTGTAATTTTTGTACAGTTTCCTGAATATATAGGACACATTTTTGCTCCACGTTTGGATGCAGTATTAAACACGGTTTTTTATTGCAGTTTGTACCAAGAAAGTCTACATCCACCTACAGCGTTCCTATTAAATTATGCAGCACTGGCTGAGGCAGGGAGAGGGAGGTAGTTTGTGACGCCCCTGTTGACACGCACCCTCTCTGCCTCCAGCCGCTCTTCTATAGCAGAGGTCAGAGTTAAGACTGCACGGTTCATGAGACCTCCTCTGACAGACACTTAGCCATATATTTATGACCTCAGGCAGTTAGTTCAACTTTAAAGTATTCCGTAATAACATGCTATTCTTGTGCCCCACTAGGGGTTTGGTTTGAACTTCACAAGATCAAAAGCAAGTCATCTTCTCTAACCTCAAAGGTACATTTTCCTGATAAAAAAGAAAAAACAGATCTTTTTATATGACCTATTTTAAACCCAGGACAGACTTGGAGCAAGCCAAATAACCCTCACCTTTTAATTGGGTTTCTGAATTCAACCAGCTTTGATTTTCGTAGTGAGAGAAGACCTGTTGGTTAGCAAGTTTTGAAGCCCACAGAAAACAAGAAATTTATGATGATGTCACTTAACAGGGTCTAAAGTAGATGTTGCAGCATAAAACAGAGGAGAAGAATCATTCTGAATGTATTATCATCAAAGGCCTAAGGATGTGACTCACGGTGTTTCTTGTCAACATGTTGACAACGTGGTGTTTTGCAGTTAACACCATGAATTTCTCCAAAGTTGCCCATTGTTGCTTATTTTTTTGTAAATTAAGTTCTATATGAAATTTGAAGTTGTAGCAAGTCAACTTTGGGATAATGTGAGTCTTTGTGTTTTGGTTGTCATCGCTGTCGATGTTCTGCCGTAATGCTGTAGGCTTACAGGAGACCACACTTTTTTGATAAATGCTGTTTTGATTGTAAAATACAGTTGTGCAGAACAAGCCTTTTTGAACCATTTTAAAGAATGATTCACAGCCCTTTGCAAATTTCCAAAGATTGTCAGGATTTTCAAAACTTAAAGCCATGTGGTAGCAGTGCATTTTTTTAGAATTTATGAGGACAGATAGAATAAAAGAAGATTTTGCCCCTTACAAATATCCAGTCTTTGGACCCACTAAACAAAAATATTTTTCTCTTTAACTTATTGTTTTAAAGAACTTCAAATGCCCTTTTGTATTGTCTGCAAATTTCTTAGAGCTAAGATGCAACCTTGAAATGCTACAAACCCTAGCATAATGCCTTAGATTTTGTCTGTTCTTGTTCTTGTACATTACACTGCTGTCTGTATAAATTTGTATAACAACGTGTGTACAGTATGGAGCAACTCTTCTCAGTTACTGGAGGCTGTCACACTTCAACTGTCCCACATTATTGCTCTGTTCTGTGTTGGGTTGAAGACTCTGTTATTTCATTTCTCCACCTCACTGTTTTTATGGAAAAGATGACACATAGGAATATTGAAGCAATATGTAATATACTATATGAACTTTCTAAAGAAAGCTTACTGTTGTGTTTTCCCAAGATATTTTTTTTCTGCGTTGTTCACAGGAATCACACTGTACATCCACATCCACCCCTAGTGTGTGTGAGCGTTTTATGCAAAATTAGATATACAAGAGAAGTTAAAACACAGTTATGCAAGTTGTGAACTCATATGGCTTTGCTGATGCTATTTGCCATGTAAATAAAGAATTCTGTTATTGCAGTATTTAACGATGTGACTCTTCTTTCGTGAAAGTGAAAAGACAAGGTGATTTCAGTTGGAAAAAAAATAAGGCCTCTATGTATTTTCTGTTGTATTTTGCAAATTAAAGTGCACAAACAATCAGTATATTTTGCTTTAAAATAACTGAGAAGAAAATAATAGTTAAATCTGACTAAGTTAAAAAAAGAAGCTGTGAAGAATAATATGAATGTTAAACTGGGACAAAGTACATTTAAGTGATGTAGTTGAGTATTATTTTGAGGCATTTCCATGTCCATTTTCTGTTAGTTCACACTTCAACTTCACTACATTTAAGAGGAAAATATTGTACTTTCACCCCAGGAAGTTTATTTGATAACTTTGACAACTTATATTTATGCTAATTTATGCTAACACAGTATAAGCATGAGGTTGTATTGATTCCAGAACAGACGAATCAGCAGCATGAAATTATAATTATTAGATTCGAAGTATATTATCATCAAAACAGCATACATTAAAAAGGACTTTAAAATAAGCTGCAGCATTAAAGTGATAAACCCCAATGTGCAACAGAAATTATAATCCAATAATGTTATTTATGTGGGATGAGCCATTGTGCATAAGGCGTGCTTCACTTTTTTAACTAAAGCTTTGGTCATTTTATTGCACTGTGTTGATACTGAAGTAAATCTGAGCACTTCTTTCGCTACTGATTTTAAGGTAAAATGTAGAATTTTATAATAATGATGCCTGTAGCATAAAAATGTAGCTAATTTGTTCATCAATATTTTAATAGGTTTTTGTTGATCGTAATCCAGTAGAAATAATATAAAAATGAAGTATATGAAATACAGGTGTCGGCCTGTAGGAGTGTTGTTTTTTTATTAAATGGACAATAAATATATTTCCCGTTTCTAGAACAAGACAATTAAAAAACTCTGCACAATCCGCAAACTGTAATTCAAACAAAGTTATCACCGAAGACATTGATGTTTGTGGTAACTTTGTGCAAATCACCCAGAATTAAGTACTGACAGAAATGTTGGTTTTACTCGTTCTCTCAGTGAAGTGTTTAGGAAAAGATCTAGCTAATGACTTAAAACATTGTTTCGACTCTTCCTAATTCACCACATCCAAACCATAACAACGCAGATCTAAACTCCACAGGGGGTCCCGCGGATAAAATCTTATCGCGTGTGTGATGGGGTTTTGGTGGTGGTGGTGGAGGAGGGGGCCGGGGGTCGTCTTCAAATGGAAATGTTTGAGGAACCTCTTTCAATCCTCATTGTAGCAGAGAAAACAGACCGGTGTGAAAAAGTTAACGGGGTGGGTTGTCTCTAAGAACATGTATTGCTATGGGCCATTGAGATGCATGAAGTCGAGCTGATCCCTGACCAATGGGAAGAAGGTGCAGCGACGCATCTTCAGCAGACCTGAGCGTCTACAAGAGGCTGTAGGTGCCCTCAGATGACCACACACACACAGAGAGAGAAGGGTTCCTGCAGCACATCTCCAAACCTGCTGCTGGGTTTTTTAAACCTGCAAAACTGGGACATCTGTGTTTAATCTTCTTCAGGAGAAGTTTTTTTTTTTTATTTAAACTGAAGCCTGTGGACATGACAGAGACAACTTCACTGTGAGGTTATTTAAGAAGGTAAGCTGATTTTCCACTAAATGATAATTCACTGCTATAGCCCATTGTTGGGTATTTACTCACCTATTATTTTATGTAATACGCCTATTTAATGTTAAAACCAGGATTAAGATATTAGTCTTTTTATTAAAAATCACACATCAATCACCCAGTGTTGTCTTTATTTTATCTTCTGTTCAAATCCAGAACAAAGAATAGGAATTTCTGAATGACAGTGAAGCCCATAAAACGCTTCATTAATGTTGACCTCAGCTCTGGACGATTGTTCTTTAATTAGTGTCATGACCCTGATTTGTCTTTCTGTTTACGGTTCCTAAAAACCCGGCGCACGGTTCCAAGCGCTCATGTAAAGCTGACGAACATTTGACGTGTGTCATTTGATGTGCGTCCTCTCAACTGGAAATATTGCAAAATCGGCTGCTCAGGAACGTGGTCTTCATTATGCGACAGCTTTGTTCAGCAAAGTCCAGCTATTTGTGGCTTTGTCTTATCTTTGTAGTGAAAAGAATCTTAGTTTTCACTCAGCATTAGTTGTAAAAATATTTTTAAAATGCTGGCTTACATCAGGTTATTATTCTGTTCCTCAGTGATACGTTAATTTCATGTATGATTTCTTTTTCTTTAATTAATTTAAAAATACTAAAGTAAGGCTTTACTGAATACAGTGATTCAGGTGTGGCCAACCTCTTTTGATGTCATGTTTCCTTTTTTAGTTTTCTCGCATTAAACTTTTATAACTCACCCCCACATCCTCTCCCACCCCCACCCCTCTCTCTCTCTCTCTCTCATCCACTCAAGGATACACCGTCATCTCCATCTGAACCTTTCCTTCACCTCCCTGTTGTCATGTCCGTGTCCCTGTCCAGCATCCCCGTAGTGCTGAAGGACCAAGCCAGCATGCTGAAGGGCAGTCCCGCCCGGGGCTTCTACCCTGCCCCTCTGCCCGGTGCCCATCACTACATAGACTTTTTCCCGCGGACGCACAGTCTTCTCCATCCACTCAAGTCCCTCGGTCGTCTTGTCTCGGACACTGAAGCGTCCTTACCCCTCAACCTGCACAGCGGAGCCGCTCCGTTCCTCGGTCAGGGCGGCCCCCACACATCGCTTCTCCACGAACACATGTTGAACGCCTCCTGTATCCCCTATCTGAGCCAGATGTTGCCCGGACACCCTGTGTACTCCAAGCCTGAAGAGCTGGCTGCTGTGGTGACGGAGCACGCAGCCGGTCCGCTGTCTTCAGACTTCAGCAGCCCGTCCAGTGAGAGGTCCACCTCTGCCTCTTCTTTCTCCACCTCACCGCCGAAGGAGAGTTTGTTTCGTGCCCGGGTCGCGGAGCTGTCGCCAGAAAAAACGCGCACGTCTTATAATTTCAGCGAGGACGACTTGTTCACGGTGCTGTACGGTTACTCCTGCGGCCAGGAGCGCAGCGTGGGCCACGCTATATCAGGAGTGTCTGTGCCCGAAAAGTCAGGTAAAACTTTCTCTCATATGGTGACGTCGTTACTAGATCTTCATTTAGTTTATTGTGAAAACTAAAACTGCACACTGTCTGTTCTCTTTAGTTTCTGACTCTCACATTCTCCCACTGGACAAAGAAACACTTGAACTTCCAGAGGGTAAGCAGGTGGCAAACGTCTCTACACAAACACCCTCTCACTGTGTATTTGATTTCATCTTAAAGCGTTGATGTTTGACATTCTGTTAACTCTGCGTCACAGGGTTAATCATCCTGCAGGCGACGTGGGGAAACGTCTCACACTGTGGAGTTTTCACAGACAAAAGCAACATCCCCAAAGGAACGCGCTTCGGACCTTTCCAAGGAAAACTGGTCAACACCAGCGAGATTAAAACGTACGATGACAACACCTTGATGTGGGAGGTAATGCATTACATTTATAACAAGTTTGGATCCTTTGTGGAAATCTCTGTGATTGTTTCCGCTCACTTACTTACTTACTTACTCGCTCTTTTTGCTTCCTCAGGTGTTTGAGAACGGCCGGTTGAGTCATTTTGTGGATGGCAGAGGAGGATCAGGAAACTGGATGTCTTTGGTGAAGTGCGCTCGTTTTCCTGAAGAGCAGAACTTGATCGCTGTGCAGATCCAGGGTCAGATCTTCTACGAGGCCTGCAAAGAGATCAGGCCGGGTCAGGAGCTGCTGGTGTGGTATGGTGACTGCTATATGCAGTTCCTCGGTATCCCACTCACCCTAAAAGCCCCCGGAGAGGACAACACAGCGGTTTCACCCACTGAAGGTCAGAATTTAATAAACTGCATTGCTCCCATCAACTCCGTTTTGGTTTGTCGTGCCACCATTTTAAATCCATACACTTCTCTGTTTTCCCCAGACACCGGTGAAGGGTTCAAGTGTGACAGATGTGGGAAGGTGTTCGCATACAAATACTACAGAGACAAACATCTCAAGTACACGCGCTGCGTGGACCAGGGCGACAGAAAGTTCCCCTGTCACCTGTGCAACAGATCTTTCGAGAAGAGAGACAGATTAAGGATCCACATCCTACACGTTCACGAGAAACACAGGCCTCACAAGGTGTGTATCCACAGGTGCACGCAGTAGAAAGAACCGAGATTCCGATTTTTTTATTGGGCCTTGTTAAGTAGTGAATTACAGCAAAACCTCTAACATAAAGTCTAAATAATCTAAAGTTAACAACACCAACAAAATTAGCTATTTTAAATAATTTCTCCAATCTCAATTGTCTTTTCTAAAAGTGGATGAACAGCGAGTTTACTAGAACATAAAACATAAATTAGTTTATGATTGAACTTTTAATGACTAAATGTGATGTCTTGTGTGTGTCCTTGTGCAGTGCTCAGTGTGTGGGAAGAGTTTCTCTCAGTCGTCCAGTCTCAACAAACACATGCGTGTGCACTCTGGAGAAAGGCCGTACAAATGTGTTTACTGCAATAAGGTAAGATGATCTTTTTCCTGCGTGTAGCTGGTCTGCTGTTCAGCATACGTTAATTCAAACTAAAAAAATCTTAGTATTTAAAAGATCACCTACGCTGTCTGAAGGAGAAGTAATCATTTTAATGTGTTGCATTGTTTAGCTACAGTGTTGATGCTGAGACACAAACGATGCGTTTTACAAGCAGCTGCAAAAAAAACAACAACGACAACTTACGTTTCGTTCACAAACCGAACAGGGATTTTCCAATCCTCTTGTGTTTATAATAGCAGTGTGTGTTTTATTTTGCGGGACCTGCAGCTTCTCTCTTTTCCTGCGTCGTATTTTGATCCAATTTGGCGCTTCCTCGTTTCACGGCGCATTTGGCGCGAGGCCCCCTCGTTATTGTTCATGTGGACGGGCACGCGCCACCGAGACACTTACATGCTAATTATCGCCAGATGTACACCCCCCCTTTTGTCTGCTAGGTTATACTGTTAGTTTACGGCCCCGGAATGAGCAGAACTTTTTTTGTCCTTTGTTCTCGATATCCTCCTCCTTTTTTTTTATAAAGCGCCCAGAGAAGGTTTTGTTTAACCTAATCCACCTTTCTCCTTCTCTGGACAATGTAAGATAGACCAGCGGTTTGCACTGACGTTGTGAGGCTAGCTAGGAGGAGCTGCATTGCTTTCATGAAAATAAAACCATATAGAAATTGTACAGCCTTTAACGTGTTTCTTTATGTTTTATAAAGTTATTAAACGCTGTTGATAGGGTGACACTTGTTGTAAGGCATTTAATACACATCTGGAGAAGTCCTTTGAAATAACTTGTCATAAAATTGCCAATTCACGAACTAAAATTGTGACTTTGACAAAAGACAAAACAACATTTTACTCACAGTGTTTTAAATTGTCCTCTTCTAGGCCTTCACTGCCTCCAGCATTCTGCGCACTCACATCCGCCAACACTCCGGAGAGCGACCCTTCAAGTGTAAGCACTGCGGGAAGGCCTTCGCCTCCCACGCTGCCCACGACAGCCATGTCCGGAGGACCCACGCCAGAGACAAGCCGAACCCCTGCGACCTGTGCGGGGCTTCTTTTCAAGACGAGCAGGAACTGAAATACCACGTTAAAAGTCACAAAAGTAAGAATCCCCTGTTGTTATTTGGAGCCTCACATAACGGGGACTGAATCTTGTTTGAATTTAATTTCTATCAGTCTGTTTTTACTTTTTCATTTTGTGAGCATAATTTGAATTTAGTTTTCTACGATGATAAATGAGTAAAAATAACGAAAGTAATAAGTATAAGTAACATTTTCTTTAGAATCATATTATTCTATAATAATGTAGCTAAATAATGTATATAGTTGCCACAAATATGGGTAGTTTAATGCAAATATATAAATAAAATGCCTACTTTTTAAAAATGTATCTGTTTGATTTTATAGTAAATAAATATTGCAGCCTCCAAAATGAAAACGCAACTGTATTTCTCTCTCAGCAGAAAGACAAATCACGGACAGAACAGTTCTTCCGTCTCCTCCAGAGACTGCATTACAGGAGGACTCCGTGTTTCCAATGAAGGACAATCAAAAAATGCAGAAAAACGACGGACAAAACTTTCCTTACGCCGGGTTAACAGCTCTAAACCAGGAGTATCGGCCATGGAACTAGTCTGTGAGCTGAGTCCCGAACAAAACAAAACAATGGTGTAATATTTTTACACGATACAAACGTCTATACACAAACGTTTTTAATAGGTTACCATGAGATAGAGAAATAAGGTAGGATCTCGCTGTGTTTCTTTAAAGTCAATGCTGCTTACAAAAAGAAATCCTACTAAGCATATTTATATAAGCTCGTTATAATTTAAATTGTTGTCGAAATGTCTTTAAATCTATTTATAATATATAATAAAATATGTTGTGTGTTGTTTTGTGGCTTAAAGCTTTCACTCTGCAATAGTTTTGAGAATCCAGCTCGATTAAATATTGATAATATTAACCACATTATTATTATTATTATTATTATTATTATTATTAAGGATGCGCGTTTTTTCTATTCTTGCATCGACTAAAGCTTAAAAAGCAATGTCAATTTTTGTCACAGTAGATTTAAGCTTATTTGTGCATAAACTAAATGTATCCTCTCTTAATTTATGATGTATGTATGATAATATTTTTTACTGTAATGTCAGACTGCAGAAGCAATCGAAAGTGTCGTTTGTTCTCTGTGATCGTTATTTTTTTCATGAATAAAAAAATAAAAAGTCAGCGCATGGAAACTAAATTCCTGATCTTGGCTTGTAATTGTTGGTTAGAATGACTGATGAGAAACTAAATTCATACTGTAGAAATCTTGGGCTGTGTGCATTATTATGTAAAATGTCCCAATAACATGCCAGGTGAAACTAAATTGGGACACGGTTTGTATCACAGCAGCTGAAATAAATTCATTTTCATTTAAGAGATACATATTTGGTTAAGTGACATAATAATGTCCACTAGACCAGTTAAAATAGAATGGAAGACTGTAAAATATAAAGTTGTGAAATTACTGAAATTCTGCATGTGGGTTTACATTTTGAAGCTAGTTGCATCACTGTGTGTGTCTGTGTGTTTATGCTGTTGTTAGGATGGACTTCAGTGCATTTTTCACTTGTGCTCTTGTCCAGTCACTACATCAGTCAGTTGCACTTGCCCCTTTGCCTTTCTTAAGTCATGTGATGAATTGGCTGCATGCTCACAGTAAAAATGAACAAACCCCACTGGACCAAATGAATGACAATAGAGAGCAGCAGTGAGGTGGTCTATTGCTCCACACACAAAGGAGCTCGTCATGATTGACATCTGCCCTCACACTGTCACCAACTGGCCCACATGTGTTCTCCTAAGATCATAGATAGATAGATAGATAGATAGATAGATAGATAGATAGATAGATAGATAGATAGATAGATAGATAGATA
>JAUYWH010000012.1:20674555-20699740 GCA_034779795.1 Ctenopoma multispine | reverse complement strand
TAGATAGATAGATAGATAGATAGATAGATAGATAGATAGATAGATAGATAGATAGATAGATAGATAGATAGATAATTCCCAATTAATAGTGGTGTGGTGGTAGAAAGGGGTTTGACAAATTACACAGTGTCCAGTCTTTGTCTTGCTGCTCTGTTATGTCACCTTTAACCTCTGGGACACCATACTTCACACGCTGACAGCATGGAGTCACACACAGCGCTGCTTAGTACGTGCAACAAACCCAGACTGAAACAAGTGGAGAAGTGAAGCGATAAGGAAATTCCAAGCTGTCGCTACAGAAAGAATAGAAGAACTGAAAAACTTCACCCCGGATTCTGCTTATGTTTTTATTAGATTAGAGTATTAAGACAGTTTGATTCTTTCTCTTTCTGGGTTGTCATAAATGACAAAATCAGTGAAGTCAGCGCCTCTCTGTCCAGCCTCTCTGTTTATTTTCTGTAACGGATGGACAGCAGCCTTCAGGGTCAGGGGTCAGCTCCTCACTGATTGTGTAACTGCCTCCTTCTCCCTTCAAATAGCCAAAATATGGATGCTTGAACAAGTGTAGATCAACCTTCATTGGACCTGCCCCTCCCATGTATACAACCCCCGAGCCTCCATGAAGAGACCTACTGTGAAAAGAGAGGATACTCCCCTTTGTGGCCTTGTAGGAGCAGAGGGGTGGAGGAGACAAAAAGACAATAGACAAAAAGAAAGACAGAAGGAGAAAAAGGAGAATGAGCTGCCAGAGCTGAAATACTGAGATTGTTAGCGAGCTGTGCTCAAAGACTGGTTTTACTAGCACCTCTGTGATTGGCTTATTTATAACTGAAGGCTTGTGCATGGAAGAATTTTTATTTAGGTTGTTTATACGGATTGATTTCACACTTAACCTCCTGACAAGTTAATAGAGCCTCTTGAGGGCTATGCATCAGATTAATCTTTATATTAATGTGATATTAATGATCAGAGCCAGGGAGTTTTATAGCTCACATTTACTGTAGTTAATTCCCTCTGAGGTTGAAGCAAGGAGCCATCACTCTCTCCAAAACAAGGCACGATGCTTTATAACACTCAGATCCATCTCGTAAATGTAGCCACAGCTACGGCTGAATTTAATGTTGTGATTGTTTATTGGTATAAATAAGAGATTCCTTTTACAGGAATACTGTCATGTTTGGGGCCATATGTGAGTTTGAAAAATGGATATTGCAGGATGGATAAAACTCTTCTCTTCTCTTCTCTTCTCTTCTCTTCTCTTCTCTTCTCTTCTCTTCTCTTCTCTTCTCTTCTCTTCTCTTCTCTTCCAGTCTGCTAAGATAGTGGAGCTGAGTGGTCAAATACTCTGATGTATTAGCTACTATTGATTGCCTAATAGCTGTCAGTGCAGTGTGAGTGTGTGTGTGTGTGTGTGCGCTGCAGTCTTGCTGATGTTGAGGCTAGCCCCTGTACCAGACAGTCCTCAGACCCTCAGCTGAGTGGAGTCATAAACTATAACCACACAGGCTCTCTGTCCATCTGTGCCTCAGTCTGCCTCAAACCACACGAAAACTCAGTGATGACGATGATGACGAGCTCTGAACTCTGTGACTTTTTTTGCTTTCATAAATAAACGACTTGCTCTCATCTCTAAAAGTAAAAATCTGGCCACCCTCATACCACCTCAAAATTCACTTACATCCAGAAAGTGGATTCACACCCTGGCTCTTTCTTGTATTTTATCTCTATGTCTTTATTAGATTTTGTGTCTTTCCACTGTAAACCATTTGAAGAAGCAGCTCCAACTCAGCAAATTTTCTGAGCCTTTGACTGTTCACTGATTATTTGTTGTATGTGTCTTTTCTTTACTAAACTGTTACCACAACGTATGTGCTACTACGCTGCAGATACAGTAAATGTATTTCTGGTTTGTTCGTCTTTGTTGACTTTATTTCCATTACATTTGTTTGTTGGTTTTCTTACTTTGTGTTCTAATGATTACATTTCTAATTCCTGGCATTATTCAGAATCTTTAACCTCACTGAGATCACAGTGGTGCGTTTTACTGAATGTGCACGACTCCAGCTTTAAAGAAACATTTGAGTTAAGTAATTTAAGTTTGAATGGATCCACTGAACTCTGGCCCCCTCCCGTCCCTTCAGTCAAGAGGTGAGACTGATCAGCTGTGTCCTGCCATTCATGCCTCAGGTTTGAACTGTTGTTCCCAGCCAGTGATTTCCACTGGGACAGTGGTCAGTACAGCAGGGGACACACACAGAGGCTCTGCACCCTGCATGCTGCTGCCTGGATGAAAGGCAGAGCAAACACTGTCTGCAAAGTCTCTCCATATTGCTGCCCAGCACTCAGTTTGTGTGTGTGTGTGTTCTAGGTGGGATTGACGCATGAGGTGGGCAGATGGTCTTATCCTTTTCTGTGGGGGCTGGTGTGAGGTTCCACTGTGGTCCCACGGGGCAACAAATTTTGGCCTACTGCCCCCCAACACACATACCCCACTCAAACCAACTCATCACAAAATCTGCTGTATACCTGAGCTTAAAGTTTCACAGGATCCGTTAATCTATCCGTTAATCTATCCCTCCATATAAATAAAAAACATTATTTCTTCTGTCCTGTTTGAACTATTAAACCCCTGATGGACTGCAGGGCTCCTCTCTCTTTTAGGCCAATTCATATGCAATTCCACTGAAAGGAGTAAATCTGCTTGTAGGCTGACATCTGACATTGTCATTCGGGATGTTAGAAAGTGTTATATGGTTCTTCTCCCCATGCGTCACGCTTTACAATAGTTCCTAGTGTGCTATTTGTGTGTCTTTATGCACGAGACTATTGTATGCACCCAACTGTTATTCCTGTTGGTGATGAAGCTCACTGTAGGGTAGCAAAAAGAAGAGACATTGTTACAGCACTCCCTACCTTCTTCCTTCCCTTCTTACGCACTTCTTGTCTTTGAATCCCCCCAAATTTCATTTTATATAGATTTTATCCTCTATTTATATATTTGTTTTTGCTTATTCTGTGTGCCTATTTTTTCTGTATTGATAAAGGTGGAGCCAGGTCGTCTCGTCTCTCTGTGTACCTGTACAGTATATAGCAGAGATGACAATAAAGTTTTTTTTTGACTTGAAATGTCGTGCTCCCTCACTGACTGTGTGTTTGCATGTTTGTGTCTTCATAAATGACCTGAAATGATGGCCTGCTTCTGTCTTTCAAACAAAAGCACATGCAGATATTGTGTAAGTGTTCTCTGATAGAATCTGACTATGTTATGTACCTCATGATCATGGCTGTCACTGTTGTGCCAGAATCCCTCTGTGGGGTATTGCAGTGATGCTTTAAGGCTCTGGGATGTCTTAAACTGATACCTTAGGACAGTTGGACCACATGCTGCTATACCACTATAGACCTAGGGAAAGATATATATGCCTATTGATGCTTTCTGCATAAATCCAGTATCTCCCAGAAATCTTGAAATTGAACCCGTCTCCACAAACAGTGTATAGTTTGGGTTTTCAGAGATGAGTAGGAGATTGAAATGTACAAAAAAAAAAAAACAATTAATTTGTACTTTTTACCAGTAAAAAAAGACAGCATGCATTGTCCCTGAGAGAAGGATTTACAACATATGGACACTGTACTCTAGCCACATGCACAGACGAGGTGACCTCCCAGCTTCTAAAGATGTTTGCTGTTAGTCCAACTAATCCTAACTAAGCTGTCCATTTAGATGAACACTCAGAGGGCAGCATTCACGTATAGCAGACCTCGACTTCAATATCCTGTCAAACAGAGATGTGTTCTTTCTCTCTGTTACTGTTGGAGAGGAGGGGAGAGAGGAGATGTAGTATGTCTTAACAGACATGTATAGAGAATCTTCACATGTACCATATGCTTGTAATCATCACAAGAGAGAGTGAAGGAAGTAATAGATTCTATCTCTCTTGATGTAGATGAGCTAATAAGCACTCTTGTCTTTTCCGCACGTAGCTTGTTCCCTTCATCTCTTCTTCCTGCAAACTGCATGGTCATCAGCCACACAGAACAGCTGATGATTGATTGCCTCGCAGACCATCATGAGAGCATGAGCGTGAGCCACACAGTGCGCTATACTGTAACTCCACAAAACCAAGCCGCTATACACGTGTACACACTTAAACACGTGGGGAGATTGTGCATGTGCACAAAATAAAGCAAATGCACAAAAATCTACACGTGTGCCATGCTGTGTTAATACACAAGAGGCCATGTAAAGACATGAAGTGATGGACAGAGGTGGGCAGGTCATCCACATACCCATCAATAGCTGTCAGTCACATTTAACAAAGCTAACAGTACAAATACAAGCAAGGACAACAGCTTTATCCGCTAGTTAGCTCCCTAGTCTAAACACCTCTTCTTCCCCACCATGCATTTTGAATCACTTTAATTATACTGTATCATGCTCTTTAGAAAGTGTTTTAGGGAAACAACACCACAGGTAATAGGCTTTCATGTGAGTGGAAGGCAGCAAGGGATGAAAACTGGTAGGTGCTTTGCATCACTGTACAAATGTGAAATCATGACTTCTTCTTTTCTTCACTTATGTAACCAGTGGTTATATCAAATACAAATTTCTTGCACCTAGTAGAATTGCATTCAATGCTATAATATTGATGTCAGGGTCAATATCGGCATCCTGGCTTCCCCTACCTTTAAAATAATTAGTTTGCTAAGCAGGTTATATAGTCCATGTTGCTATCACAGCTACACTTCCATTGTTCAAGGGACAATTGACCCTGACCCCAGGCAGCTCCTAAATGTGTGCAGGGTCAAAGGGGAGAAGGAACTAAAAGACCCCGGGGTGTGGATGTTTAGCAGCAAAGCTCGGGGCTGGAATGACTGTTTAAGCACCTGATGCTTTGCAGTGGTGCCAAACATTAGCGAGTGCAAAGCTGAAAGGTCTTAAACCTGCTCATCCAATAGACAAGATGGAATTCTTCACCAGTGTGTGTGTTGACAGTGATGGAGATGAAAACTGTGAAGGATGAGGTGGGCACTGAGTGCACTACCACAGCTAAGAGTATGTGTACTTGCGTTAGCTGTGTCATGCTGTGTGTTCCTTGGTGCATTATCTGTCTGTGACTGTGATTGTGTATGCATGCTTTGCCACAAGAAAGTAGAGTGTTATAGTGGAGCCGCAGACCCCCCAACCCACCCCCGACTCTGAGTCATGATGGCTTTTTGACAGTAGAGCTTGAAGACAAATGCCCCCGTCCTGCTGAAACATTCATGAAGCCTTATGACCCTCTCCTCTACCTAATGTACCCTAACAAGCCTTTATGGCTTCTCTCTAGCCTAGCGCCACCTTAGTGCTGCTTCCCGGCATCTAACTTCTTAACACCCCGCCACCGCTGCTCTTTTACGCCCATTCAGCAGTTTGCTCTAGAAGCCTTGTCCTAAGAAGTTTTCTCGAGTGGACGGAGAACAGCTGCAGCCACAATATCAAGCTTCAGGTAAGCTCTTGTGTTGGTATGCGCTACTCTTCTGTGTCTTTCAGGGCAGCTCAGCCTGACATTGTTGTATGCTTCCAGTTCCATATTGGTCCCCTACTCGTTTCCCTTCTTTTCCCTTCTCCTTCACGTGTGGTCACCGATAGTCTCTGTAACCTGACCCCTAAAGGGTGCATTGATCTGTTAAGATTGTCACTTTGAAAAAGCCCCATTAGGGTTAAAGGTTTGACAGTTGATATCAACATCCTTATGTGTTGTGACAGGTTTATGCACAGTGACACCTTCACCCCCCGCAAACACACACACAAAAAATGGATGAGAAAACATCAGTGTGTGTTTTTTACCTTTTCGGTAACGTTGAAGCAACAGAAAAGTCAGGGGAAAGATACTAAATTAAACAAAAGACATGAGTAAAGTTCTAGTATTGAGCAGAATGACCTCAGCTTGTCATTGGGATTTGACTCTGTGTCCTCTGTGTGTGTCCACTCTGTGTGGGTCCACAGGGAGATCTGGCCTGAGCAGTGTGTTTTACTATTCTCTTGGCCGCCCTACCGTGTTTACCTCTCCATGGTAAAAATGCCATATGCTAAACGGGCTTGTGTTACAGCTCTGGTTACCAGGCGGAGCGTCGGCGCCACACGCACTCCGACATCAAGCAGAATACACATATAAGCCATATTCAAGACTATAAAGTGGAGCTCCATTGATCTGTTTATGCTTTTTTAACAATCTCCAACACTTGAGATTCATCTCGGCCCTTGACAATCTTCTGATGGCCATTGATTCATCTGGTAACACCAGACCAATTAATAAGCGGTGGCAATCATTGCATCTTCTTGTAGTCCGTCATTACCAATGCATTGTGACATTTGCCATTTTGATAATGCCAAAATGTACTTTAATAAACACTGTTTGGTAAAATACTGTTGTTTGTTTGATCTCAACTAAACAGTCAATACTTGAAAAAACCCTCACTTAATACAAACCATACATCCTAGACTACATTATTGACAATGATGTTATTGACCGAGGTAATAGAAGTTGCAGAAGAGTCAGGATACCGTAAGAGTGAGTCTATATCTCTGATAATGTACATTCATCAGAAGAAATCTGCAGTGCTCTGCAAGAATTTTTATTCACTTCAGGATTTGTTTTCTAAAGGGGATATGGTGCCTGCAGCGTATAAAACTCCTCCCCAACTTCTCCATGCATCTTTTAAAAACATATTATCCTAAAATCCATTCTGAAAGCAACCTAACCATTTTCCTCCCATTTCACAATTAACCTTCCAATGGGAAATGAAAAAAAAAAATGAGTTATTTTATTGTTGTGGCAAAAAGTTTCCAAACATTTTGAAATATACCTATAGTGTATAATATGTGTCAAAGGCTGTGAATGATAATTCTGATTACAAGTGATACAGTTAAAATATGTATAAAATATGTGTTTATTTTGTGTTTTCCAAAAAGAAAAAAAAACACAGTTGTGATCAAAGTAAATTTGTCTGCATTTTTTAGGATATTTCTTTCTTAACAGGTGACTATGGGGCAGACTCACTGAACAAACATTAAACGCTCATACAGTACGTCTCATTATATTATTTTCAACACACATTTGGTCCAACTGAGTTTCAACACAGCTCTGTAAACTCCAGCAGCCAATCAATGCCCCTGAAATGGAGTCGACCTACAATCACATTAACGGTGCACACATCGCCTTAAAGGGATCTTCCCAGAAGACCTTCTTGCTCACAGTCTCACACATGCTCCAAACACAGCAGCCAGCAAAGGGGAAACAGAGGTCAATACAGGCTATCCTGCACAAGTCTTGTTTACGTAGCCATGCTAACAGTCAAAAGCTTACATTACAAAGTCCTGTTCATTAAGGACCCAGACAAAATCAGACATGAGGGCATATGGGTGGGTATCATATGATTTCCTTCTTCTCATCAACAGGAACTATCTGTTTTCTTGACATGAAAATTCTTTCACGTGTGTGTGTGTGTGCGCGCGTGTGTGTTGTCTGTGTCACTGACCACAATACATCAATAATGGCACGGCTTACCAAAAAGAATATGCAGCCCAAAAATGATCAATACTGGAAGAAAAGCAAGTGAAAGCATGTTTTTTTTCTGCGGTACCAGACAGACACATGGCACCTTTCTCATAATCTTCTATTCTCCAAGGATTATCAGTTAAGATGTCACCTTCACACAATACCTTTTCACAACTGTATAGGCTACACACATGCTGACTGATTCCATTGCAGGTCAAATTAGCTTCAATGATGAGCCTCTCACTTCTAAAGGCCCTGGTGGAGCTGAAAGGCGTCCTCAAGAGAATAGGATTTAGATGTGGCCCTTATTCATTTGCTGCCTTCTGGATGAGAAGCCTCCTGAGTATAAATGAGTAGAGGGAGCTGTTCGATGGCTAATCCCTGTGAGTGATATAAACAATTATGAAAGAAGCTTCAAAACAAGTTGGTGCTTTAGTGTTGAGTTGCGTTTGAAGCCAGTTAGCCAAAATAAACAGCTTTTAGAATTTAAAATGTTCACAAATGTCTCAATGAAAGTCACGACAAGATAGATTTATAGCCTCTTCTACTAAAAGTAATCCAGAACACCAGTCCACCTGTACTCCTCACTCCACAGAGCAGCAGGATTGGTCACACACAGTAATGACATGTGCTGATTTCATCCTGGCCACCAACATGGAGGCCAGCAGTGTCTTTGCAGTGTTCAGGCCCAGCGCATTATTGATCAGAATCAGTAAGTTAATAAGCTTTAGACTCATTCATCAGCAGGGTAGAGACTGGAACTGCACACGGCAGTCTTAATCAAGTCATCAGTGCCCATCAAGCATGAACACAGTAATTAAAGAAAGAGGGAACGTGGAGATGAGGGGAGAGGAGAGAGGCAGGGGTCTATAGGATTCTCCTTGGAGAAAGATAGAGAACTTCAGTGCCCCATTTATAAAGCACCGATTTATAAAGACAGTGACCAAGGAGCAACATATTTAGAGTCATCATTCTTTCTTTTTTGCCATGTACAGCTTTCACATTAATCTAGCCTTAGTTAATCAACCACTGAAATACAATCAGCCAGGTGATCCAAACAGTGACCAGGGGACAGACAATTCATCCCATCTAGAGCAGGCCCTCCTATACACACACACACACACACACACACACACACACACACATACACACACACACATAAACAAAGAACAACAACCTCCTCCCCCCCCTTTAATGACACACACGGCTGAGGAAATCACCAATAATCACCATCATCATCCTCCTCAATATTTCACCACTTTAAGAGAGCTGGCACTGGAGGCCAAAAGGTTGAGCTCATTTGGTTTTCCTAGGTGGATGGCTGAGGATGGCCAGATTTACAGTAGCAGCTGTGAGCTATGGTGCTTTTCTGCAAAGAAAAAGCCGTCAGTCCTGTCTGCAGCAGAGGCGGAGAAAGGCAGGGCAAACTGTGAGGGCCAACAGGCCCTGATTTAAAGACTGGATCTGCTCTGTAAGGCCAGGGTCACTTGTGATAGGCATCCTGCTTTGGAGAGTGTTTTGAAGTCACATTTTGACATTTAACATTTAGTGACAGGATAAATCATCATTAATATGATTAATAAAACATCTAACTCAAAATGTAACTGGAAAAATGCTAATCAAAGAAAGCAAAAAGCCTTTTCAGATCAGGTCTGCTATCTACTGTACAGTACTGGTTACCTTTCAAGGAAAGTGAGAAGATTTTGTGGAATGACCCTTTAATGAGAAAGTATTTTACCTTCTAATTATCCAGCCTCTTCAACATAGGAGAAAAAAAAACTCTTCCTCTGTTTTCTTATGTGTGTCACCCCTGCTGCAGTCCATGTGTTTATATATGTAGTTAGTGTTAGTGGCAGGGCTCACACAGGTGCTCCTATCCCCCGGTGTCCTATTAGCCTAGAACCTGACCATTAGACTGTCCCTTCAACTTCCCTTCAACAAAAAAAAACACACACCTAATGAAGGCAGTTCCCAAATAGAGTGACCATTAATTGCAACTGTTTTTGTCCTATAAGTCATCTCCGGCTGGCTGCAAAGCTCTGAGCGGAGAGGTTGTTGTGGTGCACGGTGTGTGTGTGTGTGTGTGTGATTGTGTGTTAGTCAGTACGGCCGATGTGGTGAAGGAGCTGACAGGTAACATTAACATCTCAGGTGACCACACAAGCATGGAAGTACACACACACACACACACACACACACACTCACACACACACACACCAGTGGGAATACACACATGCACATACACCACATAAATACTTGATAAATATTCCCTCTGAAGTATATACACATAAATAATAGTTTGTATTAGTTGTTTTAATGATCAATACTGTGACCTTTTGCCTTTCCTTTATTTAATCCCTTTTTTCAATTCTTATTAGGGTTTCAGATGTAATATAAGTAATATGTAAAAACAACATCAAATGGATCAAACAGTTGTCAGCGCTCACACATAAACAACATTTAATCATTAACAATATACTGTAAAATCATATAGAAATATTATATGCTGTATTTAAATAATTACATTACTTGTACAGTAGAGCTCATATGAATAGTCACATTTTTCCATTTTGTCAAAATGACTTTAAAATTCAAAATTACATTTTTGTAAATTTCTGGATTACTGGACAATCCTTACAGGATCAGCTAGACACAGTTTTCCATAGTCCTTCCATTCCTTAGTCAAGTACCTATTTCTTAGTTTCTTTATTGTTCCCAACATGTGTTACATCACGGTTGTTTGTAATTAGATAT
Source organism: Ctenopoma multispine (assembly GCA_034779795.1). Lineage (NCBI taxonomy): Eukaryota > Metazoa > Chordata > Actinopteri > Anabantiformes > Anabantidae > Ctenopoma > Ctenopoma multispine. Next base: position 20,689,445 of record JAUYWH010000012.1, on the reverse strand, counting down.
GATTAACCCTAACATAATTCTATACAAACATTTTTTGTGCAAATAAGTAAAACACAGTCATGCAGTCAATCACAAACACTTTGAACTCACATAATCTAATAAAACAATTTACTGGCTGAAGTCACATCTAAACTTTACCATCCTTCTAATCACACACTGCATTGGACAGACTGAATACTGATTCCCCCTCAGGGAATCAAACCAACAACCTCAATCACAATGTGCTTTAAAATTCATAATTAGCACAGGGAGAACATTTCCCATTTGGAAAGAACACAGTGAGGAACACGTATAAAAGAAAAACACACAATGTGTCTAAAGGGTGTTGACAATCCTTGAAGAGCACACATTGTCATATAAGTAAACACATGCTCTAACAGTAACACAGACACACACACACTCCCAAAGAGCAACTCAATTACAGCACAAGTCCTTCATAGATCTGTTAGCTTATCTGATAGCCAGATCACCTGATCGATAGGGAACAACCACAGAGGGTTTATTCAAGGCTGCCAATCATTAATGTGGGTCCTGCAGAGTAGATTCAAAGCAACAGTCAAAAACTGTTGGAGTGTTCTGACACAGCTTAGCAGCACAAACAACGGCAGACCAGAAGAGGGATATGTGTGTGTGTGTGTTGTGAAGGAGGGGTGAGAGTTTGCAAGTCAGATTTCTTACTCTGCTAGATGCACTGGTGGAGCTGTGCATAGTCTCAAAGTTTATCACAAAGCAGTTTACAGTTTAAAACACTAGCTTCTCATCCGATTTCAGATAGCTATTGCCTTCACTATATTGATCCCCATATACCCACTGACAGAGCAATCTCTGAATGACTAGCATGGTATTCTATTAGCGGCTCAGCCCACTGATTATTTCTTTTTTCATTCCCTCAGTGTAACACCATCTCTCTTGTCAATAGTGCTATACCTTCCCAGTTAATAGGTAACTAATAAATGAAATGAATGACCACTTGTTTCTCAGTCACAAAGGCTTGTGATGAGAGTGGCCAGGCTCTCAGTACCATGGCATGAGGCAGCGCACTCCAGTGTTTGCATTAAGGTGTCCTATAAAAGATCGTCCCTTTGTGCGGCATGCTTCCCGGCCCATGCCAGGGCTTACTGTCACCGGGCTAATTGTGCTTCCTTTAAGTCCCTTTGTGGTGCAGCACACTTCTCTTGTGTGTGGGGTGGAGGTGGGTGAAAGACAGCCTTTTGGAGGGGACTGTGGGACAAAGAGGAGGGTGAGTATTGGTAATAATGAAGGAGCAGGCACGTGTGACCAACAATGGATCTCCCGGATTATAGTCAAGACAAAGACAGTGTTGCAGTAATTACTGTGCAAACAGTGCTACGTTGGGATTGTGTGTGAGTGTGTACTGATGTGTCGATCAGGGCCAGAAGACATTGCTCTATTAGCAGCTAACCTGATTATTAAGAGCAGGGTGTGTGTGAGCAGCCTCTACGATGGTTCAGAAGAGAGATGAAGAACACATAAAGAGAGACCTGCAGCTTTTGTGTCTCCCCTGTTTTTGATATTATCATTATAGCAACAGTAGTACCCACAGAAAAAAAAGCAACACCACCAGCACAATATTGCAATACGCAATAGATCTGACAGTTCACTGAACCTTGAAGTTTAACATTGTGTTTCATCACCTTTCCCTTTAATTGCACTTTTCTTAATCATTTGGGAACTAAGGATACTAAGCGTTTAAGTTGTGCAAGTGGAAAACAAACATTTGGCAACAACTTTCAATAGGAGACAGATCTGGACTGCAGGCAGGCAAGTCAAGCTTCAGCACTCTGTGTGACCCCAAACCATCACACATGCTAGTTTGTGCACTTTTGCTGGTAAAAATCTTCATGGTCTTTTTAATCTTGGCACAGAGAACCCTTCATCAGTTATTCCCCAAGACAAGCTGCAACGTGATTACATCTAAAATGACATTAAATCAGGCCCACTCTGCTTTGTTACTGCAAAGAATTGATGTATGAGTTCCTCCTTGAGTTTGAGGTTGTATTTCTGGATGCACAGTAATAATAGTTTTCCAAACTACTTCAGAGCACAGTAGCATGACAGTTTCTCCTCCAATGCCACCTGAGAGTTGAATATGATTTTACACTGGGTTTCAGCCCTTGCCCTTTAAGCACTGATATTTCACCACAAAGTCCACAAATCTTTTCACAGTATTATACTGTAATATTGATATTTTCTTAAGAACTATTCTTTTTGAACTGACAGTTTTCTCACAAAGTTTGATGTAATCGTGATATCCTCACAGGTTACAGGTTAACCTGATCATTTTAAATTCATCCAGAATTATTTTATTTGAATTTTTTTTTTTTGCATCAAACTCGCTTACAATTGTTGGTCGGAGAAAAAAATTTAAAATCATTTTGTCATATAAACAAATAAATTACTGTAAGATATTAGATTATATTTATATCAACTTTTTCTGAAACTGGGGTTAGTAGAACATATGACTGTATGCTTCTAAAACCAAACAGGAAATCAAAAACAAATTTCTCCCCAGCACTTAAATAACCATGCCACCACAATGAAGGAAACACCTGTTTGTTCTTACTCCATGTTTCTTCAAGTGCTTTGTTTAAATGTCAGTTTGCGCTCATACCATAAACTTACATGTGTTCCATATTATGAGTCAGCAAACCGCAGGGTCACACACTCTTAACTGCTGTTAAAACCCTCTAACCAGCTTCTATTTTATGTAGTACTTTTAGTGTAGTAGTGCTCCCTTTGAATAAGTCTGCCATGAGTGTCCAAAATGTGTAAGAAAAAAATCCATATCTCCAAGAAACTCATCAGCGCCTAAGCTGGCGATTGATATATACATGAGGGGTGATGTCATCAAAACTTTATAAATTGTCATACTAAGGCTTTTTGTACCAGTTAATCTGTTTCACTGAAAGACCCCATTCCTCATGTCCCCTATCCATCCATGTCTCCCTATCCAGCTTTCCTCCCAGCTTAGGCTGATTATCAGGAGTGGCCCATTTACAGTATGGTTAGGAGGTAATTAGTGGGATGAGCTGGGCAGAAGGATCCTCTTCAGGGGTTAAGAAGGCACATGCAACTACCCCTGGCTTCTGAAGGCCAGGGGAGCTAATGCGCGTCAGGGGGGTAGGACAACAATGGGAAAGGGATTTCCCTTTAGATTTATCTGAGTAAGACCCACCCTGTTCAGAGGCAAAGAAGTAACAGTCACATGCACTAATTATTTAATTAGTTGTCCCTAAAAAGAGTTAAATTTAGTTTTTATTTAGTAGGTTCAAGGTACAGTTATCATCATTCCTGTACCATAACATGAAAAAAAAGTATGAAAGTATTTGTGGTTTATTACTGTTGGTCAGTAATGATATTTTATCATTTGTGCCTAATCTTTGACAAACATTCCTTCATTTTTACAGCTTTGCATGTTTTTACAGCTGATAAGCAATCTGATATACACACACTGACCTGCTATGTACAGCTACAAATACATATATACATCATTACGCCACCATTACTTATACTGCTTCTGAGAGGCCACCATAGAAGTTAGACATGCCCTCATCTAACAGATGATAGAGCAGACCTTCTGCTTAGGGCTCATGGTGATCACCTTAGCCCCAGGACCTGAAAAACACACATATACTTCACTTGTAGCTTAAGCCTCTAAAGAGCAATTATTCCATTCATATGGAGGTAATTGTGCCCCATGAATATGAAATGTTTGGCAGACCCTCCTTTAACATTGTGAGGGATGCTCATGGAGTAGGACAAAGCCCTAAAGGTATGGCCCATTTCCATATGTGTTAGGGGAATTAAGCAGGGTTTGAAACAGAGCCCTGTTTACAGTAAACTCAGGGTCTCTTCTTAACTTCTGGAAGGACATGCTGAACTGCATGCAGCTAAACTGCTTGATCCAGCTCACAGCGTCACCTCAGTCCCCTGTCTTCAACAACCTGATCTTATATATATATATATATATATATATATATTAAATAGTTTGGGGTTTAAATAATTTTGTTGCATGCATTGCTTAAAGTAAAGTATATTTTTGACATATTAAAAGTGACCAGTATTTCTGGTATGAGTGTCTAATGCATTATTTTAATAACAATAAAACATTTTTCGTTCACTCGTATGCACAACATTAAGTTTAATTGATAATTGGATTGAATGTACCTGACTGTTAATATTGTATATAATATATACTCAATACAAAATTAAGAAACAATATATTCCGCTTTTAAATGAGCTTTTCAAGCAAAGCTTCAATGCTTTTTTTAAGTTTTCCTGATTAATTAAAGCAATCTATAATCAGATCAAATAAATAAATTCTGTCCAATGCTTTCCACTGTCCCCCTTTCATGGGGAGGGTTCTCAGGTTGTTTTTTGGTTGTCGAGATCCTGTGTTATCAGTGTTAAAGATCCCTACAGGGAAAGGAGCTGTTGTTCACTTACTTAGCAGGGCACATATTTGTTAATGTCCTCATCATTCATTAGGAAAGGGACATTCAGTCAGCCTTTGTCATGGAGAGACCTGTGTATGTCCATTCACTGGGTGACATGGTCTAACCAATCAGGCTTGTGGAGGTGATGGTAGGGTTGTGGGTGATGGGTCTAGAGAGGAGGAGGTCAGGGCTTTTACATACGCATGGGCCCAATCTGCTGGGATTGCCCTGCACCATGAGGGGGCCTCTACAGGTGTATATTAGGGGTCTTTATTTTGGGCCCTTGCACTTTTTAACACAATTACTACACCACCCTTCTGTCCGGATCTGCTTGACTTATTTATATACATCGGCTGCTTGCTGTGTGGCAAAGTTTCCAGTTGCAAGCCCTTGTGAATAGGTAAACTGATTTGAGGAGTAGTCCTGACTACAAACCAGGGAGTATGTCCACAACACAAGAATGTTGATCTTAGAAAGCAACACAATGAGGACAACTAATTTGAAAGGATAGCTTTCCAGGAAGCAGAATGTGGTAAAACAGTACCACAGAGGGTTATAGTTCACGCACGGACTTCTCTTATATCTTTGAGTGCTGTTGTAAAGCCATTAGCTGATGGAACCACGCAATACTGACACTACAGGATGACTTTCTTTGTGTCTTTTTAGAAATGCAAAAACAGTGAAGAGATGAAGAGCCCATGGAACAGACAGAAGTAATTCTGCTTTTTTTCCCCCCACACATTTTACATTTTGTCTGATGTCCTGGAATTCAGCACCTTGAATTCCAGTTACAGATGCACACACTCCAGTGTCTGTCATTACTGCATTTTCCCGTAGGTAGGTTGCTTGGTGGATATGAAGGTTACATACAGGAAAAGGCTGCTGTGTCTAAATGTAAAACGTGGGGGGATGGTAATATACAGTGTATTTATGAACATGCATGTCTGTGCTTGGTTCCCTTCAATATCTTCAGGCAGACACAGTGAGCGGAGAAACAGACAGCGTTTCATTAGTGATTCCTGTAATGTCAATAAAGTTGGGATGGTTAACAGGAAGAGTGTGGGATGGAGCAGAGGGAGACTGATCCAAGGTCGTAGGAGTAGGTGTCAGACAAGGCTGCAGATGATAATGATGATGTCATCAGTCATCAGCTGACAGGGGTAGATATCAGCAGCACAATGTCTTTGTAACAAGCACAAGAGATTGTTAAAACTAAGACTGTATAGCTCTTCATAAAAAGCTAAGGAATTAAACAGCAATATATCTTAGCTGTTGAATAAGATGTAGACCCAAAACAAGGAAACTTTTACAAATTCTACAGTTAAATTTTGAAAAAATCCCAAAGCGGTTGCGGAGGTTTGTACTAGTATGGATTTGATTTATTTCTTTTTTATTTTCTACATTTTGAACACTGGATTCTTTCATTTTTTGTATTCCAAATGTAGTTATAACTACTACGTGTTTGGAAATCCTTAGACACCGCACTCTTGTCCCATCAAACAGCCAAACTCTCTGATGGTGAGAATCATGAGGACAAAGCACCATCTGTTGGGCATCTGTAAAAATGCAATGCACACAGCTTCTCCTGGCTTCATGAAATAAGTTTGTGCACTAGAGGGTGGTGTTGTATTTCTCTCTTCTGAGGGACCAGCTCACTTTATGCTACTCCATCACATCCTAAACAGATAATCAAAGCTTAACTTCCTAGTCAGGCTGGTATAATTCAGTATAAGTATAATTATTGTTGCCTGTACTGTCAGTTTAACAGGAAACAATCAGTCAACACTGGTCTGAATATTGCACAACAATATTGATATTCTAAATAGGTATAATTTCAGAGCCCTTGTGAGCAGTAAACTGTTTTTTTTATAGTGACTCTAATGAGATGCTTGCATTTTATTGCTTGGTTTATGAGAAATGCAATATAGCAATAACTACTGTCAATAATTGTGAGAAATAGTTTGATGTGAAAAGGCACTTTGTAGTTTTTCAAAAATGCAGGCAGGCTTGATCTGCCTCCCTACACTGGTTCACACGGGAAGGTTTCTGTTTATATTCTGAGTGAAAAACAGACATGTTTTGTTCTTCTGACTGAACGTGGCATTCAAGCCAAATTCTTCTGAGGCTGTACTGTACTCCATTAAAACTATTTCTGAGAAGGCATGTGCATATTAACCTTTGGGGAAGGCTGTTCCTGTAATCCACAGGGTCTTTACACTCTCTCTCATTAGAGTCTGACATTTTCAACATATTTTGTGCACTGTCTGCACCTGACGAGTTAATTCAACTCAAACTGTTTGACAAAACTGATTGCCCTTTAACCATTTAGGTTTATTAACTAAACTAAAATGTACTGTGACCACTCTGTTCACGCTAAATTTACAATTGTTAAGTCTACCTATGTTCCACATCTGTGCAACATAAATTAAATTGTCTATTCAAAAATAATTCAAATAGGCCTATAATGATTTTTTTTATTTTATTTTGGGTTTTAAAAACCCATACTCCTCACTTTACTTCTTCTATATACTTGATTTGGAACATTTAGAGTCTTTGGTACTATTGTACAGTGCAGCCAAATGTCCATACCTTTATACAATGATCTAATGTATGAAAAGTCATACAAATGTTACACAACTGTGAAATATGAAAAAATCTGTGACCTTAGATTCATGTATAATCTCAGGTTATTCCAAGTGTTGTCATACAAGCCAACCTCCAGTCATAAAACCATTCTTATTTCTCAGGGCCTGTAACTTTGGTTTGAGCTGCTACAACAGCACTGCAACAATGACATTGAGCCAATATCTGCTAAATAATTCCTCATATGCTTTTGTGCTATTGTGTATTCACGGTGGTTTGTGGTATTGATTATCCTGCAGTCAGATGATTGCCAGCAGCAGTGATGAGAAACCAATGAACAAGGTCTAACCTACTACAGGAAATTTGAATAATGACCTTGGGGAGTCATTTTTCCTTTGACAGGCATCTTATCCTCGGTCAGCACAGATATTTTCCATCTGAATTTTACCACTGGAAAATAATATGTTAATCACATGTCAGTAATATTAATCTTTATTCTGAATCCTATAGTCTTGTTTTTACACTGTTGTTTTTATCAGAAAAAAAGAGCAGCCAATGCATAATCCTAATTGTTGGAACATTAAATCCACATTGTTATATGTAATATTTTAACATTTAATTTGAATTAATATGTTGTTGATGTGTAACATGATGACATTTCATTAAATGGTTAAAAGGGTCCATACAGTGTTTTTCAGTTAGGTTTAACACTTCAGTTTACTGTATTGACTGAAGTACTTTTTAATCATGATTTAGTTTCAGTATCCTGTGAAACAATAAACTGACTTCACTGTATATTTCTGTTTTTTTTGTTACAGTTCATTGCACCAGAGCCCCTGATGACCCCGACTGCTGGGTCAGCACTGGTTCCAGCTGATGTAGTGAACTAAACAAGCCACCATACGGGCTGACAGGCGTGATGGTACGTGAAGTCCCAGCGTCAGTGTCATCGAGATGAACTGAATGAAAACATGAACGCAGAAGCATTTCCAGCTGCATTCAGCTGCCCTTTATCCCACAGACTCGCTGCTTCTCAACTCTGTTTTTTTTACAAATAATTAAACACAGATGTAAACACACGCTAGATTCACAGAAGGAACTACAAATCCCAATGTGGCTGACATGGAAAAACAATTCCACTAAGGTGAACGCTGCTGCATTCATGGTAGCTACTCCCGGTTTGGTGTAACGTCGATCCTCCAATGCTGTAAATAAGACTAGTCTACATTTCTGTGTAACATACTTTATTCTGTCATATCTTACATATCTTTATTCTATGTGACCTAAAGGAGAAAACGCACAACTTACTGGCACCTCTAATTCAGAAATGTAAGATTCCCAACAGTCCCTGAAGGCACCACCAGCAGCAGCCGTCGGCATCAAGCAGATTCATTCAGTGAGTGGCCGCCGCTCCGTAGACAACAACAGGCTACCTCTGTCTGTCCTGTGTGAGTATCACAGTCTTCCGTACCTTCAGCCTTTCCAAGAACTTATAGCAAATAATATTTGTTGCCGTTCCAGTCGAGCCCGAGATTTATTTTTTGAAACCACCTGTGTTGAGCCGTGGTCCTGTTTCTTCTTTACAAGTCATGATAGAGACGTTTGCTTGCAGCGTGGTCTATTGTTCTCTACGTATATTTATCGTTTTGACAAAGCAGATCTGGATGTCAGTTCGCTTTAACCGTTGCGTCAGTTTGACACAGATGCTTTTGTTTGTTCGTGTAGATTATTTTTGTTTTTGGATGAGGTGTTTTCTTCTGCCTGGCAGTTTAGCGATATGAAGTGACCAGTTTAATCCAGTGTAGACAGAAAGCCAGAAGACGGTTAGATTTTGTAGGAATATGAAAGTATCCAATGTGGAAGTGGCAAATAATCTTGATATTTATTAATGTTTTTACTTTGTTTTTTGTTTTTTTTATATCTTTCTTTTAGGATGCTGCACAGCTATGTGACAAAGGAAACAATAAAAAAACAACGAATCAAGGTTGCTATCTAACAAAGAGCCATAACATCAACATGAATATAGGATCTTAGGGGGGGATTACAAAAACAGCTTGCTATTGTTTTTACATCTGTTCTTAATTTGATAGGCTATTTATTATATTTATTTTTTAATAAAATATCGTAAACTATGAACAAGGGACGGTGATTCCTCACCCGTTTCATTTTAAGTGACTCTTAAAGACATTTTCGCCTTGATGTGCTGTGATAGAGAATCTTCTGACAGAGAAGGGCTTCTGTAAATAGAAAAATGGAATAAAATATGCACATAACTAGAGGGGTTCAGTACTACTGGCAGGGCACAGTCTTTGCTTCAGCGCCCAGCCCTGCAGGAGCTTTTCCGTGTCCTCATGTGGCACTAGTTACTGTCTTACTTGTCAACACAGTCAGGAGCTGATTGAAGCTGAGAGTCCACCTGCACCATGACCTCTTTGGAAAATGACGAAACGGGGAGTGACCTCTCTGAGTCTTCTGAGATTCGTGAGCTCCAGGATCAGTACATGGAGCCTGAGAACAGCTTCAAGTCCAAAAGCTTACCCATCCTGAATGGACCCTGTCGGCCGGATCGTAAGGCTACGGACCCTCGGCTAGTCAACACCACTCACACCTGTGTGGCTGTGGATGAGAGCAGCGAGCTCCAAGTAAAAACCCCAGAATCAAACCAAGCAGAATCCCCATCTTGGAGGACAGACGTCTCCCCTTCTGCCTCCAGCATGGTGGGACTCAGCAGCTCTCTGCCTGTGGAGGGCCACAGGGCCGCTGGCTCTGGAGGCAAAAAACTTGGTTACTCTCTCACCCATCTTATTCACATCCCAGCCAGGAAATATGTACGGGTCATCCTGAGGGACTCTCGCTGCTTCCTGTTCTGCATGTGCTACCTGACCTTCATTCAGTCCCTGATGGTTTCGGGCTACTTGAGCAGTGTCATCACCACCATCGAGAAGCGCTACAGTCTGCGCAGCTCTGAATCCGGCCTGCTGGTCAGCTGCTTCGATATTGGCAGCTTGCTGGTGGTGGTCTTCATCTCCTACTTCGGTGGCAGAGGTCAGAGGCCGCGCTGGCTGGCTGTTGGAGGTGTGGTCATTGCGGTAGGGGCAGCACTGTTTTCCTTGCCCCATTTCATCTCACCACCCTACCAGCTCCAGGAGATGAACTCATCAGCGGGCCACGAAGGCCTCTGTCAGAGTGGCAACAACAGTGGGCGCGAACTGCTTGATGTTGCATCGTGCCCTCGCAATCAAGAAGGCAATGAGCACAACCTGTATGTGGCTCTCTTCGTGTGCGCACAGATACTTGTGGGCATGGGGTCAACACCAATCTACACCTTGGGGCCCACTTACCTAGATGACAACGTGAAGAAGGAAAATGCATCTCTCTACCTGGGTAAGCTGAGCTGAATGTACCAGTAACTGAACAGGAGGTTAGATTAATGGCACATGTAAGCACTGTACTCAGAGGTAATGCATTCGTTCTGTTCTGTAATCCATTTAATTTTACAGAAGGAAATGAAGGTAGTATGTTAGAACACACAGCAATAAGACTGTTTGACACAATCAAGACTTGTTGTATTTTTCTGAACAGAACATACAACGAGCTGATTTTTACTTCAGAGCAACTTGTCTTGCTGTCCACTACAAATCTTGCAAGTGTGGTATGTGACTGGAAGGATGCAGAGCTCCGGGGTAACGCAGTTAGTGGTCTCTTAACACAATTACTGTTGATTATCCAAGCTGCTTTCATTTAGATTATAAATGGACTGGATGTTTGCATTGTGATGCATATAGAAGACAGCTCTCAACTGGTTTGGTCTGATGTTTACAAGGAAGGTATGTGCATGTATGTAGACCCACAGAGTTCAACAATGCACCCCCCTCTAGCTATGTCCTTTTTGATTTAATCTCCACAGCATGTAGCCTCTGCACTGCACTGAGGTAAGTAAAGAGACTGCAAAGTCAACCTTGGGCAAGAAACACATGAGTGAGGGGTATGGGGAGAATAGCAGATCTGGGTTGCTGATGATTAATGAGCCAGTATAGTATTATTGTATACTACAGTGCTTTGAAAAAGTATTTGCCCCCCTATTTATTAATCGTTTTGCATATTTGTCACATTCAAATGATTCAGATAATTAAACTAATTTGAATACTACACAATGATAACTAGAGTAGACTAGAGTAAATACAAAAAGCAGCTTTTAAATTATGATTTTATTTAAGAGAAAACAAATACCCAATGTCGCAAAAGCAAACTGCTGACCACAAAGAAAAAAATCACACCAATAGTCAGTCATGGTGGTGGTAGTGTGATGGTCTGGGGCTGATTTGCAACTTCAGAACCTGGACGACTTGCTGTGATTGATGGAACAATGAATTCTGCTCTCTATCAGAAAATCCTGCCGGAGAATGTTCGGCCATCAGTTCATGACCTCGAGCTGAAGGTTATGTAGAAGGTTATTGGGTTATGTAGCAGGACAATGAGCCGAAACACACCAGCAAGCCGACCTCTTAATGACTCAAAAGAAAAAAAAGAACTCCCCAAAAACAAACAAAATGAAGCTTTTGGAGTGGCCTAGTCAAAATATGGACTTGAGCTGATTGAGATGCTGTGACATGATCTCAAACAGGCTGTTCATGCTCAAAACTCTCCAATATGGCTGAATTAAAACAAAGCTGCAAAGAAGAGTGAGACAAAATTCTTCCATAGTGATGTGGAAGTCTGAGTTTTGTATTTATTAAGCTCATCATTGTGTGAGGTTAAAATTTATTTGAGTCATTTAAGTGTGACAAATATGCAAAATCATAAAATAGAAGGGGGCAATGTATGTACTTGTATGAGTGTGTGCACAGAAGGCTGGCAGCAATAAAAGAACATGTTCTCATATTTATAGAAAAAAGATGGGATTCTGCTGTGTTTGAGTGTTAGCAGATTGTTTTCTATATTCCTGTAGAGTCATATTCCTCCGCTATCATGTCATTTAACTTAAAACTTTAGAATGGTCGTCTGAACATACTACCACCTACTCTACATAGCTCTTGGAGCAGATTATGATAGCAGAAATAATCTCTCATCTATCAACCCCCCAGTCTGGTGTGGTATCTCAGGTCCTTGTCCCAATAATCTGTGAGTTGGGGCCACAATTAATAATTCCTTTTTTTTAAAATTGTCTGTGATCTATGAATTTGTGTTTTTTGTTAAAGATTTATGGTCACTTTTTAAAATCAAAAATAGTAAGAAATGTTCCTTTGAAGTTAAGTTTGGTTTGGGTGATTTATTCAAATCAATCACTAATGCTGCAAAATCCCAACATATTCAAATCAAACAGAAGACTCATTTCATGCTAAGACCACTGAATGTTTGCATTTTAGCTTGATAAATGACTTAAATGATTCATCGAGCTTGATGGGCAGTGGTTAATTGTACAGTTAATCAATTTGTCGATAAATAATACAGTGAATACATAATTTGCATATGTATTTACTGTCTGTCTCTCCTCCAGTCATTTTAGTCTGTGTATATCTTTCTGTGTGCACGCTGTTAGATGAAAAACAACACTGAGATGGTTGCACAGCATTAGCCAAAGTGCTGACACCAGGCTTTCATCATGGTATTACACAGCCTATGGAGCATATTCAGTGTTGAGTCCTATCATTGCTGCTCCGCTGCCCACGAGACCCAGTATTGATCAGGTCCCTGCATCACAGGGAGCCTATGCAGCTATTGAGCTAGCCAGAAAGCGACCTCAAATGCCAACTCTGCCTTCAACTTGGTATTATTACGGCTTGTAAACGCTCATTGAATTGTCACAGTAAACTGAGACACATTCTTATAGATACGCATCGAGAGCAGCGCTTGCTGCGGTGACCTTGTTCATTTTCCAGAAGAATCTGCAGGATAATCAGTTTTGTTCAAAACATTGTTTGGGGAAAAAGGAGACACCATCTAACATGTCTGAGTCAATAGATCAGTGGTGAAAAGAGTCCTTGAATTGGTTTTCAGATACTCAGAATAACCGTGGTAACTGAGGTCTTTTTATCATTTATCATCAGGTGTTATGAATACAGTTTAAATCTTCTGAGGCTTGTTGTCATATTTGGTGCATGAATAAGCCACAAGCAAAGGAGTCTAGTTGGGACTTTGTTGCCATATATTATCTTATAACTTTAGTTTGAATGGAACTCTATGGTAAATTACAGTATACTTGTTTTCAGTTTTCTTGTTCAAATCTCAAATAATAATATATACATTCTTGGACAAGAATTAAAGAAGAATAGATTCCCCAAAACCTGCTTGGATATCATTTTTCCCTGATATCCATTATTGTATACCCCATTTCAATTTGCACTGCCTCAGAGGGGAAGAGTTTCTTGCTTATGTAGGACAGTGTGGTTTACACTGAGGGGTACCTCTGGTGTCCTTGCAGAGAGAGTAGGAGTGTGTGTAGTTTTTTTTTTGTCAGAGTGTTATCTTTGAGTATGTATGTACTGTGCACACACAGTAAGGCATTCCTTCTGACTGGTTGCCCCATTCCCCAGCTCTGGCCCCATATCACTATGGTAATGTAACAGGCACAGCATTTGAGCTTAACAACCTCAAGTTTCGACCACTGTGCATCCACTGTGTGCGCATTACCACTTCTGTTTTTAGTCTTCCTCGCTGTTTTATCTGATAAATTTACAGCATACCACTGATGTCACTAGGGTGAATGCATCTGTGCTGCCGTTGAGTAATAGTTCATAGGTATAAAGGATAAACTGTCTCATTTGAACTTATTTGAACCCCCACTTGGATTTTGTTGTTGGTTTTTTTTTCTGGTCTCGGTTTTTCATAAATGCCTCATGAATCTCTAGCAGTGTGTCATCATCTTCATGCTTCATCTTCTAACTTGGCAACACACTCCCTCACACACCTAAATAATCAATAGTCAACATTCTCCTCATTGAATTGAGCTTTGGACAGTGGCTGTGAGAGGGGGCAGGTTTATTTTCCCTCACTGGTGGCCTCTGTGATTTACAAGCTAATAAATCATCTGAGAAGAGGGTATTGATATGGGATGAATGTAGAAGTCAAGTCTGGTTACTCAAATTGCTGTCTTCATGTTATTTATCACATTTCAGAAGATGTGTATAAACAAAGCAGAGGACTCTATAGAAGGCCATTTATTTCCTAAGGAGGAGGGTAGAGAGGTGGAAGAGGTAAACGGCATGAACACTGGTCTTGTCTGCACTCTGATATGCATATACACACACACACTCTCATAACTATTAGAGGTGTGTTTTCTGCTCTCTCCTTTTTAATTTAGAAAGAACAGTTGTTCTCAGTCTCTCTCCCAAAGTGTATGTATGATGTTTGTGTGCGTGTCCTGCAAACAACCATCCATCCATTCAATATCCTAACCGCTTGTCCTCTTAAGAGTTGGGGCGGTGCTCGAGCCTGTCCCAGCTGTCGTTGGGTGAGAGGCGCAGTACACCCTGGACAGCTTGCCAGTCTGTCACATGACTGTCCTGCAAACGAGAGGAAAAATAAGAAATGACATTTAGTTTACAATCAAACCTCACTGTTTTTATTTTCCACTGGTGGATTATCAGTCATGATCCTGCATGGTGTTTCACTTTCTGTGCTCACAGCAGCCAAAGCAAGTGCATATTGTGCACACTCAGAAGCAAACACACAAGTCTCTAGAGATCCTACCTTCTCCCCCTTCCCTCTGTCTACCCGTCCAGGCTGACAGATCGTGTTTCAGGGATTGGTTAGGGTACTTGTTTGGCCCAGAAAGAGGCTGACACACACACACACACACACACACACACACACACACACACACACACACACACACACACACACACACACAC
>JAUYWH010000012.1:20659336-20674455 GCA_034779795.1 Ctenopoma multispine | reverse complement strand
ACACACACACACACACACACACACACACACACACACACACACACACACACACACACACACACACACACACACAAGGCTGGCTGGGTTTCATCACTGTCTCCTTGGCTTATGGCTTGTACTCATGGAGGTTTTAAATATCTCTGTCCCTCCACACAGTCATGTTGGCCACACAGGCCGTTGAGGTTACTCAGTAGCAGACAACCTTTTTAATCGGTGACTGCTGCAGGGCTGCCAGCTCTGACGACTACTACTACTACTACTACTACTACTACTACTACTATGGTTGATCCTGTGCCACTGATGACTTCATCTGGGATCAGGAGTGGTGGTATAATGAAGAGAAAGTTCAAATAAGTGTGAGAATTTGTTTCCAGATGCAGTGGTCTTAAGCACAACAACTACTGTAGTGTATTCATTGCTCAGGTTCACCGGTCAATGACCAGTGGCTGCTTTTTTTTTTGTGACCAGCAGTGTGGGAAGATTCCTGGGGAAATGCCGGAATGCCCTGAAACCTTTTGTTTTCAGCTGTGCAGGAAATAATGGACATTTTTTCTTTGTTCTTGCTGGTCCATTTTGTTCCAACAAATCCTCATTGATCCCTAGCTCTTGTTGACTCAGTTTAAAATTAAATAATGTCCCCAAAATAGCTTAAAAATTGGTTTGTTGCTGTAAGGGAACATTGTAGGACATTATTTCACGTGTATTCTATGACCAAATTCGTTTTGGTGTAGATGGATCAATTCAATTTTGCTAAAATCTCCTTGAGCTGAAAGTGTTTTACAATTCACAGTAATAAAAAAATAGGAGGCTCAGTTATGATTTTCCTTTTCATTTATCAATTCAGGAAATAAGTTGTTTAAATAATGACCAGATGTTTATACGTTGCCAGGGGTACAGTATGTCTTGTGATGGTGAAAAAGACTCAAACTCTGACTGAGGGGCTCTGGGTTGAGACATATCTGACCTGTGTCAACTCTCACTGGATCAAATACAGTTACTGAACAGATACACAGCCTCTACACCCATGTCAAACTGAATTACATTCCCTTTTTTCCTTCATGGTTATCTTATCTGCTCTGCTCAGTCCACCCTCAATGTTCATTCAGCCTTTAGGGGTGTTGTTAGCAGTGTTGTTTTGCTTTAGAGACAAATAACTTTTCTCCATTCTAGCGTCATTATGTCCTCTGAGCGATGAACCGGCTATTGTTCTCCTTGACCCGTGTGCTGCAAAGATTGAGGGATGGAGGGCCGCTAGAGGGAAAAGTGTTAATTGCACTTACATAATTGTAAGATCAAGCAAAGCATAGAATGCTGTGCTATTTGGAAATAATGTGCTACTAAAAAAATATGAGAATAACGTCAACAGATACTTGTGTGTCTTGTTAATTGACAGGTTTAAACACTGAGTGTGCTTTTTAAATGAAGTGCTTTTTTTTTTAGTTTGTTTTCTTAACTTTAAGTCTCCTTAAACGGTTTTTCCACTTTACTGGCTGCATCTAGTAGACCCATCTGTGCTGAGCCACCTAGAGGGACAGGAGCCTACTCTGAGGGAGATGGATGGTACTAAATGTTTTTGACCTCACCCTATGGGATTGCTGCTGCACACAAAAACAGAAACGGGCATGCAAACTCACAGAGACACATACAGAAAACAAATCTGCAGAAAAAAAAAAGAAAAGCACTGAGACCAAAAATGAAGCCTGATAGGAATAAAGACTGGGGGTGAATTTTGCTGTACACTGTCTGTCACAGCAGCTCTGCTCAGTTATGCTACTAAATGTAGTGTTAAGCTGGTCGTGCATTATATAACCCAAGCTAATAGCTAACGTATAACTGTGATGCAGCTCATTGGAGAGACACTGATGTTGGCTAACTGTGGGAAATTTAGGAGACAAATGCTAATACAAAAATCTAATAATTTACTGAAAGTACACAGTAAGGTTTGTGTTCATATCCTGATATTGGTACTTTTTATAAGTATTTTGGAAACTCTGTTGCTGTAATGCTATTATGTCAGACTTTTGTTCCTGTAGCTGGAACATGTTCCTGGAACATTTTACATGTTGTGGGAGATTGTTCTTGGTATTGGGTAAAGAGTACGAATGAGGAGAGGGCAGTTGTTGACACTGTGATGGCACATATGTGTATTCATTTTAAATACAGTATATATGTGTGTGCATGTGAGTGTCTGTGCACCTGCAGCGCGGAGTGGATGAGGTTTGCTGGGAGTGAGTAAGTATTTACAGGAGGCAGGTTTTCATGCTGCAAAACCTGTACACTTGGTTTTCCTGCAAGCATGCAGTGGCATTTAAACATCTGTGCCTGTGGGTAGAGACAACACAGAAGTCTGGCCAATCAACGTCAAGACTGGCTTCATACACTCCCGCCACAGTGTGTAGGCGGCACATCTGCTGCACAGCAGTGAGCTGTCCTCCTTTTACCTGCATTAACACTGTGAATGAAAGCAGGACTGGGCTGTCTAGTCGCTCCATCTGCTGCATGTTCCGCTGTAGTAATTATACTCACGTCAACAGTAACCGGTGTATTCCAGATTCATTGTTAAGATCACATGTAATAAGCTGATTAAATTATCTCTAAATCGCCTAAATAATTATACTGTTGCCATGGAAATAGAGTACATTTAAGAGTAAACATATAGACATAAAGAACAATGATAAATTGTGATCCTGAATATGTCTTGAAATTCTGACTAATCTCATATGTTTTTATGGTTTCTTCAGCTCATGAGCTCATGTAGCAATACTGTAGAAATACTGCTTTGTGTAAGTCTTGTATATTTTGAATCAGCATTCTTTAATGTTTATTTTACTCTTGGAGAATGGCTGGTGCCGAAATTGCACAGAAGAGGAGATACCGATGTATCATCAAATAGTTGGCACTGGTTAAAGATGAGGGGAGCTACCACTTAAGCACTATGTGCCAGATTGCTGTGCCATGTCTGTCAATGAGGGAGACTGAGACACTGCAGGTGCAAGCTTATGGCAAACTAAAACCAAAGCCCTGTACTTACTGCTCTAATGGATTCACACACACAGACCACAACTATAATGTGGTTATACCCCCAGGCCAGATGCTTCATTCATGGTCACTCACCAGCTGAAAGATTATCTGCCACCCTCTCAAATGCTGGAACATTATCTATGCATAGATGAACACAGACTGGTACCAGGTGTTTTTGAGGCTACAGTAAGGATTACTCCATTTGTGTGTGTTTTTTGGTAAAACGAAAAGAAAGGATTTAACGTAAAGGCCTTTTTAGAATGATTCAATGTTGTGTACATTTGACCAAGGGTTACAAATGCAAGTAACTTAAGGCAACTGTTGGAGGAAAATGCCCAGTCTTTCCCAACTGTTTACAGCCACATCCTCCAATGTCACAGTAAAAAGCTTTTACAAACCTTAACTGTATCCTTAATCTTGACGAAAATCTGACGATTAATCTTAACCTGGAATAGAAATTTGTTGATTTAACCACTCGGCCAGAAAGTAGGGAATACAAACAAACTCAACAATTTTTGTCTCTTCCTGTTGTGCTTCCTGTGCATCACATTCTGAACATGTCAGAGCACAGTTGCAATCTGAGGTTATTCTTTGTGGATATTTAACAGTTGAATTAGTTGGTTTTCTGGTACAAAAAAGACTTTTAAGCATTCCAGCATACGTACAACATATTTTTGATGGGTTTAGATCAGAACATTTGGAAGGTTATTCCACACAATCACCTTTGTGTGTTTGTGGTCATTGTCCTGGGACAACTGTCTGGCTGATGGTTTAAAGTTATCCTGATGTATTTTGAGTTATTCCTACTCTTTCATTATTCCCTCCACGTTGTGCAATGTTCCAGGTCCATTGGCAGGACTGACCTGACACGCATCACTGACTGGGTTCTTCTTCCATTGCTATGTTCCAAGTTGATTTTGCAGCTCTGCGATTTGGATTTCTATGCGTTCAGCTCTTCTCCCCCAGCCTTTGAGCCTATTAAGTACATTCCTTTAGACATCAGCAGCTGCAGGTTTGTGTCCTTTTGCTGTCTGTGCAGGCCAGGAAGCCTTAGACCAGCAGTGGAATCAGCAGAAAATGGTCATTTGGTGTCACAGTTAGTATCTGTGACCCCACTGACTTACACAGAAGTTGTGCTATGAATTAGATCCCTTAGGAAAGCCCTACCTGCTAGAAACTGAAGTGGTAACTGATGAGAATCAGTGCTACATCAACTCAGTCTTTGTGGATAGACTGAATCATATCTGGTTAGAACAGTTAATACATTGTGCCCTTCATCCATGTGTTTATATCAATGAATGGGGAAAAGCATACACAGCTGACTGAAGCGTTGCCTCACTGGCTGACTACTGTACCGTAGCCTCTTTCGTGCAGCTGGGGAGCAGCTAAAAATAGAGACCTCACCCACCATTTTCTTTTCTTTCATTTTCTAAATATTTGATTTAGCTAAGCCAGCTTGGGGAACCCCTGTGTAGAAAGCACAGAAGCTTGCATGAATAATATATCACACTATAACATTTGGGTTTTTCCTACACTGTGACAAAGATTTGGACATTACTGTCCTGCAGTGACGGTGGACAAAACAAGCTGTGAAGTAGATCTTGACCTGGGTGTGTGTCACCTCAACCCTGTCAGTCATGCACTTCTCCATCACCATATGACCTGCATTGGTAAAGAGAGAAAAGGTCAGTGGGTCATAGTTTGCAGAAAAATTAAGTAGAAGGCAGAATGGTTGATCCCCTTGTGACTAGTCATGTCTTTGCTTAAGGGGATTTTCAGTAATGCTTGGGGTCAGAGCAGCCCGACGGGTGGCCTGAACACTGATTTCCAAGTCTGAAAGGCTTTGATGTCGATCACTTGGTTCTTAAAAGTCAATGCACATGGCACAGCCAGTACCGGCCTGTACTTCACAATTAAAGTTACTTATTGTTCTTAACCCATTCAAATATTCACCACATCCTGCATCTTATTGTATTTAGTTCTGCTTTACAGACTATGATATGAACCTATACTTTTATACCACCCGCTGTTCAGCCTGTAGGATGCCAGCTCAATGTAGAACGTGTGTAGAACTAGTGCTGTTCATGCAAAAATAGATGAATCATTTAAAAAAGAAAAAACATTTTGCAGCCAATGTTTGTCATAGTTTACAGTAGAAACCTTGAAATTGTTTCTCTTCTTACTCCCTCCACAGCTGTCTGGAAATCCAACAGTAAAATAAAGACTAAATATATATATAATAATATAATTATAATATAAAATTAATCCTGGGTTCAAATGAAGGCAGTGAAGACAGTGAACCTCTTAATAAAAGGTTGATAAGTGTTAAGCAATTATCAACATTACCACACTATATATTATTCCTGGTATAGAGTTAATTGTGATTTTTTTTTTTTGGATTCAGGTAGTCTTTTGTATTGTAAGTTCACATAGTTTGTTTGTAAGTGTATATACATACATGCAGTAGCATTATTTACAGGCCTGCTGAAGTTGTGCTCTGTTTGGGTTCCTGATCAGAGTAGGAGAATGGAACCACACTGCAAAACTAAATCTGTATATTTTCACAGAGATGATCTGTTTGCTTAATATCCCACCACACATACTGGCACACACACTATAATGTGTGTATGTGTCAAATATCTGACTGCATCTGACCAGACTACATTCAGTGAGTGAGGAGGTTTATATCAATTTATTCTCTGACTTAATGGAAACTGTAATGGATCTTTTTTTCTATCGCACTTCAATCTCTTTCTTGATTACCATCTCATTCCCAGAACAAGGAGAGCGATTCGCATTCTATAGGAAGCTCTTGTATGTGTAACTATATAAATCAGTTTTTCATTATTTCCTTGATGTTTAATGCAGAAATGTATACAATCGTACAAAGAAAACTTCTCTCCCAAGGCTATGTATGATAATTTGCACTGGCTTTATGCTACATGGATTAGATGCTGTAACACTATATAAAGCTTGGGTCTCACAACATGTGGCATTGTGAAAGAGATAATCAAAATACTGCAAATGGATTTAGAGAAAACATGACTTTTGATTTGTTTTTTTATTGTGTTTATCATCTAGATGAGTTATCCATATTAATGCAGTTTGTCCAACTGTCCTTACCCTGTATTTGTGGGTCTGCATGATTGTGCTTGCGCGTGAGGCACCACAGTCCCCATGCATGTCCTCTGGATAAAACGGTAAGGTTAGGACTTGTAAGAAGACACTGCTGTATCAGCAAGTTACCATGACGATGCCATAATATCCTTATTTCATTCTTCTTTTTTTTTTTTGTCTCAGGGTAACAGGATAGCACTTTCAGAGTTTATTTTTTCTGTCATACAGCTGGAGTAGAAATCAGTTATTATCCCAGGTAACTTTGATGCATAATACTACATATATCAACATGACATAGCTTTTTGAGTAATGCTATGAAGACAGCGTGATTATATCTACTAGAGATTATGCAGCTTTAGCAGTGAATCAAATCCAGGGTTGTTCCGTGCCTGCCATGCATTCCCAGACCTGTTTGGAGACTGACTGAGCTGTGTAGACTAATTTCCAGGTGTAGTGCTACATAATTCATTCAAACAAAGTTTCCAGCCACAGACGAAAGGAGGATTGTGGAACCAGTCTCATACCTCCACACTTAAACATACACACATACACACACACATCACACAGGTTAGGTTCAGCTTGTGTGGTGCAGCAGATGTGATAAAAGGAGAATCTGACGCTGATGTTTCTTCTCTTGTGTGATTTGTCGCCTTAACCTTTTAACCCTGCAGTGTTCTGACAAAGCACTGAAAGTCCCTTCCTTCATTTTGTCTATGTAATTAGATCAAATCATTAATCGTTGGCAATTAGAGTAGCTGCCGGGGAGCTGCTTCATTAGGTGCAATGTGCTTTCTCATCAGGTTTGGTTGCGCTGTGTTCTCCTCCCTCGCCCTCTGCTCCTCTCAAGGGTGAGAACACAAGGTCAGAGGAGGGGGAGAGGGAGGTGACAATGCAGATGCCATTTTATTGTTATGCCTGAAATTCCATTCACAGCCAAGGCAACCACAGCTAGGTGCTGTAAATCCCAGTATTCCTTGGATTCAATGCAGTTGTTATCTTCTCAAGTTGGAGGTTTAAAGAACTGAGGTGTCAAGATGTAAAATCTAGTAGTTTTGGACTCTTGGCTGAAAAAAGAAAACATCAAATAGTTAAACTCTGAATTGTTAAACTCAACTATCAGAAGTAACCAGCAAGTAATGAAAAATTGTTAGCACTGCTACGCTGCAGCACTAGCAGCCTACTGAAAGACACAATAGCTCTGTACTGAAGATAACTTAAGATAAGAAGATAAGATTCGCCTGGGCATTTTTTGTAATCACGTTTCCAAGTCACACCTCCTGCTCTTTGCTGCCGTTTGTTGCTTTCTGTTCGACCCTCATTCATTCCTACAAGCTCTGAATGAGTCAGTTCAGTTCATGAATACAAAGAGTCAGGAGGAGCAGAGATCTTACAGTGTGTGGAGGAGGCAGAGTGGAGACAAGAGAGCAGCGCTGGTCTCTAAAGGTTACATATGAAAAGGGGGATGTTGCTGAGCAAGCTTTATCACCCTGTTACACAGCGGGATCAGTCACTACAGAGTGCAGCCCCGCTCCGTCTCCTGTTTCTTTTTCCTCCACCTCTCAGATCTTATTCTGCTTCTTTCAACCTCATCTGTTCCTCTGTCTCTGTTTTCGCTCTGTCTCTTTCCTCCTAGCTTATAACATTTTATCTCTTTCTGTATCCTGTTCTATTTCCTTTTACTCTTTACATAATTGTTGAGTAAATCTGTCCTTCTGCCAGACGCTGCTATGTCCATCAATCACTGATGATGAAAATTGGGGTCAATGATGCACTATAAAACTTTGTAATCTTATCCCTCGTTGACTCTTATTCTTGTATGTCCCCTGTCACATATCTGTGTCTATGTACTGTATATATGACCTTGGTTGACGTTGAGTTGTAATACATGGATTTAGATTTTTAGATGTGTGTTTTTTTTCCTTGGGTCAATAAACACTCTCTCAGACCTCATTAATATCCTTCTGCTGAGATTGGATTCTGCTCGTAATGTGTTTACTTGCACGCTCTGCGACTTTATCCTGGATTCGTATCTTTTCATGCATGTCCAATGCATAGTGCAAAGTAAGCACAAAATTACCTCACCAGTTTGAAAGTCAGATTGAATGGCCACCTACCTGGTTTAGATGCTGACTTTGTATAACATAAGACTGAATATCCAATAACTTCAGTGGAGAACGCCTAATCTATTACCTCCACGTATCTAGAAAGTCATATCAAGCCTATAATGTATTGTCCTTCACATGCTGCTGGTGAAGGTCTATTGCGTAATTGAGTGAAGGGAACCTGTAGTTCTTCATTGGCATGCGCCGCCTGCACTCCAGTGACGTCTTCCACCGCAGCATGTGCAGCGGTGTGTGATTGAGCACTGCTGCGGTGCCAGCATATTCCTCAATCGGCTTCCTCTGCCCTAGCTGCCCTTCAGCCCGGCCACGGGTCTCCAATCCCTTCATCCCAACCTACTGATCCTAAACTATCCCAGCTCTGTGCCAAGCACGCAGGGGCAGGGCAATGAGTCAGGCGCGGTTTATGACCCCCCTTCGTCCTCCAATCGGGCAGAACACTGTTAACATTATGGATGGAGTGGCAAGACAGGTGCTTACACAATTACCCGAGGGGTATAAAATATAGCTGTCTGAGAAAGGAGAGGATGGAGCTTGGAGGGCAACCAAAGGACCAAACTTGGTACTCAAGCGTTGCCCGACTGAATGGCTGGATGCACCTGGTGTATCTGGCCCAAGCCAGAGAGTGTTAAGGAGATTGTGTTTTATATATAGGGCACAGAAAGGGTCAACAGTCGGATAATAATGATTCACTGATGGGCTTTTCTGTGTGGCACTTCACTGTTAAATATCCAACTACAGTGTTTGTTTGTTCTTCAAGTTCAGGCTTGAAATTCTATTAGGTTTAAAGCAAAAGTTGACCCACAAACTGTGGCTGTGTACATTCATGTAACTGTTATGCAACAGTTCAAAACTATGGCATAATCTTCCTAAATGTCCACTTTTAAACTCACCTTTTAAGGTCTAGTCATTGTAATAACATTTTTTGTATATTAACCATCTTCTGAGCTTTATAGGTGGAAATGACTTTGCAGTGAACCACAGAATAGTGATTCACTAGCTTTGGTTCGATGACGATTATTAGATGGAGAAAGTAATCTGTGCCATCTGTGACAACTGTAATTAACTGTTTGTTGTCTATGGGTGGTAATATCCTGTTACACTGAGTTACGGTTTGACAGTTGTGGCGAAAATGACTCTCCAATGCACAGGATATGAGAAATGGCACAGTGAAAGACACTGTTTTAGGTGCTTCATGTAAGTGGTTCATGTCTCATGTAGCTTTAAAGAAACATATGCAGCCAAGGAGCCCAAGGAATTCACCCATGTTTATTGTGCATTTGTATTCATGTGTTTTTCTGCTTATAAGAGGATTAGATCAATGGCTTTTTTTGTTTTTGTAGCAATATTTCCCTGTCTTTGCTGAAGAAAGGTGTAATTTTATTAAAGTCTAGGTAAGGATTTGGGTTCTGGGACGTTGTTGGAACGTAACTAAAGCAGTGTGCATGCATATTTGCTTGTCCGAAGCAAGTGCTGTGCTGAAAGAATGATGGCAGTAAACGATTCAAGCCTCTTGAGATTTAGGAATGCTTTATGCAAATTTTGGCAACTGAAGCGTTTGGCGAAACTGACTGAAGTGAAACGACTTTTGAGCCTCCATTCTGTCAAAAAAAAAACAACTTTGTTAATGGAGTAGAGGTGTGGGCATGTGTGCATGCATTTGTTATGCAATCAGGCAGCGAGGAAGTGTTGTCTGTTCCCAGGGGACAGATTAGATATTTGAGTTTTTGTCTGGACACATAGCATAGCTATTGTCTCTTCTGCTAAGCACAGACTGTCGCAAACATCACTGCCCAGATGTGTGCGCACACTGCTGAGGGAGTTTAGTGGCGGCATTCAAGGAAAAAAGATTGCTGCAATCTTGTCAATGAAAATTATAACTAGTCTAAGTCTGTGGGTGAGAAACATTTTAATACATACACACACATGCACACCATAAAGATCTAATTCCTCCTCTCTGACACACACATACACACACACACACACACACACACACCCTGATGGCTGTTTGAGGTGTAATTATAGAACGTTTGCCCCCTGGTTACAGCCAGTAAATGGCTTTGACTTGCATCTCTGCTGGATGTCCACAAGAGATTTTTCCACTTGTCCAGCTAAGGTTATCAAACTTTAATGAGTTTTTTGCTTCCTGCGGCAAAGTAACTGAGTGTGTTTGGCTCACCTTGGTGACTGTTGGAGAGTCCCAAAGGGCTAATGTTAAATCTGAGGTTCACGGGGTCCCTCAGGTCAATGTGTGGAGCTTTCAGGCTGGTTGTTGGAGATGCTTCGAAAGCTGTGAGAAATGACCTCGGGGCTGTTGGGCCGTTCATGCTCATTTCAGTGCTGGTGTTCTGAATGTGGTGGACGGTGCACCGGGGGTAGTGGACAGCTTTCACAGGTTTGTGACACATGTAACAGTGAAACATTAATGTAGAAAGTGGAAAAACTGTAGACTTTGAAACTAAGTGCTGTCTTCCTGTTTTAATGATGGGCAATAATATTGGATTTATGTTTGTATTTCCAGTTAGCAAAATGTTTTAAATAGGTTATGATGTTTTTGTCTCTCTTTTTTTTTTTAGCCATTATGTATGTGATGGGAGCCCTGGGACCTGCAGCTGGCTACCTGTTAGGTGGTGTCCTCATTGGCTTCTATGTTGACCCCAAAAGCGTAGTCAACATCGAACAGAGTGACCCTCGCTTTGTTGGCAACTGGTAAATATGCATGGAAATCCATATTTCTGCCTGCTTATGTACATATGTACCCCCACCTCTCATGTGTCTCTTCCTTTCAGGTGGAGCGGCTTTCTCTTGTGTGCCATAGCCATGCTTCTGGTCATCTTTCCAATGTTTGCCTTCCCCAAAAAGCTGCCTCCACGCCACAAAAAGTGGAAGAAGAAAAAAATGGGCTCACCAGACGTGTCTAGCGATGATGATATGATGAAGGAGAAGTCCAGTAGCAAAGGCCAGAATGTCTCTTCCTCCATGGGCTTTGGGAAGGACATCAAAGGTGAGGAAGTAATAATATGAGCCGTTTTCCACCTCTGGAGTCCTAAGTGTTACAAGTACTTTATAAAAAGAAGCTGTGAGCTATTGATGGACAAATGGTCCATAAGCCAATCAATAGCTGGGACTAGTCATTTTATCCAATAGTGGTAACTTCATTAAGATATCCTTTAAAGATTTCATTGATTGATGATGGAGGATGTTATCCACACAGTTACCCAATGAAGCAGATAATTTACTGTAAACATAGGCAGTTTCAGGGGACTTCTGCACCGCTTCATCAATCATAGAACATTTTTTTATGTCTTCTCTGAAACATATATACCTGGAATCTCCTTGTTTTCCCCAGCAGAGCCCCTCTTATTAAGTTAAATCCAGCTCCAGTGTTTCCCAGTGTCCTCTTATCTCATTTTTCCCTGTCAGGCTGTTCTCTCTCCCCTCTCTCTTAAATGAGCTCTCATGGGAACTCAGTCACGTTTCCACACGGAGGAGTAGACAGGCTGAGCAGCAGAGCAAAACAGTAGTGTACACATTTTCGCGCACACTTTTCATCATATGCAAAATCACTAGCATGAATCCTAAATTGATGTACACTAATAATTCAATCTTTGTGTGCACAGCACAGAGCAGCTAAAACTGGATTTTGTCTGAGATAATAAATGCTGTAACCCTGAATGCATTATAGCTTCCTCAGACCACTGCTAGCTCTCCTGCTGTTTTACTTGTCCCAGCAGGGTGTTTTGGGCTGTTCTGCAAACTGTAGTCAATTTTGCAGACTCTAGGACTTCACAGTTTGGATTGGTAATGTATTTTAGTGCTGTGCGTGTGTCCTTCTATTGAGGTGTGTGAGGTTCAGCACAAATTCAGCACTTTCCGTGAAAGATATGCTGAAATAAAGTTCACCAAAAAACATTTGCCCTTTAGATCACAAGCAAAACTGAGAAATCCTAACACTGAATATTTTCGCAAACACATGTCAGAGGGACACATTTTAGATCATGAAGTGTATAGTTGACTGTTAACTGCAAGCTTTCCGTTTGAGCTTGGCTTTTGCATTTAATTTAATAAGAGACGTGACATAATAGCGAGTTTTGAAAAGCAGATGGTCGAAACAATTTGACTGAGTCGTCCAATAAATGATAAAGTGTGGCGACTAATGCAAGTCAGTGGTCTGTCTGATTGAGAGAGCAGCTGCTGCAGACGTCAACACACCCTCGCCATCTGTCCCCCCTTCAGACAAGATTACAGTCCAGCTCCTCAGGAATGAAATAATTAGCGTCACTATTCTATTTCTACCTGTTGATCTGGGAAGACTGACAGATGCTAACATTTATCCACCTACTACAAGATCAGTTGAATTAGTGCTGAGTCAGTTTCATACACAGCCAACAGTTCAACAGTCAAGTTGTCAAAACTTTTATTTGATTTTATTTAGTTATCTTTAATGGAGGGACTTTTAGTGACCTATTTTTCCTTATAAAAATTTGATTCCTTTCTGACTGCACAGAGAAATAGTCCTGCAAATTGAAAATAAATGCAAAATCTTTTTACCTGTGGCCATTGTCAGTGATGTAAGTGAGGCATGAGATCAGATATCCACTTTAACAGCATATTGTTCCAGCTCAAAGCCAGATTGGAGACGTATTTGATGCAGCATGTCTGTCGGGTCTTTCACACGTTATCCTCCTCTAACCAGGTTTCTAAACTACATGAGCTCCCTCCTCTTAATGTAGAAAAGCAGCCGCTTCAATCCGAGCTCCCTGTGGATTGCAGTGATCCCCATTCTGTCACACAGCAAAATCCTGTACCTCAGGCTTGTTGAGATTTTATGCATCATTGACCCTGAACACAATGTTTTCTGCAAACCTGTGCACCTGGCATTCAGTTCAAAGCCAAACTTTTCCCTAGAGACACAAAATATCAAGAAGACAACAATTTCT
Organism: Ctenopoma multispine; assembly: GCA_034779795.1. Taxonomy (NCBI): domain Eukaryota; kingdom Metazoa; phylum Chordata; class Actinopteri; order Anabantiformes; family Anabantidae; genus Ctenopoma; species Ctenopoma multispine. The sequence goes on along the minus strand of JAUYWH010000012.1, from coordinate 20,661,257 downwards.
TCACAATGATCTGACAACAGCAAAGTCGACCACAAAGATGGGCTTTGGAAGTTTATCTGCTGATGTATGTTTATAATAAACAGGATGTTGATACTTGTTTTAAGATTGTTTTATGCACACTAACTCTAAATCAATGGACCAGTTGTGGTACTAGCAGTAGTACTAATTAGCTTGGCAGTCCTGTAGGTTTTTTACAATTGGGTCTTTCTTAAAATCCAAGATTACAAATTATGGGATTATATTATGTGTACCCGCCCCAGCACATGATGTTTCTCTGATACAAAATGCATTTTTGACATTTTTTATTTCATTTTATGGGACTGCGATTTTCTAATAATGCGTTTTGACTCGAAAACATCCATGCAAGGCTGTTAGCAGACATCTTATGAAGTGGGAGCCACACATTTCAGTTGCTATGACTATAATCATTCACCCTGCTGATGTTGCTGTGAGTAAGAAATACCTTTTTGTGGATTATTCTGGATTGCATTTCCTCTACTGAAAGAAAAATAAAATCTGAGATTTATCTCACGGATCAGTTTTTTAGTGCAGAAGTGAAAGTTAAGTTCTGCATAGGAATGTACAGTAATTTACATACACACAGACCACTATGCTTTTAAGTGTCAAGAAGACTGGTGTATGGTTTGTTGAAGCAGACATAAATGTTTTTAACTTGGAGAGCTTCATAACTCACTCTAAGCTTGATAGAATTCCAGGATACACCCACAGGCACAGACAGGTAATTCAAAAGGCAGCACTGATGTTTAGACTGTGTTCATTAATAAGTGTTTTGCACATCGCAGACCATGTGTTTATGTGTTGGTGCTTGGTTCTGCAGTCTTGCATGTAACAAGGGTAGTTATCCAGATGTAAGGAGACACAGTTGAGTGCGTGATTGTGTGTGTTAAAATGACACTATTATTACCTGTAATTATTATTACATGAGGTTTATTTTGGTTCCAGTTTGAGTCTTTTTATCTTTTCTTAATTATAGCTTGCCACTAATGTTTCTTCTTTTGATGATTCCATCTAGCTCACTTTGTGTGGGAATGAGGGAGCACCAAATTAACAGACCGATTGTATGTTAATTACAGCACCGCAGTAACAGTCTCCATCTTGTCTTGTGTCCCCCCCCCCCAGACCTCCCAAGAGCAGCACTGAAGATTCTCAGCAACATGACCTTCTTGTTCGTCAGCCTGTCCTACACGGCAGAGTGTGCTATCGTCACGGCCTTCATCACCTTCATCCCTAAATTTATTGAATCACAGTTTGGTATCCCAGCCTCCAACGCCAGCATATACACTGGTAGGTGTATATGTGTTACTTCCTTTTTATTTTAACCTTGATCAAGATTGAAATTAATTTAAGTCAGGTGTGAATTGTGAAGTCTCATAAAAGTAACAGGCAAATATACTGAACAGTGCAAGACTGTTGAGTCAGTATTTATGAACAACGTCATTTATTTCACATAAAAGGTCTTATTTGTTGTATTAAAATGAAAAACACAGTGACATTTCTTTTGTTGGTTTCTTAATGTTTATTCTAAATGACTTAATCCTGGAAAGGACAAGGAAAAAAATGTTTAAGATTAAGCTCACAACTGTCCTCACCTGTCCATGAGTAGGCAGCACCGCGAGTCATGTATCCTTGAAGTATTGCAGACTTTCATTCAGTGAGCATCTGTTGCGCCGTCCAAGTGTAACATATCTCTGCTGACCACAGAAGACATGTTAAGCACAGTGTTGTCGTACAGTCTAGTCTCTGCTCTGCCACATGTGTAGTGTCAACTAATCTGGTGTCAGGGTTAATACAGAGAGGAGTGATTGAGAACTCAGTTATGGCTCAGAAAAGGTGTGTGTGTGTGTGTGTGTGTGTGTGTGTGTGTGTGTGTGTGTGTGTGTGTGTGTGTGTGTGTGTGTGT
>JAUYWH010000012.1:20626392-20659236 GCA_034779795.1 Ctenopoma multispine | reverse complement strand
GTCCCCGCAAGTGATGTTTAAAAAGTTGGTCCCCATGACAGATGGAAACCAGTATGTGTGTGTGTGTGTGTGTGTGTCTGTCTGTCTGTCTGTCTGCTGGCAAACATATGGTTGTTTCTAGACACACGTAAATACACACTCGCTCCCACATACACAATATCGTTGCCTTGTGTCATCTGCCTGTTGCCAGGATACAAGGGGTAAGGGCAAACGGGTGGTGTGGTTGTCATGGCTACCCAAGTGATGCCAAGGTGCTGGGATGTGATTGTAGAGGAAGGAGGAAGAGGAGAGGGCACTCCTGTTGATGGGAGCGCTGTGTTACCAGATGGACTGAGCGACTGTGACATTTCCCTGACGACTGTCACAGATTGAGCAGAATATCAATCCAGTGCTTCTGAATGTGTAAATGAACTACACACAAATGATTAACGTCCACCCAGCCACATGAAATGCGTTTTGATATTGTCTAGTGATGGCAGTAGGGTTGATGTTTGATCATGTATACTGGTTACCTCTGTGGTAACAGGTTCAACGTGAGACTATAATATTTGAAAGTTTTTTGTTTTGTTGCTCCAGTTATGTATGGTCTGGTATGATCAGTAGCCAATGGTGGCTTCTGTTACAGTAGTTTAGAAGTTTAGCTAAACGACTTTTAATATTACTTCATTACTGTCACTTACAGGCTGTGGCTTTGACTGTGTACGTGTTTAATTCTGCACAAATTTGTAGCACAGAAGAGAAATATTGTGTCTGTTGCCTTGTTCTCACTGAGCGTGCATGTGTCCCTTGCTGTCCACTTGCTCTTTCTCTTGATCTGTGTGTTACACACTGTCCACACATACAAAGAGGTAGAAGCTGGGTGACATTTTCTTTGTACTTGGACCAGTTCTTTGTGCATCCTAAGACCCTCCACCCCTGCTGACTGACCCCAGCTTGTTTGTTATCCAGGCTCCCCAGGCATTAACTCCTTTGTGATGACACCTACCACACAGTCCATCTTGCCAGCAGCCGGCTTTGCCTTTTTTATGCTCTCAATTAAATGAAGTCTAGAGAGCACGTGTTCTGTGCTGCCACAGCTTGGGATGACTCACTGTTAGCCCACAGCTTGGTCTGGTCACATTGACACAGCAAAGCCTATACTGGTCCCTTTGAAGTCATTTATTATTGGTTTAATGGGGCTTAAAATATTTCAAAACAAGTGTATCTAACAAGAATCCACATGTTCACGCAGTTCATGTTGCTGTGTGTGAAATCCTGTAGATCAGATGCTTGTTGCGCTTGGTTGTGATTTACAGTAATAAATTCAGTGTTAACATTTTTTCTTGACACAAATGAGCTGCTCTATTTCTGTGTTGTGTGCAACACGGCTGAAGTCTCCATCTACTTCATCTGATCTCTCTCATAGGTGTGATCATCGTACCCAGCGCCGGGGTGGGCATCATGTTGGGGGGCTACATTGTGAAGAAACTGAAGCTTGGTGCCAGAGAGTCAGCCAAACTGGCCATGATCTGCAGCGGGGTGTCTCTGCTCTGCTTTTCTACGCTCTTCATAGTGGGCTGTGAGAGCATTAATCTGGGAGGCATCAACATACCCTACACCACTGGGTAAGGACAAATGTAGCAATAGACAAAAATGATTATGGATCCAGCTTCCTGTGTGAGCACACAGAAATACTTTTGCATGAGTACATGTGTTCCGGTTTGTACATTTCTTTTCCATAACTACAGTATATGTACTATATAGGAGGATGAGGATAGAGGAGGCTGTGGGTTTAGGATGCTGTCACTGCTCCCAGCATCCTCGTGTTGTGCTGGAGTGCGAATGGTTAATTAGCAACACAGGCATCTGCTGTTGTGGCTCCAGTGAATCACTCTGCCACCTCTATTTCTGCCGCTCGACACCACATCAGCAGCCAGGCTGTAGAGTTAACAGTCGTCCGACGTGTCAGCCCTGGGGACAAAAATATAGAGGGGGGGGGGGGGGGCGGAGTTGTCTGCTGACACACTCGACAGATAGTTACACAGAAGCAGCGTGCATGGGGTGACCTTAAATGATGCAAAAGACCTTGCAAGCTGATTATAGACATATTACACATCTACTGTGAAACATTCAAAAGTTAATTCTGTAAGCATACAGTCATAAAAAAGACAAATGGTTTCCATGAAATACTGAACACTTAAAGGAATCATATTGTGCTCAAATTACTTTTTTTTTAAATTAATCTATACTCAGTACCACATAATGACAAAATAAAAACTGAATTTTGAAGTGTCACATTGGCATGTTTTCAGATCCTTTGCTACAACACTTTAAAATGTAATTGATCCTTTCTGAGAAGTTCCTACACCTACCTGTAAATTACGAGGAAACATTTGAACAACTGTAGTATCAGGATGCAACATAACAAAGATGGAAAAAGTGAAGGGGGTCTGAATACTTTCTGGATGCATTGTATGTACTTTGGTGAAGCTGGGTTCTCATGGTACACAAAGTCAGGTTAAATGTGTATTTGGATGTTGGTTGATAGAAATGCACACGTTTCAATTTGGCTAATTAGCTTTGTTCTTAAGAGTTTTTAAAAAATGCTGCATCGGTTGTTGTCAAGCATTGTGCAAGTCCATAACTGGCCAGCCCTTTTAGATCTCTACCCACCCTTTAGCTGTGAAGATAAAACCATAAAACAACACTGGATACAGTTACAGGTCAGCAACAGACTTCGAGCAGTGTTTTTACATATGCACTTCACGGATGACTGTTTTCATAACTTGTTCCAGTACGCAGCCGGATCTTTGGCTTGGTTGTTGCAGAAAGATGGTGCCGTTCCAACTGGGCATTGTTTATCCCACAAGAAGATTTCTACAAGCATGCGTTCTCTTATGTTGTTTGCTCGTGACAAACCTTCACCACATTCAGCTTCGTTTCTGTAGTACTGAACCACTCTCGCCCTCGCTCTCTTGGCTTTGTGCTTGGATTTTTTGCCATGCAGTCTGCAAACAGCGACACAACATCTCAGGGATTTAGCAAAGGCCGGGGTTTAATCTGAAAAAGGACACGTACAATCAGAGCAGCACTCATACCTTTTTACATGCTAGTGCACAAACTTTCTGCCCGAATGTGCGTCCCGTGTAAACCAATATAAAATGGAAGAGGTTTTAATTGTCTTGTGTAAAATAATGCTCAACTGAGTTTTTCCTTTTTAGGGTGTTTTACATTATATTGTATAATTGTATTCTTGGAGAAAACGCAATCAAAACATTGACAATGTTTTCCACATACTATTATATGATAGAAATAATTATCTAAAACACATTGTCAGATTAAGCACTGTTGGACAGACAGGTCCCATCAGTGTCAAGTGTGTTCATGTGTGTGTGTCAGTGTCACCCCAGGGTGTTTTTAGGGCCTGTCCCCAACTGTTCCGCAGGGATCAGGACAACGCTTCCCAGAGAAAACCCAGGATTCGCTTCACTGCTCCTGGTTTAGACAAACCAAAAGTTCTGTTTGGCTTAGAGTGACTGTTCCCACATCACCTCTTAAACCACTGGAGGTATCACTTCCTCAACCCCTCATCTCGGTCTTTCTACCATCAGACGTCACACAAGCTGGTGGGGGGGGGGCTGGATTAAAGCTAACTAAAGGGGTTCTGTGCAGAAGATTAATGACGTGAAACTAACACTGCAGCCTCTCATAACTTCCATACTGCATTAAGCTTCAAACGAAACACCCTGTTTCACTGTTAACCTGCATCACTGCAATAAACTTTCAATAATATGCAATATTTTTTGTTTTTATTCTAAAATTAATACATGTTAACAGAGCAACTTAACTGTTTTTAAAAAAGCAGGAAGAATAAGAATTACCAACAAATAACCTCTCTGATAAAATGAAATAACAAATGAGACTGGCTTTTTCGGTGGATTCTTTAAACAGAAAATGTATATGGCGCAAATCTATACATAAAAATGACGTTTTGTTGTAGGGTGGGCTTGGACACGATTAGCTCTTCTCGTTCTTAACAAATGTTTTTCACTGTCTCCCTCTGTACAGTCCGACCCTGACGATGACCCACAGGAATCTGACAGGCAGTTGCAATGTGAACTGTGGCTGCAGGATCCACGAGTACGCTCCGGTTTGCGGCTCTGACGGCATTACCTATTTCAACCCCTGTCTGGCAGGATGCAGCACTGTGGGCAATGAAAGCTCCGGGGTGAGTGTACAAAACCCTGGCACAAACACACACACACATACTTGCTCTATTCATAAGACAGTTTGCTTTGCTGTCAAATAAATAATTGCAGTGAAGTGATTTATACATAAAGTACAATAAAATGTGATTGATGGAATTAGTTTCAGAGAATTTTGCTAACAAACATAAAAACCATAAAGGATACACAAAGACTTGTTTTGTGTACATTCTCTGACTCTCTGAAAGCACAGGAAGTGTCAAGTTTCCTCAACAATGTCAGATAGGAAATTATAACAAAATGAGGAAAGGAAATGTCCAGATTCTTTGTCCAGATCACTGACTGCACCGCATCGCTGGTGCCACCCGGTCTGTCTGTGTGCATTTGAATTTACATGAGCTTTTTCAGTACTTTCAGTAATTACCTTCAGAATTTAGTCAATGGAAAAAAGAGAGCGTCCCTGTCAACATAGATCTCTTGTTGTTTTTTGACCACAGATGAGGAACTACACAGACTGTGGCTGTGTGCAGAGCAGACAGGTCATCACACCATCCTCAGGCGGCCAGGTCAACCAGCTCCAGCTGGTCATTGTTAAAACCTACCTGAATGAGAATGGATACGCCGTATCGGGGAAGTGTGACCGCACCTGCAACACCCTCATCCCTTTCCTCATCTTTCTCTTCATCGTCACCCTCATCACCGCCTGTGCCCAGCCCTCCGCCATCATCGTCACACTCAGGTAAAGGAACCACTTCTACTAATCAACGTCAGACAGTCCAGTGTGGTGAGTTAGTGTCGTTACATAGCCTGTTTCTCTCTTTCAGGTCTGTTGATGAGCAAGAAAGGCCTTTTGCTCTTGGGATGCAGTTTGTCTTGCTCCGAACTCTTGGTGAGCTCCTGATCATTTGACAGTTATCTCTCCATAACCATGACCCGCACGACTGAGAATCTCTTTAGACACTATATACAGCCGCACTTATAATAATTCAAACTCCATTGCAAATTAGGTGTATTGGCAAAATATACAAATTGCTGTTTACTGCTGTCAGCTCTTTGCAAAGAACAAATAAAACAAAAACAATTAAAATAGCTCAACACAAAATGCAACTTTTAATCACTACTGTAGTAATAGAATTATTGAACCCCTTCATGCCTGCATGTTAGAAATATAGCTAAGTAAAAATATTGTCAAAAAAGGCACTGAATGTTTCTAGAGACACTGTTGAAAGTAAGTTAAAGGAACAGTGGCTACACTAGCTGCAACTAGATTTCTAAGGGATTTTTTAAAAATACTTATGCAGGTGCTGACCCTAACCCTGCTTCAACAGTAAAGTCTTTTTATTTTTGGTGTTGTATGGAATCATTACTATGACGTGTCTGATGTACCTGAAAGTGAATGGTGCCACCATGTGGTGTAGTGTTGGTATTGCAGTACAGTGGATCTGTAGTTAAATGCTCCACATACTAACTGTATCTGAATTGTCATATCATAGTGTTTTGCAGAACATATATTTGAAATTAGCAGTATTTTACGTAGGAAATAACTTAATATGTGCTGTGAGACATCAATCAAACTTTACAAGCACAACATTTTCAAGGTTTGTCAATTTGCTCTGTATGCAGTGGCTGTTTTTCTTAATGGATTATCTATATAGGCATACATAGACCTATTATAAACAAAAAACTGTCCATCAGTTTTCCAATGTTTTCACAGAAAAAAAGCTTTTTGATCAAATAATATGCTTCATGAGGGCTGTGTGTCTGAATACACAACATACAGAAAATTATTCAAAACTAGTTTGTAATTGGTACAGACTATCGGATTTGAAAGTTTTTAATCACAAGTTCTGTCTGTCTTCTTCAGCCTACATCCCCACACCCATTTACTTTGGTGCTGTGATTGACACCACCTGCATGCTGTGGCAGCAGGACTGTGGGGTTCACGGCTCCTGCTGGGAATACGATGTCACGTCATTCCGCTTTGTCTACTTTGGCCTGGCCGCCAGTCTCAAATTTGTCGGCTTCGTCTTTATTTTCCTCACCTGGTACTCGATCAAGCACAAGGAGAATCGAGCTGAACGCTGGCGACAGCACCTGCCTCCACTAGGTACAGTCAGTGAGTTCATCTGCCACGCCGGGGGTCAGAAAAGCCACGCCCGCACCCGCTCCTGCCCTGTGTTCATTCCGCCTCGACCTGACCCTCCCGCCGCCCTACTGCTCAATCGAGGCCACAGCAGCCTCAGTTGCCCTGGCAACACCCTTAAAGCAATAACCCCTCCCATTCTGTTGCCACATCCCCACAGAGGCTCCGCCCATGTCTGAAAGCATGCCAGGCCTCCATCTGGGGGTGTGAACCATGGGTGTGACATGTGCCTTTCTGTTTGTGTTTCTGCACCACACGGTGTCTGCTTTACATCAACTGGACTCTGGAGGGGGATCCTCCCCTAGTACGCCCACCATTCTTAAAGGGCTGCTTGTGGTTGACGATGATAAAGGGAGCCCGACAGATGCTCTTTTATTCTGAGCACATCATCAGTGGCATCCACACATCGAGGATCAAATGAGGCAAAGACATAACATGGTGCTACTATTACGAGGCAGGGCATTAGAATCTCTGTACAGATGAGGCACGATTAACGGTGTCTAAAGCACAACTGACAAACCTGTACTATGCAAGATCCAACGTACAGCTCCCTCTATATTCTACACCTGTACCTATTTTTTCCTTACAGTTTGACCGATCATATCAGGCCCTCTGTCTCTCGTATTTGAGCCATTCCACCTGTTCCAGTGTGTGTTTAACGTGGTATTTGCATCTTCAGAATAGAAAAATGGGTTCTTTTTATTTATCTTTGTTTGTAATTAGCACCTCCCCCCCTTCTTTTCTCATAACTGTGCCTCTTAGGCTGTTTGGCCAGTCCAGGATACAAAGCTGGCTACCAGGGTAAATGCTAGCTACTGAAAAGCCAGTCACATTCTGCAATCTGCTCTCAGCTTAGGGAGCAGAAATTCAGTCACCCAGTAGTCAGAGGTTCTTATTTTGGCAAGGTAACTGTAGTTTAAAGCTGACAAGCACAGACGGTGCAGTGTTTAGTGACCTCTACGTTAAGTTAAGTTTCCAGTGAGCAATAAATATTTAATTTCACATAACACTACTATACTATGACCAATAGAAGAAAGGAATAAGAATGGTATTTCATCTCTGACCATGTGCTGAAGACAGATTGAACCCATAATAAACGTCAGCTTCTTAGAAATGAAATTGATTTCATCTCATCAGTTGCAACAACCAAACACAGATCATGTTGGCTCTTGTACTATAATGGCTTCTCCATTCTAATGGTCATCAGATGTACATAGTTATCTAGTAGTGTAGGATTTTAAAGAAGTAGTGCAGCAAGCATGTAAAACACAGACCCTCTTTATTGAGCAAGAATAGTCTGAGATTGATTGTTCAGTTCCTGGGTGTGTGTGTGGTGCCCTCTAGTGGACAATACGTTTATTACATGAAGGCCAGTGAATGTTACTGTCAGACCTACTGTAAATTAATTATTAAACTTAATCACTGCACAGACTTTAGTACTCCAAAGATGCAGCTGAGTAAAAGATGACCTGGTAAGTCTAGATTTAAAATTTTGTACATGACTTAGATCAGATGGATGTGTGAATAGAGCTTGTATGAGCCTTAGCCGTTAACAGATGACGTGCATTAATAGAAAAAGTCAAACATGTCAAACCTGTTTTAAAAGCTAAATGATTCCTCTGTGTGAAGTGGGATATATTTTGATGAGTAGTATTAATTTCACAAAACTAAATGGAGAATCTGATGCAGTGAATAAGTTTCACATGTTAACATTTTCAGCCAAGATTCTTAATATTCTGCCAGCTAGAAATGATCATAGGGTAATGGCAGTAACACATTTTAGTATTATTGTGACTTAGTACCTCAAATGTCATATTCATAAGCGATTATGTAAATATTAACAAAGCAAATTAAGTGTATTATACAGAACTCACATAGTTAGAATTATATTTATGAGCTAACCCATGGCATTGTACACTATAACCCATAAGAAATACTTAAAGCTACAGAAAATAGAAAAACCACCAGTGGGTTTATCTCACGGTGCCTGAACAGCATTATTCACACTGGAAAAGTTAGGCTAAGATTATTGTCATGGCAAAGGGAGGTGAGTTACTGAAATGTTTTCTTCCAACGACTGCACAGTTGAGTTGATTGACATGCTGATGTTACGCAGAATGCCCTTCTCAGATCTGCAGTGATTCTCTACCCTTCCTTTTGTCATATGAATTTAAACAAAAGAGCAACTCAATGTGTTAATGTTAATGTGTTAACTCAATGTTAACGTTTGAGGCCTTAGTTACAGTACAACACTGGGCCCGCCAAGTAAATGACGTTTTGCAGGAAGGATACAGAATCATCCAGATCATTACACAGTAAATGTAAGGATGTCTGACTTTACTGTCCTGTGCACATGCTACATAGAATTCAGTGTTGACTACTGCTGATACGGACAACTTCAAGTTGACTGAAAAGTGAATTTCCTGGACAAAATAGAAGCTGTATTCTAAAAGTTGAGCTCTTACTGCTTTGTGCTGCTGGGAAGCAGAAGTCAAATTGATGTTTGTGAACACTTGGTTTACAAATGCCTTGAATACTTGATATTTGTCAAAAATAAAATTAAAAATTGATTCATCTGTTTAAATTATTGCAAATGTCTGTTTGTAGACATGTGGTGTGACAACATGTGAAGCCAAAACATCAGTAGGAAGGTTGAGAGGATTTATTTCCCCAACAGCTTCATGCTTTTCCCAAAACCAGAGTTGTTGAAACACTTCTACACACGCACACTGTCAAGAAAGAAAAGGGTAGCGTCAGGTGATAACCAGCAGATACATTTCAGTTGCTCACAGATGCACTCATTGAAAGAAAGGTTACCAAATGTTTGAGTATTTTGTCTACAGACAAAGTTGTAGAACAGTGTTTTGACATAATCCGCTTTAAGAGACAATACAAGCTAAATTTGAAATGAACTGGCCATGTGCAACACTAGACTCTTGATTATCAAAGCACTAAATCATGCAGCACAAAATAAACTGGTGACCTCTCCAAAAGAAAAAAAGTTACACTGAACATAAAGTAACACAATTAACCCTTAGTGATTAGTGAGAATTTACATACATTAAAAAAACGCTGTGAATGGTAAAAGATGTGGCACTGGTGCAATTAATCAGTAAATAGTGGCAAGAAAGACAAATGCCAATTCTAATCTGCTTACAACATCAGATGTTGGATAATTCAAATTATGTCCAGATAGTCAGTTTGATATCAGATATAAATGTAGACTAAACTGACTAGTACTGTCCTATGATTATCTAAACCTTCTGGCACAATTACTACCATATAACAAATGCTAAAATAGTAAAAGTAATGTTAAAAGAGCTAGTGTGAGTCAGATGTTATGCTGATTCTTTGGATACAAATAAAAAAAAAAACCCATCTCAAACAGTGAAGGGTGAGGATCATAAGGTGGAAAATTTGAAAAGTGCATTTGGGATCTTTTTGCCTTTGTCTAACTGGAGAGTGACAGTGTCGGAGAGTCTTGTATTTGCAGGTTCATGAAAGCTGACTAATGCTAACCTTTCTGTCCAGATGCTGAAATGGTTTCACTCACACTTGTTTTTCATAAAAACAATAAAATTGTTTTTAAAACTGTGTTATCTATATGGAATTAATCATTTTTAATCCCAACACATACGTTTAGCTGCATTAAGGCTTTTTTCTTTTCTAAATATATATTTGAAAAAAAATAACACTGTTTACTAATAAAGGTAGGCACTTGTAAAAAAATAAACAATAATTTTAATACTCATACAACTCTGACCGAGGTGGCATGACTCGCCGTATCTCTCGACACGCTCATCTCCCAGTCACCATGTCTGTGTGTCCCTATGGTGACCAGCAGCTCATTGGTCGGCCAGCGCATCTGTCTGACTCAGAGGGTCTGATTGGATGGTTGAGGCAGAGAGCCGCTGCCTTCATAGTCCAAGGTGAGGGGCAGTGCTGACTGAGGCAGTGCCTGCAGAAGCACCCTGACATTCTGTGGGGTGCTTGTCTGTGTAGCGGGTGTGCTCCCAGTGGTGCTGGCCTGCACCTTGGACCTCAATGTCTGTGGGGAGAAAGGGAGGTAGCCTTGGGCCTGGAAAAGGTCCTCTTCTTCGGGGTCCAGGCCCAAGCCAAGACCCTGTGGACCAGTTACCTCTGTGTGGTCGGGGCCAGGCTCCAACTGGACCTGCAGGCTATTGAGACTAAGTAGCAGGTTGTTGTGTCCTGTCTCCAGCTCCGTTAGTCCGTTCCCACTAAACATGTCTCCTTCCATCTCCTCCAGCTGCTGTGCCCACATACCACTCTGGAAGACAACCCTGTCCCTCCTTGGACCTGATGATGATACTGGTGATGCTGACATAATGGATACCCCAGTTCCTTCTACAAGCTTCTCAGGAAGGCTGTTGACAGCAGATTCCAGATTCCTTTCCAGTGTGGGCATGGAAATGGATGTGGGTTTTGATGATGGAATATTGCTGGGGGCGGGGGTGGTGAGGCGAGTCTCCGTGGCCAGGCCTGGCCAGATGTCGTCAGCCGAGGCCAATCCTTCTCCGCTGCCCTCTTCAAGGAGTCCACCCCCGGCCCCGGAGCCCAGCTCTGGCAGGGTGGAGTCGTAAGGCTTATGGGTTCGATTCAATTTGTTGAAAATGTGTCGCAGTGCAAACATATTATCTACATCGTTCTGGAAGTTGGCCCAGTTATCTGGGCTGGGACTGTAGTCGGGCCTACATTCATAAAGGCTTTCGTTTATGCTATACAGATCCTCCAGTCCCTGCCAGTTCACCTCTTCATCTGTCAAGTTGGGCAGTTTAACCCTGTCGTCCGTCCCATATTGGCTGTGTGCTGCCAAAGAGAAAGAAGAAGAAGATGACTGTGAGGATCTGAAGTACAAATCACAGGGAGGTCTTTTCAAGTTAACTCAGACAGCATGCAGTCATGCCCAGCTTCCGCCTCCCACTAAAGCAGCCAGCTCTATGGGGTTTGAAGCCCAAAGCTACACACACACACACACACACACACACGGTCTCTTCAAAGCTAGATAAACACAGCACCCACACTAAACTCAAGCCAAAAGGAGTGCAAATACGCTAGATAGACTGAAAAGAAAAATATGTAACGATCCATCATAATAGACTACACACTAAGCTGCACAAGAACAATGTAATGACATAGTTAATGATCAGCCTGGACTGGATTGAAATGCAAGGTCAGGCAACCTGAAATAAAATACTTTAACAGCAGAGGAAACAAAAAAGATGATCAACAAACAAGAAGTTGCTCAAAATGAGTTTGCTCCTGAATGATGTATCCCCAGAAAACAAGATAAAAGCATTCAAAATGCTATCACAAAAGAGGCATATAAAAGAAAACCGCAGCAACAGGCTAGATCAGAGTTGGGCTCAGTCTGATGTCTGCAAGTTAAGACTGAAGAAAAGAAGCAGCAGCAGCATCACTTTAGGTTGGTTGTTCTTGTTACTAAGGCAACTAGAGAATGGAGATGGTTTGACGTTGGCTTTGGGGACTCACAGGAAGGAGAGGCTTGGTCTCCTCTTTGACCACTTTCGATGCTGTTGTTGCCTGGTAAGCAGGTGCCAGAAACAGAGGTCAAAAGGGCAAAGGTGAGTGGGAGGACAGAGAGGACACAGCAACTCAATGGTCCATTTCTACCACTAGCTAACGGCCATTAACAACAAAAAAAAAAAATTCTGAATGTCATGTTACACAGAAACATTAATGTGATGATCGTTTATTTGTGGGTATGGCTGTCATTGCATGGAGGGTGATATTTAAAGGAATAGTTTGACATTTAAATTAGCTTTTTTTCTGAGAGTGAGATGAGAAGATTGATACCACTGTTGTATTTGTCTAATAAGTGTATGAAGCTATAGTGAGAAGAGAGTTTAGCACAAAGACTGTGTAACAGAAGGAATCTGTTAAAATCAGCTAAATCACACTTTCAAAATCACTAGTTTTTATACAAAGTAAGAAAACCTGAAAAAACAAGACATATTATGTTAATCGATTGGCTTTTGAAGTTCTGCCAAATAGATGTATTTATCAGGTATTGATCTTCTCATCGGTTCTGAACCAGAAACCTGCACGATGCCATTTCCAAAACTATCAAACAACTCCTTTAAACTTTCATGTAGAATGTGATGCTTGAGGGGGGATGATACGGTATCATGCATGTCATTCACGTGCACTTGATAGTTGTTTCATACCAACTAGAAGCTATATATGTAGCACCTCTATATAATATTTCTTCATTTTTATTTATTCATGCTATGCTAAAAACAGCTAAAAATGACTTTGAGTCTAATGTAACATGGTAAACTGCTATAAGTGAATGTTCAAACTGCTGCAGGCTGACATTAAAAAGCAGATAAAAGTAAAGACAGATTGTGTGCACAGAGGTGACAACAAATGAAGCAGATTCCATGACAAATAAAAATAAAACACATTAACATTATTTAATTTGTTAGCGTCTCCCCAGCATGCAGTCACTGTTCAGATCAAGCGCCAGCACTCCATGGAATTATTAGTAGGAATGAGGCAATTCGGCCCATGCAGGTGTTAAAGAAAAAGCCACTGAAGAGAAACAAAATTGGTGGATACCTGTGTGGCTCATAGCTTGCTCCATCTTTACCTCCTGATCGGAAAAATAAAAGGAATCGATTGTTAATGCTTTGATTCAAGGAGATGTGGGAGGGAAAAAAATAGATCATTCACACTGAAGGTTCCTTCATGCACAGGTGATACTCCCTATGGAGAAATGCAATTACTGTATTATCAGAAGGAGGAATGAGGATAAAAGAGATTTGAATTGGACTGGAAGAAACATTTAAAAGGTCATACAATTGGGCTGGATGGAGAGATGAGGATTTATCAGAGTAATGGGTTGTGAGTTCAACAGGGTTTCCCCTTCAGAGCAAAACACACAAGGTTATCCAGTTAGGTGATAATGGTGGTTAAGACACACTCCACAAATAGATGCAAGTAACTGCTAGATCCATTTTAGCCAAATTTTAATAATCCATCTTTTCCAACAGAAACATCACTTGATGTAACCGCAACAGCAATTTCACTGGTTCACAAAGCTAGCATCATACCCCAGCAAGGGCAGTCGGTGCAAGTTAGAGATTTTAGGCTGCTATGTGACGTGTTGGCTGGGCTTCGACAGGTCTAGCATGCCAGCACTGAAACACAACCAGTTTTCTCACAGCAGCCTAGCCGCTCCAGTGCTCCACTCTCCAGCTGGTAATTATAGCCAAGTTTGGGACATAAACAATGCAGCCTGTTCGTGCCACACACAGACGCTACAGCTTGGCCTCACTGGCTTAGGTCAAAATGACACTGCTTATTAACCACCTCCATTGCTGGGATTTCTGCCCTTGGCTCATGTGGTGGTAGTAAAAAAATATTGTGGACGATTACAGTAATGATTTATGATAGGCTTGAATATAAAGTGACAGCTTCAACTGCTGCTGATGACAGCGCCGTCCAAATAAAATCTCTAACACACAATGAGTCACAAGGAGGAAAGATGGCCAGGACGCACAACGGTAACATGGCCTTATTGCATTATGTATACACACTGTAAAATATATATGTGAACAAGGAACATATTTCAGCAGAGTTGAAGGTCCTGGGCTGAGAAAGTAAGGACAGAGAGTGTGAGAGTGTGTATTTGTGTCATTGTGAAGAAAACGTCAAGTGCACATTAACAATGGAAATAAGGGAAGACTTTATAATTAGTCCTTAACCTCCACCTGAAATCACTGAGTCCCCAGAAGCATGCAGCATGCACATATGTGAACGGACATAGACAAATGCACACAATACAGAGACTGATACAAATTTAAAATACAGCCGTATACTAGATACTAGACATTTCACAAACCAGTATAACTAATAACCACACAATCACTCCAAATACCACTGTAGCATCAAAAGAGAATCTGAATCAGTTTCAGTCAATGTCACCACAAAAACTACTACTAAACACGGTATATCCATCTATATGTCCAACCAACTCATTCTATGATTTTGTCCTATAAGGTAGCAGCAACAAACAAGGTGAAAGTGAGTGTTTTTACCTGTATCCAAGCTTTTAGGACGAGGGTTACACTGCTTGTACCCTTGACAACTCCTCATCTCCATAAGCTGGGCATGGAGAGTGTTCAGCACATCCCGATCCACTGAATACACAGCATTTGTTAGCTGCACGCACACACGCACGCACGCACGCGCACACACACACACACACACACACACACGCGCGCACACACAAATCTTTAGTGTCATGATGTGTTATATAATATTAATATAATGCAGAAACCAACATAGCAGTTCAAGAGAGAGAAAGCAGACAGCCGCAGACAGGAAGCACATGACAGTGGATAAATGTTCACTGAATGCTGCATGACAGCAGACAGATGTTAACCTACCTGGTAAGGGTCATTGTTGAGGTCAAAGTACTCCAAAAAACCAGTGGAAAACTCACAGAAGAGTGTGTTGTGGGTTTCATTGATGGTTCGCAGGCACCAATAGGTGTTGTTGTTGGAGCTGGTGCACGCACAGAATCCACCCACTAGATGACAATTAACAGTTAGTTTTACTCTAACTTCTAATATCGAAGTAAACATCGATGACTAATACTTCCTCACAGGTCTCTGATGGGCATCTGATGACACAAAATTTTATATTTCTCAAGATTATTTTAAGTAAATCATGAATTCTCTTTTTTGCTATCAATTTCTGTTTCTTGAGCCAAGAGTGAAGTAATATACTTACATGTCCAGAAGGGAGCAGTCTGCCAGTGGTCATTGTTATGTGTGAAACAAGTGAGGCCAGGCAGGCTACAGTCGTCTCCCCTCCCCTGTCGCTTTCTCTCCTTCCTTTCCTTCTTCCGTCTCCGGATCTCGTTGTACAACTGGGCCTTCCCATCATTCTCTTGGGCGGCTTCCCTGTTGGATAGAAATGTGAAAGAATTACAAAACAGTGTGATGCAAAGATGACATCAGCTACTTTCCTCACTGATGCAAGCAACCACAGTGACGGAGGATCGGGAGGGGGATTTCCAGAAGGCATCTCTACTGCCAGGATATGACCGTCTGTTTTTTTTTATGTTTAAGCTCTTACTATGTCTAATTTTCTCTAGGATGACAGTCTAGCCACTGTCCCCTCCTCCCTGTATGACTACACAACAGCCACTGAAAAAACAGCTGCTTTGGATATGCATAATCTCTTCCCAATGTTTCCTGGTAAAAGTTGATCACTGTGTTTGAGGTATTGACTGATTTCCCACCTGTTGAGTCATTCTATCTTTCCATGCAATTCAATCACTCCCAGACATATGCTTTGCACACACAATAAAACAGGCTCCTGGTCATACATCTGTTTTGTCATTCAAACTGCATAAACATGAAAACGAAAACTTTTAGATGCCTCCTTCAGAAACACTGCAGACCATGTATGTTTTAGGCACACAAACATTATGCACACATGCTAGACTACATTATCTAAGTTCTGGTGAGCTCTAGTGAGAAAGCCCCATATTTAAACCTGACATGCAGACATCCAGAAACAACTGCAGCACTGTACGGTGAATCACTGCACACATTATGTGCGCAATAAGCTGCAATATTAATTAATAAAGAATGAGTGACACTAAATGGTGTAAGCCCATAGTTAGAGGGGAAAGGAAACTCACTTAAAAGGATGGAGTTGATCATTTCTGCTCTTCAATCTCTCTGCCTTGTTTCTGTCTCCTTTGCTATAATGGCTGGTTTTACAAACAGAGAAACAGTCTAAGGACCATGTACTCCAGTAGGTTTTTTGGCATATGGTTAAAACAAGCTGTACATACTGTAACTTTAGACTGTATGGAGCTAACATTAAATAATGTTAAGTATTTTTAAGTGAAATGTAAATGACTAACTTCTTTTTTCCACAGTCACACTCGTCTGGTCGTGTCCTCTTTAGGTGGCCTCTTACTTCCCGGAGGTTTTTGATTTTGTCTTGAAGTGCTTCAATCTAGGAAACAAACACATACTACCAGTTACTTCTTGCCTACTATAACAAATCCTAGACCTCTGTGCGCAACTCTGATGGTCTTGGGTTTGTACACTCACTTCCTGGTCCACATAACTCTTATGGTCTTTCCAGGCTCTTGAGGACTGGTAGATTTCTCTTTCACAATGGACACTGTCATTCATCAAGATATAACACCTGAAATAGATGCAAAAACACTATTAAACACACTGTGTGAAAACTAAAGTAAATATATTTAGGCTTTAAGGACAGCTGCATTCTCACTTATGTGTAACTTTAACAGAGTTTGGGTATCCCACGGCACTTATGTCATCTGCCAGCATTTCTTCTGAATCATCATCAGTCCCCAAGTTAAACTCTGGGTCTTCTGGGTTGTGCTGACGCTTTGAAATCACGCGGCGGTGGACAGCTGACTGATCGTCAGCTTGGAGGTCAATGTCATATATCTGGCCTTCAAACTCCACAGACAGAGACCTGGCAGACCGTGTGTGGACAAAACGTGGTCGATAACCTATTTAAAAAAAGCAAAACAAAATGTTACTAAAGGGTTAAGTCAACATATCTGATGAGTGATAACTCTGTTTATGCTTTTGATTTATGGGACAATTCTGACGTGCAACTTTTTAGGATAATGGATGTTGTTCATGCTTCAGTTGCCCCTTTTCCAAGCAACACTAGAGGGCAACAAACTATAACCTCAGCACATACACACAAAGTCAGCATCCAGAAGAAGAAATTGCAGGACTTTGTTGCAGGATGTTTGATTTTTCCATGCATCTGTGTCACTTTAGAGCATAAATAATCCATTACAGGAAGCCTTAAGCCTTTACAGAAAACTTAATTCTTGTTCAGCTGGTACTGGGAGACAAACATCAGCACAATGACAATTAGTACAACTGCCCCAAACTACACGTTCATATATTAAATTGCATCACCTAAATATTTATTTTACTTGATGAATAAAGAACACATTAATCGTGATTTCAACAGAGGTTTCAAATGTATATCATGTACTTACGGTGGCCTGATGAGGAAGAGAACTGTCGGTGGGACCGGCGATCTGTTCTGGAGGGTTTAAAGGAAGCGTCCCCGCAGTCACAGCCCCTGTTTCTGTCATAACTGCTACGAGGCTTTAGACTGCGAGCCCTTTTCCTGGATCCTTCTTTTGAACCAGCTTTACACTTCTGTATCCTCCACTTCCCTGTAATCTCCTCCACGCAGTGCCATTTCTGTCAACCAATAACAATGAAAGCAGAAAAAAAAAAGAAGTGGTGATTGCCAAAAATTTTGATGTGATTCCGTTCCAAAACAGCACACATTCTTTGGCATAACGTATAAGAACTATAGACGTTGAAATGAAAATCTGATCTGAGACTTCATGACAAGAGAAAAAGTGTGAGAGAAACATGTTTCTGACAGACCTATCAGGAAAATCTCAGTCTGTGGGAAAGTCTAGCATCCAAAAGCAGCAGGAAAGATAAACTAAAACGACCACATGAGATGAATTGGGTCTGTCTAGTGTCTAGAAAACAAAGTGGAAACCCCAATCACTCTCACACTGGGTATGTCTGCGCCAAGTGCGTCATCAGCATAATTGTGTAAATACATATCGTCAAAGTCGCCTACATCTTCTGTGTCTTTCTCAACATTCAGCCCCACTAGGAAAAGAAAGCCCGGGCTAATTGAAGTATGTGTTGCCACTGGTTAGATGTATAAATGGAAGAGACAACTGCAGAGTGCATTACAGATGATCAGTGGTGAGTGTGGGAAAAAGGGTCTAAACAAAGGGCTATACTGCAGATTTTTCTTGGGCGGTGCATTTAGTAACAAAGTGTTTATGGGAACAATGGCGCAGTAATATCACCATTAGACAAGACACAGTGAATAAGGAAAAAAAACCTTTGGCACTCCGCGATGTAAAGAATCTCTGCATAAATGTTCAGGAAACAAGCGAGGAGGAGGTTACTGGTTAGAGCAGACATGAATGACCAGCCAAGCTGAAACTACAGTGGTAAGTGAAAACCAAAAGTACCACAAGTCACTCATCCTACACTCCTTGTCCCTGGTGAATAAATGTTATGTACCCAAAACAAACCCACATTGCTATCACATGATCAATTCCAAAGGACCGCAACTACTTTATGACAAAAACACAACTAAGGCTGTGCTCTAAGAAGAATCTTGTCTGTCTGAAGCAATATCATGTGGTCATGTTTCATGACCGTGAACTTTTAAGGCTTTTAAAAAACAAAACTTCTCTAATTCTAAGTTAAATCAGGTTCAAGACTAAGGTTTGATCCCCTTTACTTTTTCAATGCAGTGCTTAATTCTTGGCCAATGTATCCTTCTACGATACAGAGGTGAGATGGCATATAACAAGGATATAAAAATACAATATTCCTATAATACATCCCAACATTTATCCACATTTTTATTTTCCTGTATGCTTGTAGGGAGATGTGTGTAAGAAACATTCTTATGTAGACAGCGACTGCACATAAGACAAGCTGCACCTACTTTTGTGCGCTTTTACAGGTGCGCGCAAGTATGGCATCCATGCTCTTACACAATTTCAAACAACACACTGCAGAACTCAACTGGAATTGTTACATACACACATTTATATGACCATAAAACGGATCTGGTTTGCATGAGTCATCTCCACAGAAACCCTGTATGTCATTTAACGCTAGCTGAAACTTGTAATGATTTGTATTGTTCTGCTCTGTTTCAAGGCCACATACTGTACCACTTGGCTGTTAGTCTGCCAGAAAATTAATAGGCACAGATGAAAAGGAAGTACCAACAAATTAATGCACCCCAAAAAGGGCCAATGTGTCCAATTACAAACCAAGTGATGTACTGTAGACTATTTCACTTGTGACTCTGTGGAATATAGTCCAACAGGAAGCATGGAGGCTTCCACAAGTGGTAGCTACTACTGTTAGGAAAGAACTAAATCAGACTTCTATAGTTGATATCAAGTGGACTTGTTTCTGTTCGTGTATGCCTTAGTAAGTTCTCTAGTGTACACATGGATGTGTTTGTCTTACCTGTCCAGGCTGTTCACAGGGTGTCTGGAATTCGGCCTGCTGGCAAGTTTCTTTGACCTTCTTGTACTTGGGGAGGCTGTTGGTGTGCTGAGTGTTTGCTGAGTCATCCTTCTTCCTCAGGATCTTTCTGCATGACAAGTAAAATAATGAAGGGAAAATTGTCATCAACAAACAGGCAGGGAGTCAATGTGGTATTACTGGACTAGATACAGCTGAATTAAAGTTTTATTCACTTTAACAGACTTTCCTGTCTTTAATTTTTTGTCATGGATCTGTGTGCTTCTCAAGGGCACGACTGGTGAATGGATAAGCTATGTAGGGTCTGTGTGTGCCAGACGGTCTGGGCATGGAGCTCAGCCTCACACCAGTGCTCAGCTCCAAGCTGTTTGACCTCAGCTTGGCACCACGTTCAGCTGTTCTACCCCCTTCTCCTCAGCCACCATCCCAAGGACTGGCTGAGTCTCTGCTCTGGTCCTGCCAACACCCTCCTCTACCCAGCTCTATGCCAACATGGCCTGGCTGCTCATGGCCCACAGACAGAATGACAGTGACGACGAAGCAAAGAACAACCTGTCCTCTCCAAGAGCAGGGCTGTTGTCTTGTATGATCCCGTCTAACACATTGCTCCAGGGGGGGAACAGCCAATGTTGACAAGCTGGCTTGACTTGGGTCTCTATCCTTCAGCCAAGGGTAATTAAAGAGCTAGCAGTTGTCAGTGTCATTCCCTGAATTATAAAGATGATTCAATTCAACAGTGACTCCTAGTTGTTCGACAGGCCTGGAGTTGCAGTACAGTAAGTCGTGTGGATATTAAATAACAGCATAGCACATGATCAGCCAGAGAACTGCACATTAGCTACTGGGCATTTGTTGATAAATCTCTCAATGAGTTGAACATCTTTGACGCCAATGCCAGCATTTAGGTACAAGTGCACAAGCAGACGGTCTTCATACACAGTGTGGATTAATGGACTCAGTTGTTTGTGAATCAGCTAGTTCCTCAGTTGCACAAGCTGATCTGGCAGCAGAGCTAACTGGATTTTCTTTTGTACTCCTGGATATGTGTTTGCAGATGTAGAAGAAGTTGCTCACAAATGAGCAAACTCATGGTAAGCTGATGGGAGGGCCAAGACTGATTTAGAACAAATGATGATTGTGAGGGAGTGATAGTAGTGGGAAACTGCAATGTTAAAGGAGAATGTGACGTACTAAAATGTACAGTATCATTACACAAGCTGCCAGCACAATCTTTCCTCAAACTGTTTCTGATCTGTCCTTCATTTCCTTCCAGTGCCCATAAGTCTTATTTAATTTTAACCTTTTTTTCTTGAGCACCTTTATCATTTGGAGACAAGCTTGGATTAGGTCTCTTTAAAGATGTCAGATTTCAGTGTAGCCCTGGCATTAGCACAGCTTAACATGTTAAGTGAACAAAAGTGGGCTGTCAGCTTAGAGGTATAATTTTCTTCCACATATCTGGCAACAAAGATGAGGTTAAATAAAGAACGGTTTGCGAGAGAGCATACACTGTACGCAATCATGTGCACTGCAAAGAACATGGTCTGAGTGAAATAGTTAAGCACTAGCTGTAGCATGGCTGCTGCATTCCACACAGAGAGAGCAAGTGACATGTCCTGTGAGTAGATTGAATGTGAGCCTCCCAGCCATTCCTCAGGTAACATCATCCTAAGCCTGGCTAGCCTTTGTTTATTTTGTATGTGTCTAGATCTACCATGTTACTGAAATGTATCTTCTGTCTGTCTCTGCCAGTGCATGAACAGCAGGAGAAATCAGGTTGGGGCCCTGATCATGTGCTCAATATATGCAAGGCTCCTGCAGAAGACAAAGACTCTACTTGTTTTTCATGTAAATGATCAAATGACCTGGTTATACATGTGTCAGCGCCTCTTGCTAAACTTTGATAATTTGGTCGCCGTTTATAGTTTTCCCAAACACCTCTCGCGCCGTCAGGCTGACTGTGGTCAGGAAATGTCTGTCAGATAACAAATAACTGGAAAAAGCATCTGTGTTGCTAGAAGAGGGAACATGCACTGAGCCTTGCACTTTTTGGGTTCAGTGAAATGTTTTGTCAGGTTTGTGTGACACACAATGCTCTATAATGACATGGATGTGCCTGTGGTGTGGAAAGGGAATAAAGAACCCCAGCTTACCCTCGCTCCACCAGGAATGTGTCCCTCCAGACTTTGGGTTTCCGGTTTGGTTTGAATCTGGAAAAACAAAATGCACAAAGTTTAAATAATTCATATGGTCTACAAACTCATCAGTTACAGCATATTGGGCATTCAGCTAGCCAAAAAGCATGAGAGTTGATCACAGCAAGCTAAAGACCTTGTGTGTTGAAGGGAATGGTGTAAATGCTCTTTAAATGGATTATCCCAGTTCTTTCTGCTGAATCCCAGCCAAAGTCCAACAGCCAAAGAAAATCTGCCAAACTGCCCTGAACCCACTTTTTGTGCAGCTGGACCAAAAAGTTATAATTTTGGCTTTGAAAATTTGTATTTACTCAATAATGGCCAAAGAGAAGAACTGTTGCACATACACACTGTGCAATTACTGTACATTACATCTATTGTAGCATGGCATGACAGATGCGTACAGACCTATTGCCAGTCCTTTCCTGTTCCAGCAGCTTAAGGATGGACTTTCCATCCATGTCTGGAGGGGTGTCCAGCCCAGCAATGTGAAGAATTGTGGGAGCTAGGTCAATGTTTAGCACCAGGTGAGGGTTTCTGAATATGCACACAGACAACAGTTTTGTTTAGAGATCTGAAATGCATACATTTCTGTAAAATGTAAGTATCCTGAACAAATGAAGATAACATTTCAGAAACAGCGAGAAAGAACATAAACATATACTACAGCACGTGAAACTTACACTGCTCCTGACTGCACATTGGGTCCTCTCAAGAAGAATGGTACACGTATGTCAAAGTCATAAGGCATTGACTTGCCCTTTACCAACCCAAACTGACCAATGTGGTAACCATGGTCTGCGGTATATATAATGTAAGTGTTCTCCAGCTCTTCAGTTTCCTGCAGCATGTCATAGACCTAGGTAAAATAAGTGGTGTAAATGGGTAGATACACTGCACAGACATGTAGAATAGCTACATGCCACAGAGTAACTATTATTATTTTTTATGTCAATAATTACACAAAGAACTTACCTTCTGCACTGAGTCATCAACAGAGAGGAGTGTCTGCAGTCTTTTTCGGTGTAGAAAGTTGGTAAACTCCATATGGATGGGTCTCATGGGGCCTGTGTACTGCATAATCCAGTGTTTGTCCATGTTTGGAGCATAGTTGTAGCTAGGGGTGCTAGGGTGACATGAAAGAGGGAGAGAAGAGACAGGCATGAGAAAAACCTAGCTGGATTTAGAACCCCTAGAACATACATGTATACTCTGTGCCCAGTGAAGTCGCACAGAAGTAACAAAATCTTTATGGAGGCCTGTCTACATTTAAGTTGTCAGAGCAGTAACAGTTATGAAGAGCCCACTTAGGATGCCAAAAAACACCTGTCTGATAGTTTTCACAAACTACTGTTCAGTAACAGGTGCCCAGTTGTCTACTGTGTTTGACATACATCAATAGCAGCTCTGTTTGTTGAAGGAAATGTCTTAATACTCAGCGGCCACACCTCTCTCCGACCATCTCTCCCCACACACAGAGAGACGAGAGTCTCCTTGCTCCATTGCACTCTTGGCAAAGGTAAGCCATTTGAGGGTTGGCACATGTGGGGAAAAAAATAATAGGCCCCAAACAACGTTGTAAGAACTTATGGACCAAAAACTCAGCAAGTTATGTAAGTAAGTTATGGTCAACTAAATTAGAGGGAATAACAAGAGTGAGTAAATAGCAGAAAGGAAGGGGGAAATCATTTCACCTGTCTGCAGCATTAATTGAAGTAAAAGAGGAATCTATATCACAAACTACTGCATGAACTTGACTTTGTGTCCACTATACAAAACAAAATAGTACATGAATAGTAGGTAGTGGTAGGTAGCATCGGTAACTGTGACAATAAGGAAATATTTTCCCTAGGCTATAAGTGGCTCATTCCTAAAATAGAATATAAACAAATTTTTTACAAAGTTTTAATTCAGAATAAGCAGGCGCTGGACAAAGTATCAAGACTTTGAAACTTAATGAAGACCTGCTACTGGAGGTCAGGCGGTCTTTGTGCAAAGGGTAAACTCTTCACCCACTTATCCAGGCTGACTAATAAGCCCTACAAAAGGGACCTATCTCTGGGCAATGGGCCACCAAGGTATGAGGCCCTGGGCACCAGGGACTAAGGAATGTAGAGGTCACTGGAATGAAGCTAGTCCACAGAAGAGGTCACACCTGCCACCTGCCACATATAGTTTGGTGTTCTGTGGTATTAGCTCTGGATTACAGCAGTCCAGGACCTGCTGTTCAACCCAGAATGTCTCCTGACCTTACAAAACTCAACAAACACATCCCGCATGAGGATTAGTGACATTCCCTGAAGCAACTTGTTGAACAAGAATAACTTCCATTCACTCTCTGCTATAAACAGACATGTCAGTAAGAAACTGGAGTGCATCTATAGTGATTAAAAATAAGTCAGGACTGTGACATACATCTAAGAGACCGCGTAAAAACACCTTCAGTGAGGAATGTTAATTACATTAACATGAAACCTTCCCCTACTATTGTTGCTGTCAAAAGTACAGACGCTCATTTGATTTATGAGACTGCTCTCTTCCCAACTCTGTGCACTACACATTTGCTGCTACAAGGGTAAAAAGTGTCTGACTAAATAAAGTTGCTTCAATAAGTAAATCAATAGAATCAATCTTCCTTGAACCAAATTAAATTAAAAATGAAACTGTCAAAAACATATGTATAAAAGAATTTGTTTTACACCATCTGCCTGTGATAAAAAAAAAAAGTTTTTCTCTTACGCAAGTGTGTTGTCAACAAAAACCAAAACAAACACCCACCCATGTCAACCACCTGTGCTACCGCAATAGCCACGCCACACATTCTGCGCACACTGCACCCACACACAATCACTGGGGCAACCCCTTTAATCATCCCCAGGCACCAGCTCCACCCACTTCACCCAGAAGCTTGGGCTGAAAATAAATTAATAATGTCACAAAGGGTGTTCCAAAGTACACAATGCATTCCTCTTGCCACAGGACCCGCAGGGAGAAACTACTGATTGATATGGACAGGGTCAGGAAGTCCTCTGCGAATTACACAGGAGGGGTAAGTGGAATGAGGAGGGATGAGAAAATGAAACGGAAAACAGAGAGACAGACAAAAACAGAGATAGACTGATATAGTGGTAGAGCAAACAGACAGGGGAAATTGTTAAGTGGAATAAAAAGTAAGGAAGAAAGTGGGAAACCCATGGATCGCTTGGACAAAGAGAGAAAGAGGAATACGTAGCAGTAATAGCAGCCTTGTACCATTTCCCTACTTCTCTTAAATGCTTCCCCCACTCCTCACCCAGTGAAGCAACCCTGGGAGCTTGATGTAGGGTCAACGACGAGATGGCAGTGTGTGTTGCAATGGAATGACCTGGTGTATTGCAACTCTGCCTCAACTCAGTGTTGAGTTGTGGGAGGCCATTGTGGGCTTGGCTTGAGCGCAGAAATCTGTAAAAAGAAAAGTCATCTCCGATCTTCTCTATGGTATGTGCCCCAGCTATTCTTGGATGATATATCATTTAGATTTCCCGCTTGTTGAGTCTTCAGCCCTAGCAGCTTCTCAGCGACCTGTCGTCACTGGAGACTGAAAGGCCAGTTTATTGTAATAATGTTAGGTACCCCAAATCATAAAAACTAATTTGACGTTAAAAAAAAAAATGTATATAGTAGCAGATGAAAGCGGCAGCAGATGAGTAGGAACCTGTTGTGTGTTTAACACTGAGAAATCTGAATGTAACTTACATGTGCTGCGACGCATTTGGAAAATGCTCTGCGTACTGAGGTGCTGAGTCTTCTGGGCCATGAGGTGCAGCGTGACTAATGACCATCATCACAGGACGGTGAGGGTACACCTTCTTGGACATGCGGAAAAAGTTTATGCTGTCGTTGGTGATCAGATCTGTGAAATAGTCCTAGAAATGAGAGCAAATACCATTAATTAATAAAAATTATTTGGTGCTGCAGGGATAAAATCACAAGTACGGCAGAGCTAAAAGTAAAGGAGGAATTGTAGAAAAATGCAAAACAACATAAGCTTTCATAAAACTAATTTGTAGTCCAATCACTGTGACACTGTGAGCTTTCCCTCATCCAGTCATTTTCAAATAAATGGAGAGGGGCCAGTCGGGATATAAACTGGGGCCACTGAGTACACTTCAGTACCAATCTGTCGAGTCAACAGCTGGCAGCCTGCCTCTGTGTGTGTGTGTGTGTGTGTGTGTGTGTGTAAAAGAGTGTGTATGTGCATACAGTAGATGGGCTGTTGCCTCATCAGTGAATCTGTTCACTATGTGACACCACTTGATGTGAGAAGAACCTGGTGTTCTAAAATGGTGGTAATAATGCTATGAAAAAGTATTTCTCTCTTTCTTGATTATTGGGCAAAAATGGCATCCATGGGGAGAAATCCTAGACAAAAGCCACTCCTGACTAAAAATAACAGAAAGGCTTGTCTGACATTTGTCAAAAAAAATTCTATTATACCCAAGGTGTGTGTCCCATTACATCTTTTTGTATATAACTGTATTTACTTGGGTTATCTTTGTAATATTAACATTGTCAAATATGCCAAAAAGAAAAAAAAAAAAAGAAAGTAAAAATATTTTTTACAGAATTGTATGCTACTGTATGTACCTCTGCTTCTCTCTCAACTTTCAATTTCCTTTCCTTGTCACTCATTTACTCAGGGAGATAATGAAACGCACAAATCAGACGCATTAACCTAAAAAGGTATAAGCCTCAGGTAGTACAATGGAAGTAAGCTGCAGGGAGTCAGGACTTGAAAACAGGAGAAAGGAAATACAAAGATATATATACGTACAAACAGATTATACATTCCCTAAAAAGCTAAGATAATCAGGAAATGTAAAATTATCTCATTAACATATCCACATATGTGATATCTCATCAAAACGCTTGATATTACATTCCAGAAATGGTGGCATCTGTTTTTTAATGCACAGTAGGTCATAACCTGAACTTTCCAGCAGTACACTAACTATTCTACCTGCAGTTTTGGCATAAAGCTGTTGCTACCTGGCATACAATATATGAAAGGGAGTGCCAGGTTGAGAATGAAAGGGTAAAGGATGATTTCCATGAAGTGTCGGAATTGGGTTTGGCTGATTCATCCTGTCTCTATTAATAGGCTTTATGGGCACGCCAGCTTTAATGACCTGGCAGCTGAACGTAACCATGGAGGCTGGTGATTGCGTGCACATGGCCAAGAGTTGCTGTACTTGTTTTCTGTATTGACAGCTCTCCAAAAT
Source organism: Ctenopoma multispine (assembly GCA_034779795.1). Lineage (NCBI taxonomy): Eukaryota > Metazoa > Chordata > Actinopteri > Anabantiformes > Anabantidae > Ctenopoma > Ctenopoma multispine. The sequence goes on along the minus strand of JAUYWH010000012.1, from coordinate 20,632,344 downwards.
ATGAGCCGGCAAGGGCTCTGGCAAGTGAAAAGGAAGGAACAAAGTTATGAGGAATGCATGGCCGCAGCTATAATATGGTCTGGGAGGTGAAGAGTATTCATTTTCCCAGAACAATTTGGAGACTACTGGTACAAAATGACAGTTTCCTAATACAAATTTATTCACAAGTGGTTTAATGCTTCTAAACTAAGATTCGGACAGTTAAATAATTTGTCAATGCAGAGGATGTTGTGGCTTCACATTTCAAATATTTGTGCTTGGAGTGATCCATTCATTTAAAGTTGCTTAATCTTTCATCAGTATAAATATATATTATATCAAATTGCAGCACAGGCTGCCCAGTGTTCTTTTATTATAATTCTGTAATAGAAGAAGAGGTGTATGGGCTGAAAAGGTCTATGACAAAGACCCTTAAAATCAATTAACTCATGCTCCTAGAAATGGAAAATTAGATGGGACCTAACTGAATGAAATCACTGGGCACATGCCTCATCTAATAACAATGACTGGTTGAGCCAGCAGCACTCTGCGAGTACCATGACTTTCTCACCGTGTGTTAAATGCTTTTTTGGCAGTAAATAGAAAATAGTGTGTCCATTTGGTTTTTAAACCACAATCTAGCCATGTCATGTAAACACCTTGGCCACAACTTGTGGGTAACTTTACACCTCAGTCCAAGTTGGCAGAGAAAGGGCAGTCCAAACATTTGTTTGCCCATCTTTCGGGCAGGTCATCTTGAAACTTGACATCTATCCAAACTACAAACCCTCCTCATGGATTCCTAATGTACACAGGACTGTACTACCTGGTAAGATATTGGCAGGGAGCTATGAAAACAAACTTACAGTTCCAACAAAAATATAGAGGGAAGACTGGTTACAAACTCCAGAGCCACAAATAAGACAGTACAGTATAAGTACAATGGCAAAGTGAAATACCCCTTCATTTTTATTGTGGTATTCAAGCGTAAAATCATTGTTCCAAACTTCTCTGAGAGACAAAAGAAGAGGCAAAAAGCTGAGAAAGCAGCAGAGAAAAACAAGTGCAGGGTGGTATCTCGCACAGACACCATCGGTTTCTCATTAAATAATTCAATTTTACAGGGTCTAAATATTGAGGTAAGGTGTGTAATAATAAAGGGATGCTACAGAAGGAGGAGACGCCATTTGAAGTCACCTCTCTCCCTTTAATTCTTAAATGAGAATTCTTGCCAGCCTGAATTACAACACTGTGATAAGTAAAGTGTTTCACTGTCTGCATTTATAAGTGAGTGAAGCCTGCAATTTGTCAGGCAAAGTCTTTATTTTAGGTCATAAAGGGAAAACAAATGAGTGATTGGATTAACAGTCTCTTTCCAGAAAACAACCGTATACATACCTTGGCATAATCTGCACCATGTTTTTCCTTGTAGCCATTCCGACAGACGGTGTAATTATAGAAGCGAGAATTTTTGATCAATCCAACCCATTCACGCCACCCAGGTGGGATGTAGCTGCCATTGTACTCATTGAGGTACTTGCCAAAAAATGCTGCAGAAAAGAAGGGAAAGAAAGATAAAAAATTTTTTTTTTAATTTCTTAAAATACAATTTTATTTATATAGCCAAACATCACAAATTTGCTTCAAGGAGCTTTAATATCTGTATATTTTAATATCTAGTGCCTGTGTGCGTGTATGTGAAGCATATGTTTTTTGCTCGTCTCTTCTTCACTGGCTTCACTGCTCAGCATTCTCAGATAGGCTGGGCAGGGAGCCAGCCTGTCCCAGAGAAGGCTAATTGCAGACTATCGCAACAGCTCAAAAACCACAGGCTGTGCTTTAGCCCATAGGACCCCACTGAGCTGCCCAGTCCAGCGCCTGCCCGTCAGTCACACAGACACAGTCTGATGAGACATGACAGCAACCTGGCACGATCGCTGTATTTGCATTTCTCACAGCAGACAGCCATGCAGGGCAGTGGAGTGTGGCTTACTAATGCGAATGCAGAAGGGCTTGTAGGAGATTGGAACTGGTAGTATACTGGTTATAAGTGAGAGGGCATTCAATACAGGTTAACTATCTTTAGGTGAAAAGTAGCACTTTATTAAAAAATATCTTTAAAAGTTAACACCACAAAGTCTGTGTCCATGTGTGCTTGTCTTCATTCACAAACCTGTCCTGTAGCCGGTGTTGTTGAGGTACACAGCAAATGAGCGTGGCTCGTGTTGAGCTTGCCACGAAGGGGAGGAGCAGTTCTCATTGTTGGTGTAAGTGTTATGGTTATGGACATATTTGCCCGTCAACATGGAGGATCGTGACGGGCAGCACATGGGTGTGGTAACAAAAGCATTGGTGAAACTAGTGCCTCCATCTTCCATGATCTTACGTGTTTTGTTCATCACCTGTAGAGAACCTAGAGCACAAGGCAAGAAGATTTGTTCATAAAACATGAAATGGTGAAACAAATGTTGCTTTTTCAAAATGACAATGACTTTTAGCAAACAGAATTAGATGTATTTTTTTCCACAAGCTGAAATACACTGTATACATTCTATATTACTTGACCATTCTGAATTCTCTGAGGGGTAAAATTATTATAATTCATCAGCTAATAAGCCAGATGGCCATTCGGCTCAGGCTTATGGTCTCTATTTAATATTTCATGTGCAGAAGTGCACATAAATCCTGATGAAATACAACAAAGAAAGTGACAGAAATCATGAAAATGAATGTAAATAGTGTAGCAAAATTGAAAAAAATTAAAGTGAACAGGGATTATAGAATTGCAGGTAGATTTGAACGGTGCCAGCCTTACCCAACTCAACATCCTGGTCATCAGTCATGATGAGGATGATGTTGGGCCGGATGTTTCTGCGGTCTCTCTGGATGCGCCCTCTCATGCCCTGAGCCTTGGTGGTGGTGAAAGACCAGCTGCCTGGAGCCCAGTCCAGACACAGCAAGGCCAACCAGGGCAGCCACTGCATCAGCATGGTGCCTGAGGTGACAGGTCACGGGATGGATAGATGAGAGAATTAATGGTGAGGTGAGGGGAGTGAGAAGACGTCCAGCCAGGGCACTCACTCACACCAGTGCAGCTCTCACAGCTGTGGCTGACTGTTAGAAAAAATGAGAAAACACAGAAGAAGAGGACATGAAGAAGACCATTTCAGAGTGGTGGACTAAAGAAGTTAATTATATTTTCAGGATGAAAAGCTTAAATTTCCTCTAACGTTTATGTGCATTTACTTCAGATGAATTAAGTACAGCTGGTCATTGATCATACTCAAACAGTTCATCCACAGACAGAGAAGCCAAAAATATATTCTTCAGTCTGATAGCCCTTGATGGTCTACCAAGGAAAACTTACCCAACAGTTCCCAAACATGTTGCATGCTGTCTAAAATCCCATCAGTATCCTCCCCTGAAAAAATAAATCCCTCAGCATCAACTTTCCTGAACCAACAAAAAACAACTAGATCACAGCAACCATGAAAAATATTAAATACTATTTCATAATATAAAAACAAAAGCACTACAATAATATAGAAAGGCAAATCTCACTTTAGATAATCCCATTAGTCTCATTTAATTTGATCGTTTTGTAATACCCCTGCAGTTTTTCTTGCGTTGTTCAGTCACTCCTATGTCAGATAATACACTCACACACAAAAACTTTCCATTTCTAGTGGAGAGCTGTTGTTCAGCTAAGTCTGTCTAGGCCACACCATTGGCTGTCCTCATTCAGACACCCACGGCCACTGTCCAGCAATAGCCAATCACAGGCTACCTTCCACCTGTCACTCATAAGTCACCCCCTGGTGAGTCAAGCGTGACAGAGGGCCAGTGGGGAGGATGGGACCACACTAGGGGGGAGGGGGTTAGGGGGCAGAAGAGGCGGGGAGAAGGTTCCGCTACATTAACTGCAGTGCCACTGCCGCCAATCACAAATTGCCACTGAGTCACCACAGCACTCTGCAGCCTACTGCTCGCTATGAATTTCATTGTTGGCCATAAAAAATTTCAGACTAAACTGTAAGCGACCACTTTAAATAAAAAAAAAATAAAAGCCACAATACAAGATTTTTATCACAAAACTGTCTGAATATAATATTGTTTTATTTAAATTACCCGACAACTTTGTATAACAACAATATAAACTAAATAATTGCTTGTTGCTGTACGATGAACCATGAAGCTGTAATAATGAGTACTCCTTTACTGCTTTTGAAAAAAGTGTCTTGTGGACAGCAATCCCACTGAGTGACCCCATACTGCTCCAAATTATGAGTTAATGACCTGAAAACAAATGACAGGCCTATGACACCTGAGCCTGGTCAATCCCCACTGAGTGGTTACGCCCTTGCCCTCATTCCGAAAACAGCCAGTCCAAATTGGCAAAGATTTAAAGCTATTAACTAAAATCATTTTGCTGTTAGGGCGTAGGAGACTAAATGGAAGCTACTCTAGGTAACTGTATCAGAATCTTAAAGGGTGCAATACTATTTGACAAGGTGATATAATTCCAAACTTCTTTCCAGTCAATGACTCACTGAAGACTGTAGCTAATGGACAAAATTCTGAGTTCTCCTCCGTGGAGATGCTTTGCCAGGCCGTAAATGCAGCCACTTATAGTTGCTGCTTGTTTGTGGGTCTTCCTGCCTCCAGTTTTTTCTATGGCATAGAAATGCATGCTTTATTAGGTTGAGACCAGGCGACTGACTTGGCTAGTGAAATATATTCAATTTCTTTGCCTTCAAAAAAGTTGCTTTCACAGTATGTTTTGGGTCATTATCCATCTGCACTGTGAAGAAGGTTTCATACCAGTTTTGTAGCATTTGGCTGACTCTGAGCAGAGAATATAGCCCTACACACTTTAGAATTAATCTTGTTACTTCTGTCAGCAGTCACATCATCAATAAACACCAGTAAGTCTGTTCCATTGGAAGACATACATGCCCATACTAACCCAACACTGCCGTTTATTCCAAAACACAAGAGGCTTTTTAGGTGTTTTCTGGCAAATTCTAAACTAATCATCAGCCTAATCTGGCTTTCCAGTTTATGAATGTTAAACAGTGGTTTGCACCCTTGTTGTAAACACTCTGTACTCACATCCATGAAGGTGTCTCTTGATTTTGGCAATCATAAGTCTAGCTTTTCCAGAGCATGTTTGACTTTTGTTGATGTTGTAAAGAGGTTTTTTCCCCACCAAGGAAAGAATTCTGCAATCATCCATTTCAACTGTCTTCCATGGTCTTGCAGGCCTTTCAACGTTGTTGAGCTCACCAGTGTTTTTTTTCTATTTAAGAATGTATCCAACTCTTGATTTGGCCACACCTAAGGTATATGTTATCTCTCTTAAAGAATTGTGTTGCTTTCTAAGCCCCATGAATGCACTTGCATTGACATCTCCTTGGACTTCGATGTTAGCTCCAGTCGAACAGCTGAGACCTGTCTTGGTCTGTCTTTAAGTAACAAAGGGAATGGACCACACGGTCATATAATTTGTTGTTAATCAATTATCTAAATAATATTGCGTCCCTGAAAATGGAGGTACTCTGCTTAAAATGGCTAAAATTTCTAAAAGGTAAATTCTATATAAGAGCATAAAGAACTCCATTTCAAATATCTTTAAAATAGCACAAGATGATGATATCCCAATAAAAATTTGTATGAATAGGTCAAAGCCATATTTTTGACCTTGTTCTAAATTTGTTTTTTCATCTTAACTGCTACCGATGAGCAGAGTTTCAGATAGAGCTTTAAGAGAACTTTGGTCTGTCCTGAGTTTCAGACTACCGGTGTCCGTGCCAGCCAGCCTAGTCATAGTGACAGCCCTGTGCAAACATTGGCGCCGTTTGGACAAACACCCCTCCAGCAAGAAATGGCAGAGTGCACAGAACCTCACAGTGAATTACACAACACAATCTACCGTACACATGCTAACGAGAAATATATATTATATATATTATA
>JAUYWH010000012.1:20614889-20626292 GCA_034779795.1 Ctenopoma multispine | reverse complement strand
AGATGTCTTCACTTCTGGAAAATCAGTAAGAGCCATCCCTGAAACCAAACTAAAGACTGTTAGCTCTAATAACTCAAAAACCCCAATGAAACCTAATCAGAGGAACATCTCCAGGTCTTCCAGCAGTGACTCATCTAGTGAAGAATCAGAAAGCAGCGAGGAAGATGATAAAACTAAAGTCTCCATTTCTGTCAAGCTGTGAAAGACAACCAGCTAATGTAATGTTAGTAGCCAGCAAAAAAAAAATATTACATGCTAATGGTTTCCAGCAACAGCCTCTTCACGCAACTTGGAGAAGTGAGAAAAAAGACAAGATTCATTGTGGTATATATGATAAAAAGCTTGTGGTTAGCTTCAGTAGTATCAATAGCTACACTGTCTGAAACAACTGAGATGGCAATGCTAATAAAGTGCCACACATAACGACCAATGAGATGCAGACCAAGTCAGGCAGGCAAAAAAACACCTTTCGGTAACCTCTCATTCTAACTCAATTTCACCTGATCCACCTTCCTAGTGGATCAATGGATGCTTTTTCTCTTGGTCATCTGAAGTTTACCTTTAAGCAAAAGCATTTCTAGCAGCTTTGTATGCCATTGGTACCCCTAGATCATCGGAAAGCTGTACGTCTGAAAATTACATGCCGAATATTAAGGTTGGACGTCCTCCCGGTGATTGTTTATCACGTTAAATCACTTGTAGATTCATTAAAATTAAAACTAAAATTACTGCTTGACACAAAGACTAGACTAAAACTAAAATTAAGACAGGCTGCCAAAAACAACATTACAATACACATTGGTCACAATACTGATTATAAAAACAGGCAAGAAATATTACTTTGCCACCACTCATACAAACACTAAAAGTGCATAAATATGCCTAATATAACCGCTCTTCAAGAAAAAGAAATAAAAATGAATGCTAATAATGGTACACATATGCTATATAAGCAGTCTGTTCAAGATTTTGAAATTATTCAGTCAGTTTTTTTGGTGCGGCTATCAAGGTTATCTGGGGGGGCGGCAGTAGCTCAGCTGGTTTGAGTTATTTTTATTTACGCATACTTAAGCACAAGAGGCAGAATGGAGCATACATCCAGCTCTAAACATTGTAAGGAAACAAGTTACATACTTACCTCCAAATAATCAAAATGTTATTATTCATATTCATTCATTCTGTAACTGCCACTACTTTTTTTAATTCATGTTGAAAACCATCTGTGAGAATAATATTCCATGACATTTTCAAAAACCCTTCACTATGAGTAAAGGGTTTATGTTATTTATTTCTGGCATCTAGCAAGATATAAGCATTAGAACAGGCTTCTTCTATACATCTGTGGAACAGACAAGAGGTCTTTATTCCTGGACAGAACAGAGTACTAAGGAGCACAGTTTCTCCTTCCTCATTGTTTTGGAGGATTAGCACTAATGACCCTTTAAATGAGCCTTTACTGTACTCATCATGGTTAAGCTGGGAAAGGAATATTGGGGATAGATGGGAGGAACAAAAAATGCCCAGGGGTTCAAAGAACTGGAACAAAAAGGCCACTATGGAGTTTTTAGACACAGCTGCCAGATACATAAAAGATGATCAATTTTCAGATTAATAACCATCAACACCAGGGAGTTTTAGCACACCTCAACACCCCACTAATCTTTACTTTCAAGATAGTTTTTTCTACTTTAGTTGTAGAAAACAGCTCTCTCCTTATTCTTTGGCACATGCAGCATTGCTCAGCGATTTAGTATGGCTACACAGACAGCTGTGCTTAGTGCACCAAGTAAAGCTGTACATAATAGAGTTGCTGCTTGTGTAACCACCCAGGACAGCACTATCTGGCTGGCTGGGCAGTTGTGCCCTCCAGTTAGGGCCTCAAACCACACACCCTGCTGCACCCTGACCCTCTTCTGACCCGAGTGGTAATATGGCTGTAATAGTGGCTTGTTTAACCTAACCTCAGCAACCTGAGGCTACCCACACACAGGGGTTAAAGAGGGGAAACTGAAGGAAGAAAAATGGAGTTGATGGAGCTCAGTACTGAGGCGGGAAGGTGGAACAAAGGTCTTGTAAAAAACCTGGTAGTGATTGGCTTACAGATTCATTTTAGCAATAGTAAACAGCCTGCTGTGACTCTGTACATTTATTACCTGACACTGAAAAAGAACACACACAATGAGAGGAAACATAAGATACTTCTATAAAAATATGCCATGGATCCATGCAGCTCTTAAAGCAATTTATTTGTCCACTAATGCGCACATACCCAAGGACTTTGGATTTTGTTTAGATGGAGAGTTTGAAGGTGAGGGGGTTCACATTTCCAAAACAAGATGTCAAACCCAAACCAGATGACATGCTCCACTAAAGTAAATCAGTCATTCATAAAGGCCCTTGCTATTAAGGACAATGGCCATTTCAAAGCACCTCAAATCCCCTCTTATTCCTTTCCTTCCCATTCTCTTTCTCTCTCACTCCCCTCTCCATTTGCCGAGTCCATCTCTAAGGCAGCCAAGTCACTGAGGAACAATGACAAAGAGAGGGGAATTAAAGTCTGATGGCATACTTTGAATTCTGTAGGCCATCCTTTGACTATACTAGGCCTGTCCCAAATGCCACTTTTAGGGCTCCAGTAGTTCTGTTTTGTTATTCGGCAAAGCTTTGGTCTGGAGGCAGAGGGTTTGGAACAAAGAAAAACAAGGTGCAATAAATAATGAAGGTCGCAACGTTGTTAGTGTAGTTGCAGTAAGCTTTTTAAAGTGTGTCCACATTCACTGTGGCTCCCAGGTTAAGATATAGCCTATATATTTTCACATTTCAACAGTGCAATTACAGTTAAATTATTACCAATATCAAAAAAAGCTCATTCAGTGTACAGTCAACTGTTTTTCAGGAAATAGTTATTAAAAGCAGATTAGAAATACATTTAATGTATTTTAAATAGTTTTAAATCAACCCTTACAAAGTTATATGAAGAGAAGCCCAACAACGTCAACTTCAGCAAGCACTAGACGATAGTGTAGAGAAGAAAAAAAAAACTCACAAAACCTAAAGTAAGAACCAAGCTCAGGGTGGGCAGCCATCTGTCTCTGTACGGTGAGTAGAAAGCAGAGACAGAAAAGAAGAACAGACAATAACAAAGGTCAGCAACATCTTTGTATTGCCAGTTGTTACAAACTGATCTACGAATAAATACCACAGAGATAAAGATGGAAAACAATTTTTTTTTTTTTTACATTTTCAATGCAGTCTTATTTGCGATCTTATTTCGAATGGGGGAAAAACGAGTATGGCCTTAGATTAATATTGAGGTTTGTCCAAATATCTCTATAATCCCAGGGAATTCAGCTGGTCTGCTGCCATGAGAACTGACAAGGGCCTTTTACACTGAGGAGGGCCTGTGTCAGGGTCCACTGTGGCCGGGAGGCCAAGGGCAGCACATTGTACCCACAAAACCTGCCCGTCCACCACGCTGGGCTCACTTGAACGAGAGCTCTGTCCCAGCGCACTCACTTGGCTGTGGGTACACACTGGGAAAAGATTCAAATCTTAGTGTTTTCAGACTCTTAACTCCACTGATTTGTTTGACCAAAATGCCCAAATTGGTATGACAAAATTCCAGTGAGAAACCCCAAGGGCAAGGCAGAGAGGAGAGATCACTGTTCACCGTTCGTTGTTCCAACATGTTTTTGGCTACACCACTTTCTACCTTGAACAGCGCTCATAGTTTTCAAAATCTTTGTCCATGCTAGAAAACGTCCAATGCTGTAGCTAGAAATACCATGTACAGGTATGTGGTGTGTTTGGGGAACGACACAGACCACTTTAATGAAGAAGAATGGCCTCAATTCAGTGAAATGTGAGCCTAGAGTGGGTGCATTCATGGCCAATAGTTAAACCTCTCATGTTTCTCTCAGACTTGGCAAGAGACCCTTTGTAGTGCCAAGGTTACCAGGCCACCCCATCAATATTATGGATGCATCTTAATGTATAATTAAATGAATCCAGAATGAGTCCAAAAGACTTCAAAGTCAGAATGGCTTATGGTCCACCAGGTGGTCTTTTGGAAATCATGAAGGGGTTTTGAGTAGCCCCACCATCCCCACACCTCCACCACCAGGAGGGAAATGATTAAAAAACACACAATTCATTTCAGAAATGGGAAGGTTGCCTGTATTTATTTTAGTATGGTAGTGTGCATGTGTATTTCTGTCCTAAAGGTGGTGTGCAATTAACTCATATATATATATATATATATATATATATATACATATATACATATATATATATATATATATATAGTTCATATCCTGAACTATGGATCCATTCTGTTGAGCTCTGTATATCTGAGCAAGTGAGTCATGCAGTTTAACACTGACAAATGGGGATTAGTGCCAGTAAATAGGACTGGTATTACTCATTAATTCATATTTATTATGTTCGGTGACCAGATAGAAGTGTAAACACTGTGAAAGGCTCATTTCTGTGTGATGTTTTTACTTTTCACCTGAGGTTCAATTTCACAAGTAAGATTTACCATTCATAAGATAAGGTAAAGAGTGAGGAAGAGAAGGGTGGAAGAGGGAGTGGATGAAAAGGAAATCACTCCCCTCATTTATAGTGTAATACAAAAACATAGAATCACAATTAGAGGATCAGCAGGACTAAAGTTATAGGATGTCAGCCTAATGCAAGCAGTTTGTTGTATATAGTACTGTGAAATAACATTTGTCCCTTTGTTGATTTTTTTAAATTTTTTTGTATATTTGTCACATATTTTAAAAATTAAAAGAAAATATTACACAAAGATAAACCAAGTAAATACAAAATGTCATTTTAAAATGATAATTTCATTTACAAAGAGAAAAAATCTGTACAAAGCTGCCTGGTTCTTAAGGAAAAAGTAAACTTTTTGGAAGGTGTGCTTCCAATTAAATCTGGCGCAAAACTAACAACATTTCATAAAAGGAACATCATACCAATCAAACATGGATGTCTTTAACACACCAGGAAATCCACCAGTGAATGGCTCCAAAAAAAAATTAAGGGTTTGGAGTGGCCTAGTCAAAGTCCAAATTTAAATCTGATTGAAATGCTGGGGGTATTATCTTATTCCAGACCATTCATGCTCGAAGTCCATCCAATGTGGCTGAATTAAAACAATTCTGCAAAGAAGGGTGAGACAAAATTCCTCTACAGCAATGTGAAAGACTCAGGTGAAAATTTCCTTTCAGTCCCAAGTTAACTGGCTAGAAATAAACATACCCGCTATGGAAAAAGTGCCATTTACTGATCTGTAAAGACACCTACAGTACTGAGAATATACTGTATGTAATGAAATGTGAATGAGCATTCAGCCCTTAATAAAACCTTGTTCGTGTGTGAGTATAAACCCACACCATTCTAAGTGGCAGACAAATAACCGTAGATCCCTCAGAGTCAGCTGGTAGTGTGGTAACATCTCAGTCAGCAAATCCCCACCAACTGTAGTGATTCTGCTGGTGCATGAAACTAAACACCCCTAAAATTTGGAGCATGTGTAGGCATACTCTCTGGGAACTGTAGACAAACACAGGCCATGAGAACTAGACTGAATGACCCTGAACACTATAAACAAACCTTTCCGTGGCTGTGACACATTAACATGATACCAGTCATAAAAACGTATTTGATTGCACCTGTGCTTGCCAGGACTTCAATCTGCCCATGCCTGTTGGCATATATACATGTATATTTGGATATCACAGTCTGTGCAGCACAAGTCATTCACTGAATAACTAAGAGTAGGAATCATTCAGACTTGAACAAAGACACATAACCTGTAATTTGTACACAAGGGAGACCTCCTTTCCATTGCCTCCGGCTCAGTGTGTGGCTTTCCAAAGCATGCAGTAACGTCACTTCTAATTTAATTAACTTTATCCTGCCTGGTACAAATTCAAAAAATCTACATGTACCGGATGACTAATTAACTTAACTTAAAAACACAAAAACAAATTCTTCAATTCTTTTACATTTAGGACAATGTCGCAGTTAAATTGTCATCCTGATATTTTCAAAAACACAACTCAGCTGAAGAACTTTTCCAGCATAAACAAAGTTGCTTAACCTTTAATATTACTGCTGTTTAAAGACCCAACCCTTCTACGTCCACATGGCAAAGTTGGGCTGCTGAAATAAGGACACGCACACAGGCAGAGGAGAGTGCTGGCAATGGCTGAATGTGTTTGCCCCCTCCAGGGGAAAAGGAAAGAAAGGGAGCAGAAGAGCTGAAACAAACACATGCTGGCTTCTATTAGTCAAGCTGCGGAGAGGGATAGAGGGGTGAAGAAACGTATTCATTCCTTCTGCCTCCCCATCTATTCCCAACCCTCCAACCCTCCCACCCCATATCTCCATTCTGGAAAGGCGGTGGATGAAAGGGAAAACCCCCCAACGGCAGCACTTTTCCCTCCAAACTTGCGCCGACGCATTCTGACGGCTGCTTAATTGTACGTGATACAGGCAGGCCTCTTTCTCTTTCAAATCTAAAACAGATTGCTTCTCCCAGGGGAGGGAATTACTGGACAAGAGAAATAACAAAGCAAGGACAGTGCAGCCCTCTGGGGGGTGGTGTATGAAGGGGGTAAGCTTGTGGATTGTGCGTGTGTGTCTTTTGCTGTGTTTTCTTTTATACATGCCTGTGTGTCACAAGATTATGTTTGTGCCCATGTGTTTTAAATGCCTGCACATGCAGGTGACATCACAAGTGTGTGCAAGATCCAACCACTGGTCAGGACAAGATCACAATATTTTTTTAGTCTACTTCCAACTCTTACTTTCTTCCACTCTTCACCACATGTTCACACCTCCCTTTCCTCTTATCTCAGTCCCTTTCTCTTTATCTTTCTTTTACTTCCCCCTGTCACTCCTTTCACACTGCCCATTGAAGTGAGGTTTACTAGGTTTACCAACACGATGTCTCACATTTCTGTATAAAAAGATACCATACCGGCATGGAGGTCCATGTTTACCCTCCTAAGCTGCCTCTAGAAGTCTGTAAAAGGCCAGAGGCAGCATCAAGTGTGAAATTATGGTGACGTTTTTTTTGCAAGGCCAGATACTGGCCTTATTATTCATAGGAGATTCTCCCACATACAGTAGACGAGAAACAGCATTCGCAACAATATCTGAACTCAAATACATTTGTCATACATCCTGTTCAGAACGTTTTTGATTTCAGTTACATTTGAATTTATATGAGAAACTTGTTTAAGTGATGAGACATAATGCTATGCTGGAGAATTGAGGAGAAACACATAAGACATGTTGTGTAATATACTTTTTTATGTTTTAAAAAAGCTAACTAGATTTATTCAACTTTAGAGCTGCATGTTGTAGCCATCATGGGGTCTCCCCTTTCTGCTCCAGGTTCTTATGACTTCTCACCAATACAGTAGGGTTTCTGAATATCAAGGGCTTGTGTATCTTATCGCCCAGCTTTGCTTTCTCCCTCTTAAAGCCTTGCTGAATCAATGTGTGGCGACAAAAGCTGCTCTGGACATCACAGAAAAAGCAGTAAATAGAATTCTTTGCTCTCCTTCAAACTTTACTCATGAAAGTGCACTTTTAGCCACTAACAGCAATTCCACATTTTCTCTCAGTCTAATTATTCACTGTCAAAAAGACCTTGTCAGGTTTCAGTCTTGGCTGAACCATATGCTGAGAACTGAACCTTTTCTTCACAAAATATATGTGACTACTTATCAAGGCTGAAGGTCAAGACAAAGCAAAGTGGGATACAATGCCAGATGCAAAATCAAAGTGTAAATTATACATCTGCCACTCTCTTTACAGTGTGAAGGTTGGAAGATCAGGCATTCCTACTAGTGATGATAGATGATGATGATCTGGATGTAATCTTTGCAGACCCTGACCTTTACTGCTCAAAAGATCAGACCAACACTTGGGGGTGCTATTGTGAGCAATTAAATTCTCTCAAATAGCCCAAAAATGCATATTTCTCTGGAGACATGTATTCAAAAGTCAAGGACATGTCGAGTTCAAGGCCCATCTGAGTGCACTGAAACTTCATAGCAGTGTTTGATGAGTAAGAAGAACAAAGGAAGTGAGAAAGTGGCTGACTCATTTAAAGATAGCCTTTCTAAATCCCACATAAATAAAACCATGCCAAATGCTCACTGTTCAAATACTGGTCATTTGCAGTGATAGAACTGTGCAATCTACTCCAGCGCTACTATGCAATCAGGCTAGTATGAGGAACACTATCATTAAGCTGAAGAGATAAACAAGTGACAGAGGAGAGGGTGGTTTAGGAAATATTTTTTAACATGCTCACAAACAAGAAAACTCACAAGCTCTAGCTACATTGCATTTTCCTGTTTTTTCTAGAGGGGAAAAATGTGAACAGTGCAACATCGCACTAATCTTAAAAAGCAAATTGTTCAATAATTCATTAGTTGTTGCTTTGTCAAAAGCTTTACTAATTAGGTGCAATATGTTGAAAAAGAGTTAATGGCAAATAGATAATGTAAGATTTTCCAGTTCCAGATCATGTTTACGGTCAATAATTTTGAATTCAAAACTATATCAAGTCATTTTTTGTACTGTAAAATGCAGCACAGTTCAGCTGAAATTAAATTAAAAAATGGTGATGATTTGAAAAAGGGAAGAGAGAAGGCAGTACAGCCCTGTAAAAGCTCAAGTAAAATTTTTTTTATCTTGATGACAAAGAAAGAATGGAAAAGCTACAAATATCCAAGAGCTGGGGACTAACTGTTCACACATACAGAACCCTTAATTAACATAACTTTCAATATGTACGGCACAGATTAGAACTATATGTATTATTTACTATAATATTTGCCATATTAATTTCTTGTAGTAATCAGTCAGCCATGAATACCAATGACCTTGTTTGTTGGCTGGTATATAAGAAGTAATGCAGGATGTCTGGGAGAAGTCTCTGATTCACTGTTGCTGGTATTTATAGGACACACACACACACACACACACACAGCTTGGGTCCTGTTTGTACCAATAATAACCACAGGTACTACTTTCTTCCTTTTCCTTCTCACTCAATCACTTCACTTACTGCTTTTACACGCAGACAAGCACACAGTGGATTCTAATGATGGCAGCAGTGCTACTGCAACAACGTTTGTCTTGGCAAGCTTCTACCCCCCAGAATCTAATTATTTGCAGCAGCTGCTCTTGTTTGTAGCACAGTGGAGCTAAACTACAGAATCTGTATTTTCCTTCTTTGCTATTCACTAAGTAGATTAATCAGACTTTCAACCTAAATAAATCAAAGTGAAACTGAAGTGTTTATGCATGGGTGAGTTTCTTCAATACTGAAACCTCGAAGTTAAGGTTCTTTATCCTTGTCCAGCCTCACCATCCAGTAACATATACGGAAACTGACAAAGTATTAAATGCAAAACTGTCTGTTATATTCTACATTACCTGTGTCCGGTACAAGCAATCTCCACCAAATGGGTTCACTGTATCAGGAAAACTAGATCTTAGGGATAAATTCTCTAATATTTTAACTCAAAGACAAAAGTCTTAAAATAGAGATCTTTTCTAATCACCCTCAGCAACATTTCATATTACCAGCAGAAAAATGTAAATATTAGAACCCCACCAAAACTATTTTACAATTGTTGAAACTGTGCAAGTTTCTCTATGATAAACTTACCTTCTAAGTTGTTTTGAACATCTTTCAGCAATTTGCTCATTTAACAAATTTTGTATGAATGTATCCTCTGGCCTTAAAGCAGCAGTCATCACAATCTATTGGTGGTTGTGTTAAATACTTCAAGTAACAAGCAGGAAATGTCGCGACGGCTGGTTTACCAAGGTAAACACAAATTCACACAACAGCAGCTTTCATCCATACAACCACCTCTCTTCTCAGCCTGGCTGCTGTTCACAAAGCCTTTCACAGCTGCAAAATCTGCATTGACAAACACCTTTCACACACACCACACACACACACACACACACACACACACAGAGCCCTTAGCTAGGTATTGGGTATCATACATCATATTCCCGCTCCTATGGCAAGTTTCTCTTCTCACTTGACTTAGGTTAAATAGCTGAAATGAGGTGTGCATTCCATGAGTCTACGCCTCTCTGTGTAGCTCTGACAGCATGTCCAAAAAGCACTCTTCAGCAGCTCATCCATTTAGTGTATACTGACATATATCTGCCAGAAGAGCATTCTTAATAGGATTTATTAAAAGAAAATGTATTTGGGCTTTAGTCAGGGAATAGCACACTGAGCCAAACCAATTAATTTCCCACGAAAATTATTAATTTAGGGTATATAAACAAAATAACATGTCAACTATTTTTTTTATAAGTACAATATATAGCAGCAACAGCTTTTGCCCCCACTGACACAGCTCACTATGCAGCACACTTCTTTTTTTTTTTAAGTGACAGCAAGCTTTTTGAAATAAACCATAAATGCCTTTCACTTTCAAATACTCTGCATTCAGAAAACTAGAAACTAACAGATGGGTGCTTATGGATTGGGGAAAAAATGACATTAATGGAATGTGCTGCCTTCTAATCCCTTGAGACGGAGGAATTTGCGACAGAGGGAATTCCTGTCATTCAGGGGGAAACTATGAAATCCTGCACACACAGAGAGCTGCTGTAAAGGCAACACTGATTCACTGCAAAAACAGTACAGTTTACCACCAGTACAAATCCCTACTTAAAGACTAGAACTTCTGGCTGCAGGCTGCATCAGAAATTCACTGCCTACTGAAAAAAAGACACAGAAATATAAAACAGCAGAAAAGGTGGAACACAGACAAAAAAGGGCAAGAAATTTGTAAACTACCTGAAAAGCCAGAGAGTAGAGTGCTGGTTGAGTGAGGGAGGCAAGGCTAAGATTCCTCTCTAAGTCTTCTCCTGGTGCTTCTTCACCAGGTTTCCCTACACTCACAGAAGGGTTTCTGTCTTTTGGGGTAAAAAGTAGGGGGGGACCACACAGCTCCTGGAAGACAACCTCTCTCCTCTAATCCTCTCTCCGATGTGATGACACTCTCTAACCTCGACCATCTGTTGAAACACGTCCTGGAGCAGTCAGCATTGCGCTGTCAAGAACCCCACTCCCCTGCCCAATCACAGATCGGCTGTTGGGTGGCTCCTCGTTGCCAGGAGGCAGGGACAAGGACACAGCTCAGCGCAGAGGGAGACACATATGCAGTCACATACACACACGCACACACTGACTCTAGGAGATGGAAGCAAGAAAACCCCCAGTCATCGTAACCTGAGAGGCAGAGTAGGAGGAAGGGACAGAGGAGAGAGAGAGAGAGAGAGAGAGAGAGAGAGAGAGAGAGAGAGAGAGAGAGAGAGAGAGAGAGAGAGAGAGAG
>JAUYWH010000012.1:20569808-20614789 GCA_034779795.1 Ctenopoma multispine | reverse complement strand
AGAGAGCGAGAGAGAGAGAGAGAGAGAGAGAGAGAGAGAGAGAGAGAGAGAGAGAGAGGGAGGGAGAGAGAGAGAGAGAGGAGTGGAAAGAGGAGGAATGGGAGGAGAGACAGCGAAACAGGCAAGAGTGGAGCGAGAGTGAGCGAGTGAGCGCGCGAGCGTGCTTATGTTTAAGCAGCCTAAGCAGAGTTAGAAAAATAAATAAATAAATAGACACTATTCTTACACTATATTATCAGGAAGGTAATATAAAAAGTGTAAGAATATAATACACATTTATACAGACATTCAAACGCAAAGTCCCCTACCTTTAGTGACTGACCCCTCTCCTCCCCTTCCTCTCCCTGCAGTGAAAGACTATGTTGTCTAAAGAATCAATTTTAAAGAAGCAATAAAATTCTGTATTGGGTCTGTGGTGGAAATGCTACTGGCAGTAAACTGTTAAATCTGTAGGCACAAAAGCACAGGCAACAGCCCTCACACTTCAGTGTGATAAATCCCACAACTGCATTCCTGCCCTTCACCACCTATTGCCTTAAGTTAAAAAGGAGAGCAGAGGGGATGACACTAAAATTACACAGCTGAGAAAAGAGAAAGATAGAAAGAGAAAGAAAAAGAAAAGGAAATTAAGTAAAGATAAGGGGTATGGGTTACAGCTAAATGGCAGCAGAGGGTAGAGCAAAGATTTACCATTTGCTTTCAAGCTTTCAATATTAACAATACTACTGTTGCATTTCCTAAATGAATCAACCAATTTTCAACCCATTAATGCAAAATACAGGGAACATTAGGTGAGAAAGGCTGTCACGTTAATCATTTTGCTTAATCACTGTCTCACTCACTGATACATTAGACAAACGCACTACAAGACCCTGATGATATTCAGGAGCCACTTCAAAGCCTACCCTTAATGAGCTAATACCCACTTGATATCAGACGGCATTACAATGAGTTAATCACAGGTGTGAAACACACAACAAAAGCTTCCAAGTAGCTCATTTACATTCTATAAGCAACATCAACACCTTGGTTTTATTTTAAGTTGTCTTTGATGAAGACCACTAAGTTCAAACAGGTTTAAAGACATTTATTAATGATTAATTTGATTATCCATTCCTAAACTGAGATTTAATAAGTAGCAGACTTGTTTCCATACAGTGTAAACGTATTTAACCCTCATTTATATGAATAGAAAAAAACATTAGAAACACACCTTTTATTTTGAATTCCTTCTTATAAAAATATTGTATAATAGTTCTCCCTTGTTTATCACCATTCCTTTTTAGCTTGAATGTGCCACAAATGCAGCAGAGATACTGTCACTTGTCAGCGAATGCTCCCAATTGTATCCCTTCAGGGTTACACATACGAGGATACTGGATTACATTTTCACCAGTGGCACGTGAAACTTTCCCCAGCTTGGACTGATGTATGAAAGAAGGGCAATGGCAAGGGAGAGAAAGGGCCTTTTGGGGGAAAGAGCTCAAATTAGATTAACTAAATTCACAAAGACTGTCCCCAACCCCTCCTGCATGGCTACACAGATCCCAACCCACACCTCCAATCCAGCCCCCCATTCTCACGGCCGAGAGGTTTCCAAAGGGCCTTCAGGCAGGCCAGGGGCGACCAAATCCCTGTGCTCTTTACTGGATTAAAGATGGCTGCCACACCAGGAAAGAGGGGCTGTTTTTTCAGGAGCTGAGCACATCTGTAAACATCATAAATCCAAGCAGACAAAAAGGCTATCAGGCTGCATTTCTCTGAGGAAAAGATCTATAGCCATACCTTGGCAAGGTCCCATGTAGAAACCAATCTTATAGGTAGAACTAGTAATCTACCTCACACCAACACACATCACCCATTTTGGATCATCACCCTTAACCTCCATTTTCACTTTTGTTGATGGACACAAGAGCAACAAAAGCAAGGGTTGAGGGAGGTCTATAAAATGGCCTCATCTTAGAAATGACTGAATGACCTGTGGGTGGGGTGCAGTGAGTCTCTGGTAACCCCTATTCACCGTCATCTTCCTATACTCATTTAAAAGGGAATTCTCCATGACGAATGGCTAACATAAATTACCTTTATGTTCTTCCCCCTTATTTCACACATCTCTGATTTGGTCAGACATGTTGTCTTTTATCCAAGATATCTTCTTAAGTTGAATCCAAGCCTAATCATAGCTCAAACTGCCTTTTCCTTAAAGCATTCTGGCCATCAGTTAGGCCTGCAGGTGCAGGCAGAGGCCAACGCTGGGGAGCTGTTCGGTTCACTACCTCCATTCTCTATGAATGAATGAGATACATAGAGCTGTGATCCTGTGCCTGTGCCAGTATAGCACTAGAGCTGAAGCAGGGGGATACAGCCATAAGGTGGAGGAATGAAACCAAGCAGCGATACTGTGTTGTGACACATAACCTTTAAAATGCCAAGCAGGTGCTTACTTTCATGCTAAATTCCTGCTCTAGACTCATGTTCAATGATATAAAAGTACTGAATGTGTCAGCTGCTTAAGTTCCCTTTGAGTTTAGCCTGAATCATTCATTCACTCAAATGAGGGGAGCCTGTTACACAGTGGGCATTACTATCATAAGGAATCAGCCGTAGTTAGTGCACTCGCCTTGGTTGAATCAGTGTCATCTCAAGTTCATGTGGGAAAGGCAGAGCTATGAGTTGGGGATGACTGGGACACAACAGAAAAGCAGAAGTAGCCGGCATGGGCAGTTGGGTCATGAATACACAGGGTTGGAAGGAGAAACGAAAGGCAGGAGAAGAGAATGACACAGGAGAGAACAGAAAGATAGTAATGAAAACAGAAGAAAAGCAAGAGTAAATAAAAGTGCTGGAGACAAAGGGAATACACTAACATAAAATTAACTCATTAACAGTATCTTGAGATCATGTGTTAGATAATGATGACAGGATTTAGAGGTCTGTTAATAATAATGGACTATCACCTGTCTGACAGATTTACATTATGGTCAACCATGACCACCAAACATCAGTGTAAAGAATACTCAAGCCACTAAATTCCATTAAGTTTGAATGAAGATAAAACTGTGTTTTGATAACACACACTAATCTTTAAAAGCAATCGTTCCCATATGACACACTGTCTTTACATTTATCACACCTCAAACTTCAAACAGTTGTTTTAATCCTTCTTCTGATCATTTTTATACTGATTAAATTATATGTTGGATTACCATACAAAATATTAAACTCCAGGCTGTCTGGTTCTACCAGCGGTAATAATAAACAGTTCCAAATAGTAACCTTCATACATTTAGTTCAGAAGGAATGTAGCCTGTATTTGATCATTTTTGGCATGAAGAAAAGTAAGTGCATCCAGATTTCCAAATAACTGTCAGTGCAGTCAGTCTTACTTGATGCCAGAGGCACTTATGGACACAGACAGCCTTATAGAGTGCCATAGGGGTGATGTATTTTTGTAGACCAATCCACATCATGACATTAGATTTTCGATTATTGCAGAGAAATATAGTAAAAAGCTATTGCGGTTCTACAAAACATCTACACAGCTGCATGACTCTAATGTCACCACCATTAAGCCTCCAACTTGTAATTTCATTCCGCACGCTTACGTCTTCTACAAAAGCCTTTTCACTTAGACCTGATCTTGATAAAACTACAAATTGAACAGATTAAGTTAAAATACTCTGCAAGTTCAAAAGTATGGTGTAATGTTTAATGCTCTACTTGTTAGCAACTGCGTTTCTTAGGACACGTAAAAGCTAATACTAAATTAATTCAATTTATGTTGTAGAGTAAAAATTCTTATACCTTGTGTAACCACAGACCTCATTTTAGGCATTTAACCACAAACACATTCAAGTGCAAAAATGCTAACTGGTTTCTGGAATTCAGGTCTCACTACTGCACACTTTGTGTGGCAAATAGATGAACCAATATCTAAGTCCATCTTAAAAACATTTAAATACATTTTTGACTTGGTAGAGTAAAAGCTCTTTATAATTTTCATCCAAAGTTGCAGCATGTTTTATACTTCAAGTCAAGTTCACTTTACTGTCATTCAAAACCCAAAGATGTTACAGTGCATAGAAGATGTTGCACCCACCTCCTGTGGCAACTTTCCAAGACAATAGTAAAAAATAAAATAAAAACAGAGAAATTATCAAACCCAGTGACAGCAAATAGAAGAAGACCTTCTCGGGAACTGTCCCAGTAAATCATATCATTCCCCTTATCTGACAAATCACAGGATGATGGAAATGATTTGGGATGGCCCTAGGGTTTAGTAAATGGATAAATGGCTGGGAACTAGTGCTGTAAGCCATGAAGATATGAGAAAGATACAACAGTACTATAGATCCTGATCGCTCTCCCTGGGTCCAAGTAAACAGATCAAAAACATTCTGACAGCAAAGACGGTGGTGGTTATGTAGTGACCAGGCTCCTCCGGCAAAGCCTAAGGGCCCTTTAAGACTGCAATTTAACTGTAACTTGTAGTCTTTTGGTGTGAAAAGGTTTTTGGCCAGTCTTCTCAGAAAATCCTCTAATGTGTACTTGCCATTTCTCATAATGTAAGGATAAAAGTAGGAGAAGTAATAAGATGTTTTTATGGACAGCTGTACATTAAAAGGTCAGCTTCATTCAGAAAGAAATCTCAGGTACATGTATTTGTTTTGTTGTTTGTATATAATGTTCTCTCTGTTGAAGAGGTTAATTGTATTTAATATAAAATATGATTAAATCACAGCTGAATATGAACCCTTTTTGATGGAACTGTCAATAAGCCAAGGTTATATTTTAATCTCAACAAAGAATATGTTTTTGCCTACAGATTTATAAGAGATACCATATCATACTATTGACCCTTCAAACAGAGTTCCTTCGTGGCCACAAATCAACAGTCTCCACACTACCAAACAATAACGCATTCAACAAATAATCATTTCCCTTCATACCCTCTGACTCCAGACTCCACTCAGTCTCTTGGGAAGAAAAATCCCCTCTAAAATTGATTGTTTACACTGATATTCTCAGCGAAAAACAGACCAACTCTTTGTTAACTTCTAAAATGACTCCCAAAAGACACAGAAAGAAAGCAGAAATAGTAATGAAGCCAGTGACCAACTCCGTCCTGTCTTCCTGACCTTTTGGAAGTCTCAATGTCAGCGAGTGGTGCTCTGTATTCAGAAGCTTGACTTACTAATCCTCTCAGGAGAGAAGGTGAAAGCCAGGAACAAGGAGAAAGGGGAAAGTGGAAAAACAGTACATGAGAAGGAAAGGCAGGCTGAAAATCGACAGACATATTATTCAATAACCCCAGCTTTTCTCCTAGTTTTACGGGGGAGGAGGTTGATGCTTGGTTGACGCGCGTCAAACCTTCATTAGTTTTCTGGATTGAAGCGTCTCGGCCACCGTACTTTCACTTTTTATCTCTGTTATGATTCTGTTTTTGCAGTTTGCAGTGGTTATTGTTCTTAAATGATCT
Source organism: Ctenopoma multispine (assembly GCA_034779795.1). Taxonomy (NCBI): domain Eukaryota; kingdom Metazoa; phylum Chordata; class Actinopteri; order Anabantiformes; family Anabantidae; genus Ctenopoma; species Ctenopoma multispine. The sequence continues at coordinate 20,609,310 of JAUYWH010000012.1, read as the reverse complement.
GAAATATGATAAGAAAAAAGAATGCGTCGGCACGCGCTCTCTGTCCGCTATGTCTGTGCATCAAGACAGAACTCCATCAATAAACAACATGAGGCTGTTTAGTTAGTTTTTAAGAGAACAACGTACAGACTTGTTCTATAGGTAAAGTAACCTGAAATCACTTCTAATGTGATCTGGCGCTGTAAAGAAAATCTAATTAAAAATAACTTTGCTGTCTTGGGGGTGGCGGGTGGCGCCGTTGACGGGGCGGGGTGCCCCCCTTGTATAGAGGTAGGGGGAAAAACTGAACCCCCTCAAAGGCCACAATTGGCCACAAGCAGAAATTTCAGCAGAATGTAGAACAAAGGGAGCTAAGGTTGGAGTATATAACATGATATAAATATTGCAGTAGCCCAGTGATACATGAACATAACAGCTCCAGTGAATGACCAGCATGGCTCTATTGGAAAATAGAAAATACCCAATAAGGCATACAAACTAAGCTAGAAAACTACAGACATGCCCTCCAGCACTGGTGTCCACATGGAAAACTTGGTATTTGCATTGGTTTAATTAGAATACAAACTGTTTTCTTCACCCACTAAGATGAAAACACAGGGAAGTGGCTGTGGCTTTTAACAGGGTGTTTGTTGCGTTCCCGGGCAGGGGGAAGCACTGTGGCTCGATGATTTGTGATTTGCACGCGACTCTGCTTCCTTTCTCAGAGAAAATCAGTAACACGAACAGTTCTCCACTATACACCTCTCAACAAATGAGTTGTTTATGATCGACAAAAGGGCCACACAGCGCAGGTGATCATTTGTATGGTAATAGTACTAGAGTTTATCCCTTTCTCTACAATTCCTCATGCAGTCTACTTAACACTGTAAGCCCCTACAACCACTCTATCCTTCATTCTCCATTTTAACTGTCAACTCTTCTTTTAAGATTTTACATTTTTGCTGCTGCCATTCCACACTAAGTCTCTAGGTTATCTCGTTAATTAAAGATTGCATACTTCAGAGTAAAAGTGTTCAAGACAGAAGACTACAGAAGCCAACAGGTGCAAATTCCAGTAATGCCTGCATGCGTTTGGACACTACTGTGTCTCTATAAACTTGGGCCAAATAGCATGAGGATACTGATATCCAGCAGAGATGTCTGACAACTAGACCTGCAATTCAGGTTCAATTTTCACATTGTTTAATCATATGCGTGTGAGATTAGAAAAATTATTGCTATAATTTAAAAAATGTTTTGAGAAACAAAAGCTGTTATCAGAAATATTTAATCATCATCATTATAATTACTATGAATTAATAGAATTAAACTCTAACACACTTTCAGGTTTCCATTTCATGCTCATCCTTCAGACTGTCCAAGTCTGGAAACGTGTACCTGACAGCCTATATCAAAGAAGAATTCAGAGTTGGGTCTGCGTGGGTGGGTGAGCTCATTTGAAGAAACTCCCAATAATCCAATTAAGCACACAATTTCCTTTAGTACACTGGCATTGAATCAACTGGCAGAAAGCAGGCGAGTCAGACAAAGAGAAAAGCGAAAATAGTATGGACAGAGAAAGGGTGAAAAAAAAAAAAAAAAAAAAAAAAAATTTTCTGTGTAGTGCTCAGCTGCTGCAGTGAACAAAATGCAAGCAAAGCTTTACAGAAAGAGGCCTTAGATCTTGGCAAACATTGTGGGGCCTTCCATGCTCTGCTTTGCAACTGCACTGCTTGGCTGGTGATCAGCTCTCTTGTTCAGAAAGGGGTCTTAGTAGTGATCCCTTGACCAATAGCCAAGATGTCTTTCAGTGTGTGAATGCACACGTGCTTGAATATGCATAAGAGGCTTCTCCATAGTTCCGTGTAGCCTTCTATAACTGGCCTCATAATCACAAAAGACAACAACAACAATGACAAGAAAGTAAATAAAATGTGGTGCTACATAAGCTAGCGACAAGTTGCATGTGTTTGAGGACTAATGAACTTAATCATGAATTTTGTTTAGGGATTTTTTACCTCTGAGATGTTGGGGATATGGAGTCGTTTTGAGTGAGAGAGATGCATATTAGAAGTGAGAAAACAGTACAGTAAATCAGAATAGCTTTCTAGTAAGTGCTTATCTTCCATCTTGGAGCATGGAGACCAAAAAGGAGAAAACATTTAATTAAATTTTTTTTTTATAAAAAAATGGATTGAAGAAACGCTAAAGAATTTGAGCTTTTGTGATTTGACAATTTTTACGACAAATTTAACACATGCATTTACACATCAGGACTGTGAACTACTATGTTTTGATCATGTTAACCATTATAATAACTGAATATCAGGAAATCGGGAATAGATTTAAAAAACCGAGGGAAAGAATGAACAGAGGGATGAGAAAGAAGGCTTAAGAAAAAAAGTACCTCAACTCGAGTAGCCCAAGATTCAACTCTATATTTTTTCTCAATTTCCAAACGTTCACATCCTTAAAAAAAAAAAAAAACACCCTCTTAATTCCTAATTCTTCATTTCCTGTTCCTGTCTGTGTCCAGATGGCCAAAACATCCAGAAAACATACATAATGGAATGTCTGAAGACTTTCACATCTAAGCTGCTTCAGGATAAAGTAGGTACATGTACAGTTTCTTACGCCTATAAGTCATCTTATGCTCTTTTGCAAGTAAAAAATAAAACCATACTCCCCCCCAGACATATGGTAAAAAATACGCACATCACTTTATGTGAGGTTCAATTTGAATTTTTGAAAAACCTGGAAACTCCTCTTAAATGCAGATTAATGTTTATCTTCGTGTCATACATGTTGAAACCATAAACGTAAGAAAGGGTTAAAACACGTTGACTTTATGAACCCCTTGCCACATGTAGTACACCACTTGAGCTGATGGTGAAATGAAAACTGTACGCCAAGTGAATTAAAAACAGTCCTAAATATTACAGCCTATTGCTTAGATAAACATGCTTTGGACATGCAAAACATCACAGCCGTGGAAGAGCTTCTGCCCTTGATCTTTACCAAGGTATGTAAAGCGAATTTAAGATAGAAAATCACAGGTTTATTACAGGCAATGAAGACAAGCATTCTTCTAATCTAATACTTTGGGTTCAAAATGTATAAAATATGCAATAAAAAGCAATCTGTAAAAATAAAGCAGTAACAAAATGGAAAAACCTCATATTCTCTTTACATTAGAGTGAAAACTGTTTATGCCTTTTTCAAGCAGATGTATAACCCAGTCACACAGTGCAAACTTGAAAATAAATCAGGTCAAATGTGTTTTGGGAAGCTGTCTGAATTACTTTTGGAGAAGCAGATACTCAGCTCAGCCGCAAATATGCAGAGTCAAAAAGTGTGACAGAAATTGCCTAGAAAATGTGCTCGGTGCACTTTCCACATCACATCAAGTTTGCCATATGAACCCCATGCTCTTGGCATCTTCTGTAATGGCATTACACAATGGTGTTCCACGTCAAACAGCAAGTTGGTCCTCTTGTATCACTGGCCAAATAGAAATCCCAACCTCAAGCTTTAAAATCCAAGTCAGAGAAAACAAAACTGCTAGCAACACAAATACAGAAATGTGAATCAACGGGACGTCAAAAGGTTTTCACTTCAATGTCTTTGCTGCCACAATTAAGACTTTATAAATATATCCCAGAATATTAAACATAATGAAACAAAAAAAAACAAACAATCAATGTAGGTCTTTTATGCTGCAATTGACTGACAAAACCACTACCCTACAAACTACTCACAGGCACATAGCATAGTGTTTGGCTGAGATATGTGTGCGGTGCCAGTGTGCTGTATACAAGCCAAACTTTTGGAGTCAATTGTCATGAACATGCGAGTCTTAGCCATGAAAGCCATCTGGAAAGGAGCAGAAATGCCACTATTTGCAGCTATAAATAGAACAAATAAGGCCCACAATCAGTGATAATCCCTCAACAATGTAGTGGCTCTGCAGCACTACTTAATGTTCCATGACAAGACTGGGAGGAAACATCCTGTTCCACCTAAGCATCACGTTGTTGGTCTCAGATAAACTGACCCTAAACACATTGTATGTAGTCAGAATGGTGGGGAGGGCATGTAACCTTTGACCTGGATTGGATGAGTTAGAGAGGTCTGGGATTAGTAGAGTATGACACTTTAGTCATGGACTCTCACTGAATCTCCCTTGTCTGAAAGAGTCCTCTTCAGTACAAATGGAGCAGAGGTGAAGGAAAAGATTGATGAGGGGGTAACAGGTCAAGTTTAAATGATTTATCTTATTCCAGCTAAAGGACTGAACCACTGAATTAACAGGTAGTTTTCAAACAGAGTCCACTTGGGTTAGCCCAAACCACAGTATAAAACACAGGAACACATGCATGCACACACAAGGGAGAGCCATCGCCTGTCATAGTTTAATAGTAAAATGTCAAATAGCCAAGAGATATTTTATTAAAAACAGTCTCTTTTCACCTCATGGATCAGCTTCTGCGTTTAAATTTTACAATACTTTTAAGTTGATTTCAAAGAAGTGGCTCATAATAAAAACATCTTTAGTAGTGTTGTTAACCTTCTACCAATCCACCAGTGACAGCCAACAGGTACTATATGCACAAACTTCATAAGGCCTAAATAATGATTTGCTATCTGCTAACATGTTTAACTTGCTCTGACATAATGCAAAACATGCTGTACTAATGCCCCACATTCTTAGTCTTAGCAATACCAGCAGTCCTCACAATGTTCTTTAACCCCCTTTAAAATTTACCTGAAAAGATCAGGAAGTTCCTTGTTGGTGGGAAGATGTTAGGAGAGAGTCCAATCTCTGCAAACGTGGTGCTTTTCTTTTTTTGCATAACATCAGCTCTGGGCTCAGTCTTAAACACATACCAATCATTATTGGCAAGTTTGTTCTGGCCACCCATTGGTTAGGGGAAGGTTATCAGATATCAGCCCTCAGTACTGTGTAAACCAAACCCTGAGGACAGTTTTTTCTCTCAAAAATACTGTTCTCAAGACTTATATACCGTATATGACAGGTCCTAACACAGTCCTATAGGCAAAGACTGTTTGTTGATTAGTCAGATAATGATAATGGTTGAGACACACAGCTTAATGAAGTTGTGGCAGGGCACAATCTCAGTGTTTTATGACAACAGCAACAGCAGACAAATCTCACTGTCAGTACAATGCTACAAAAAAGTAAAAATAAAATACAGGAGCACTGTAAACTTTTTAATTGACATATCATCTGTTTTTAAATCACTGTATATCTCATCCAGACCATTCACACCTCCTCACACTTGTGTACATATCTCTGTAAATCTTTTAAAATTCTTGGTTGACCTCCACAATTAAAATAAATAATACTGTAATAATCTTCGATAGGTCAACAGACCAGAATGTCTGAACAGTTGCTTACATTTATTTTCACTGAAATAGTTATTTACATATCAGATACAGTTACTTCACAAATATACTTTCATAGTCTCCCTTGCTTGAGGGCGTGTTGTGTGAATGTATCATTGAGAGGTGAGAGTTTTGGGGGTAAAGGGATTCTTAGGTTAAGCTCAGACTGCAGATAAATCAACCCCTGCCCATATCCACTTCTAAGTCCTTTCCTTTCCTCCAAGACCCCCCAGTTTCCCTGGGCCCAGCAGGAGCACAAGCAACTGTATTAAAAAAAACACTAAATCATCTTCACCACTGCCTTAGATAAACAACCCTGCAGTAAAAAATATCAGATAATGCCCATCTATTTAGCTCTATATAACAACAAAATGCCTTGTACACAGCTTTGTCAGTGATACTGTTATGAAATAACTTACTTTTTAACAACATTCTAATTTAATGTCAGTTGCTATTGGCTTTATTGTTAATATTAATAGTGGAGGGATTCAATTTAGAATTCAAAGTCGAGTAAACTAAACTTCACTGGGTTAATATTGTAATAATACTGTTCACTAGGTTCACTTGAATTGCAATAAAATCCAATTAGACTATTTAAAGTAAGCCAAGATCTGGTCTGGTCTAACTACCTGCCATTAGTTGTTATATTGCACGTTAAGATATCCTGTAAAAGAAAAAAATATTTTATGATATAATACAAAAATTCTTATTCCTATTTGACATTTAATTATACTAAAAATTTCATCAAATATGTTTTAGTTGATCGGAGGTTGCATGCAAACAAAAACTGTTGCAGACTACGGCCCTGAAATAAATTAAGAAGACACAGTTTGCGGTCAGCTAGTTACTAGAACCTCCTGAAAAACTTACCACATGTGGGCCACACAAGGGGCCGATTACGCAAAATAAAACTATCTATCTGGATCAATAATAATAATATTTCTTTTTGTTAGAAAAGACCTATAATATTTTAGATTTTTTTTCAATCTAATTATCTTTTTACTGACATCCTTGGTAGTAAAAAAAGGTTTTTGTTTTTATGTATATCATCTATAATCTCAGTGAGTATGGGTGTCAATGTGGCATTGATTGCTTGCAAAACAGAGCCTTCCCGGTAAGCCTTCTCCCTCACTCAAGAACTCTTCCAATTAGAAGCAGACTTGACTAGGCATTAGTTGTGGTGTAGCGGCTTTTGGTGATTTTTAACAACTTGTTCTTGAAAGCACTGGAAAATGAAATTCAAATGCTGTGTAAAACTTGTCATCCTGCCCCCCGTTGCCCTGGATATGAGACAACAGATATTCCTTGGTAAATTGAGTGTCTCATCCCTTAATACCTAATGTTCCCATGGTAAAATTAACTCCACCAGTTGATACAGAGCATGTCACAAATTTTCTTAACTTTTACCCACCCAGCAGTCCTGCCATACAAGTGGAGAATAGTCAGACATGCCTGAATAGTCTTGGTCAACATCTCACCTCACATGTCAGATTCAGGCCCGTCTTTCACACTCTGAGGAGTGCAGTAGTATTTTCTGATGGGTTATTTGATACACCTTTGGCACAAGGCTGCTCACAAGGGCAGCACACAATCTCTATTAAGCTTCAATTTTCAAGAATTTGGACAGAGGGCAAATTGTCAGCTATGAAAATGTCCCAGCTCAGTTCTGAGTTACCATTTACCTGGGGCTGCAGGGCACTTCCCTTCTGATTTCTGCAAAGTTGCTCTGATCTGTCAAGCCGAAAAATAACCAGAGGCTACTTCAAAGGCTAGGCCTTCCCTCACAGAGGCTGAGTTCAAAATGCTACTGCCTTCATAAGTCAAAGCTAAAAGGCGTCCTTATATGAAAATTGGTTTCATTAAGATCATTGAAATCCTTTGAGGGTCACTGAAAAAAGAAAACATATGCTGACAAGCACAAATGTCTGCACGTTCTTACACATCAACCTAAATCCTTTGACAATGCGTCTGGCTGTTTGTTTTCCTTTTTTTTTCATTTTGTAAAAAGCAATTAATGGTTAAGGTGCAGGTACTCAAATAGCAACTGTACAAGTCTTAAAAATGTTAAGTAGGTTACTGAACATTTTGACCTTTACACCAGTGGCAGAAATAAGTTGTTTCTGTATTAGTGAAAATAAACCTTGTACAGCAAACCTTCATCTTAAGGCAGAGCGCACAATTGTAGCCTAAAGCGATGGTAAGTTAACTGCAATAAAGTCGCAAAGATACCGATTATCCTGCAACTACAATCATCCATAGTGTTCTATTAAACTTGTAACAGAACTTATGTGCTAAAGTAGAAATTAGAGTAGAAACACAAGGAAAGAACAGCACATTTAAGACATGGGGTAGATAAGAGCAAAGACAAAATTCAAATGCCCTTTAAAAGGAACCAATTTCAAAACATTTAAAGCTGGAATGTGAAATTATGGGTCAGTTCCTTGTTCACCTCATCCTGCAGGTTGGCCTGGAAAAAAAATACCAGCTGTAACTTAGTTGCATTCAGACTGTCAAGTCAACTGCTATCAGAACAGGGAAATTACTAAGCGTTAAACATAAGAGGAGATAGGAGAACTCTAACAAGGCGGCATTTAATCAGAGCTGAGGTTCAGGACCTGCTGTTGTTGTTCTCTTCCAAAATTAGGAGGGGGTAACACAATCTCATCTAGCAGTTCCGTATCTGGCCAGGGATCAAACTGACAGGAGTATGCTGTAATTTCTTATCATGGATTTGAAAAGCATCATTTTGGTGCGATTTGGTCTATTCGGAAAAGTGGTACTATATGGAAATGTATATGTGCTATAGAAGACAGAGCTACAGTATGGGAATCCTAAGAGTGACCTGTTAAAACACCACATGAGGTGACGTCTTAAGTAATCTGACCACTGTCTTGTTTAAGATCTTTTCCACTAGGTCCAGGTGAGATGCGTTTTCATCAAAAGCACACAGTGGAAAAAGATCTCAGCTCACAGCAGTAGTCTTGTAGATGATAGGTTTCGCTTAGACTACTTCTCAACCATACTTCAATGCACTCCATGTGGCCTGGTTTTCAGAAGAGGTGAAGACATTAAAGTAATTCGTCTGAGTCTCCATGGATGCATTTAGGAGGCTTATGAGTTTGGGTCATGTTACCTGGCTTTGCTGAAGCTGACCTGAGTGGGACCTACAGATTATGGAACCATCTGGGAACTGCAACCGGAGCTCAGAAGAAGAGGAACAGCAGTGCCTGGCAGGAACACCAACTTTTACAATATCTTGTGACGTACATTAAAAGGGGAATGCCACTCAAAATGATAATTAACGTTTTTTGGCACAAAACCACTCAGTCACAAAAACAGACCTACCATGTAGACGTGGTAGAAAGGAAAGCTGTCACTTTAAGCCAAACCATTGATCAAAACAACAACTGCTAAAGTGGAGTTACTAGCTGATGAAAGGAGAATAGGAAGGTGTATTTTGTTTTGGTCCAATACTTGATGTCCTATTTCAAGTGTCCTATTTCAAATTTATATTAACAAAAGGATGATAACCTACATTTTTCATTGAAACACAACAATTGAGATTCTCCAACAGTATAATGAATAAAGTGCCTCATCCATCCTTGTTACAACTCTGAGGCCACACACAATAATATACTTGTAATCAACAGTGAAGGCTGAGCCATCCAAATAACGACCAGGGACCAAAAGGTCAAAGATGACTGACATCCCCAAGTCCAGATGTGAAATACAGTAGGCGTGACATTGGCATGCTTGTTTTCCAGCCCTTTGATCTATAAAAAAAAACAAGTGCCTCTGCTAGAAATGTAATATTATCCGTTTTTTCAGTTACAGGGAATGAGAATCAGACACTGTCCAACTGTCTTTATGTAATGTGGGATATTTATGCAGTGGTAGATTCATCTTTAATGAACCACGGCAGGATTTATCCACTGCCTGCAGTTCTTTGACAAACATTACATAATCTTAGATCGACTTTGCTTCACTGACATATTTCAGATGCTGCATGGCTCATATTCACTTCTACAAGGTCTATTCTGTTCAAAGCACTGCCTTAGACCCAGTCAGTGTGCTGCGCATAGTACCCAACCAGCAGGCCAGAGTAAGGTCTGGTTTCCATCTGAGGAAACTATAATGGCCCCTAATGTCATCCTTGTGACCCCTATCCTGTCAGACAGCAGACAGCAATAGATCAGTTCAAGAAATAACTCATTTTGAAACAGGGCCTTTATGTCTCCATTAGAAAGCCCCCCTCCCTCAGCAAACGTCAAAGCAAATAACTACTTGATAAAAGATCATATACAGAAAACACACACTGTATCTGCATGGTGGGGAATACAGTTGATATAATGCATAGAAACAACTACACAGAATAAACAGTGTACCATGACCACAAGTTTTAAAATAGTTTATTTTAAAAATCCATCCAACCTTTGTGCATTGTTTTTATGCCGCTGCTGTCTCTCAGCCTCAACAAGAATCTGCCCACCCAACTACAGCCCACACGAGGCAGACAACTCTACTAGCAATAGTCAAGGACTTGTCTCCAGACAATTAGCAGTGAGTGGACTCCATCTTCCCTATAAGATTAAAATGCCACTGCTAATGACAGCCCAATGCTCCACATGTTTCTATAAGCACAGGCCTCACAGCTGCTGCACTCAAACAAGCTCACCAAAACATGAGATCAGCATGCCATCTGCTAGTTGCGTCTCCTCCAGATCATTAATCAAACTCTCTATCACCACACTGATGCTGTAGAAGATACTGTTCCCACCACATCATTGGGAGTGCAGGGGCCCACACAGTTTTGTATGTGACATCATTCTGTAAAAAAAAAAAAACTGTTGAGCTTGAGTGTCTGATGTGGTGATCACCCAAAAGTATTTTGGGTTGTCATCAATGAATGCATAAATCATTTACAGTAAGGCTTTATAAGCAATGCCATGTATAATAATTTTATTTCGCTCAGTCAAGGATTTAAATGCCATTGAATGGTTGTAAACAAAGGGCAAGGCGATGGAAATATGTCATCACATCAGTTATTCAACTAAATCATAGATTAGATCAAGATTATTTTATCAACACAAGCACAAATACATTAGTTTAAAATAATATTAAATTATTGTAATAATTTTATATCCTTCACTTCAAGCAAACAAAGAAAACTGTGGTTTGGTGGCAGCCACTGAAAACAATGCTGCAGTTGCTAGAACCCCCCCCCTTTTTTACAGTACCATGACAGAACATTAATATACAACACCCCAAGCAACCACCATCCCTCTTGCACCCATATATGTCCCAGAGTACCACTGCTAACGTCAACACAAAGTGAGACTATTTGTGGAATTTAATAACAGAGGAATGTTTTCTGCAATAAGATGATTTATTCTTATTCTGATAAATGTATAATGAAAGCTGTTTTGGTGTAGCTCAGGTGTTACATAACAGCAACATAATGACTACACCCCAGTGTAAAATCTTCTTGCTATACAATACTATGAGAGCTATATTTATATGTAACACATAGACTAGAGTTTATCATATGCATATTTTATCATATGCATACTGCAACTGCATCCATATTTTATTTACATGAGATGTATGGTTGTAATTCTGGGTGGGGGTTAGATAAGACCACCAGCACATAAAACACAAAAATATAAATACATATTTTTCCTCACAAAGAGCCGCTGGTTGTCAAAAGTAATAAATCAATAACAAACTTGGCGTCCATCTGCTTCTTTGAATATCATCTACATGTCATCTACAACAAATGAAGCATGACCACCCAGTAACTACATTACAGTATGTCTGAAAGTCAGTGCTGGAACAAATGACTTTTTTTGTTGTTCTCTAGGTTTATTACAGGCAAATGTTTGACATGGCAGACCTAGCTATGCTGGTTTACCCTTGACAGCTCTTATATGATCTTCAAAACTGCTGCTGCTTTGTTGTCCAATTCCAAGTAAATGATGTCTATTGATTTATGATATATGACATAGAACTAGTAAGCCTGTACTGCCAGCAGCTGAAAAAAGAAAACCTAAGGACTTTAGCTAAAGCGGGTGGGGGAGCGGGCGGGGGTGGTGGGTTATGCAGCTAAGAAAGACAATACTGTTAAGAAAACAAAACTTTCTTCTTCCATTCTTGTCAGAGATTCCTCTATGTGAATTAGTATTGGGTTGTTAGTCATTAACTGCACATAACTGGAACTATTAATGCTGATAAATATCTGTGTTATCCAGCTGTTACATAAATGGTCCCCTTTTCTAATTACTCACATTGTGACAGACGATTTAGCTGAAAAAGACAGATGCCAGCTGCCATCCATTATTATCCATACAATGGATTTCCTACTTATAAACACTATTGTATATAATTTAAAGGTATTGTGTCTGAACTTTTTTCGTGTTACAAGACTCTCAACAGCAATCTGCATTATATGGTGTAACCAAATTGAGGAAATCCTCCATAAGTCTCTTGAAATGATAGATTTTCCCCCAAAATGTTCTTTTTTTTTTAATACATGAAAACATTTTTAGCCACTTTTGTTAAGTATCAAGACTGTGGGTCAAATTTTAACAAAACAACAGGTGTAATGGCACTGCACTCTGACACTGCATTTCTCACAGCATTTAGTATTCTCTTGTTTAGGGCTTGACATTAACATCCACCAACCCACCAAATACGGGTGGATTTCAGCAGTGGCGGGTATCATAGCCACTCCTACTAGCCAATTTGGCAGAAAACTGTTGTCTTTATGCAGCCTTTAAAACTTACAGCACTTGTGCTGTGGTTCTCCACTGAGTCTTTAAAAGTAGGACTGAAAGTTGCAGACGCAGATATCACTGGAAGGTGCAGGTAAGATAGGTGGAGCAGGGTTTGTCTCGTCCTTCTTTACCAGCTGCAGACAGTTGTGGTGAATTTCTTTAGTTAATCTCCCATCTCATGCTTGTAACAAACGTTTCCTCATTTGTGCGATCTTAATTTGCAGTCTAATGTGATCTGGCTAAACACAAGGAAACATTTTTTATACTGTATGACTTGGAAAGATTATTTTCATTATCATTATTGTTATTTTAACACCTATTATTTCAGGTTTGAGCCAATATAACAGAAGAACAAAGTGGTGTGATGATAGTGTTTATCAGAATTGTGAGGTACACTGAAAACTACTTCTAAATCTCCACAATTTCTATTACATTTCTCCTCTTTCCCACTGTCAAAAATCACAGTTTACATGACAATATATTCTTTGTCTAATATGAACTGCAAAAACATCTGGATTCAGTGCCTGTCCATAAACTGCTAAGGATAAAGAGACTTAGCTCTATTTGCCTTGATGATGCCAAGCATTTCTTCAGTACAGACCATTATCACCAAGAGTTATGTACAACAGAAGATGAATTTCCCGCTTATAAATACTTCACTGACAGGCTTTCCAAAACCAAGTGCCTGCCAAGACTCATTTACTAGATTAGTCTGTTAAGTGGGTAAATTGTAGTGGTCACTTGATCTGCACAAAATGTAAACAGAGGCAAATTTGAAACAGCATTGTTTGAAGACAAAGCTAAGAGAAATGCAACCTAGGCAAATTAGTCTACATCAAAATGAAAATACAATATTTATATGGCACAAACCCTGCTGCTGGGATCTCTCTGGATTATTTACACTGTGGATAGATACTATAACTGTAAAAATACTTACAATTTGATTGTCTGGAAAACTTTAACTAAAATTACAACCACCTGGCTTAATCAAGTATCTGTAAGCCATGTGGAGAGCAATATCATCATTATGCACAAAATTATGTAATAAGTGACTTAGAGTATTCTCATTGTCATTTGAAATTTGACTAAAAAAGAGAATATTGTAATAACAAAACTTGAAACTATACAATACCAGCACCACAAAAATGAGCAAATGCTTCATTATAACCAGAGGTGAGTAGCCACACTTTATCACAACTGCAGGCTCATTGGAATCTGCTGACTTATCCATGTTACTTGCACTTGGAATATGTAGTGCAGATGTGAGTAAAGGTTTATCTGGCTAAAAATGAACAGATTTACAAGAGTAACATGGATTTGTCCGGACAATGAAAAAAGTAACAGAAGCTTGAGTCACCCTGCCTCAAGACATCACAATGTTCACTGTGAGGTAAAAAGTGTTTTCACTTATCTGGTAAAATTACTCAACATCAACTGCATAGATTGTCTCATAAATTTTAACATACAGTACATAAATGGTTTCCACTAATGATTTGATCTAGTGATTCCCCAGTTTTCCAGTTTTGATTCTGAATGAAATGTCTCAAAAGCTACTGAATGGGTTACTATTATGTGAATTGCCATTGTGACATTATCATAAAAATTTCAAAGCTCCAACCGTCCCACGTTTAGGTATCCTTATATCAGGTCTTGATAAGGTAGCATGTTTTCTAAAGTAAATGACTGACATAAATTAGGGGAGCTCCCAAGTTGGCTGTGAAAGAGCCAAGCATAGACAAGGTTCCCTGATTTGTGTGGCTTGGAGAACAGCGAGACAGACCAATCTTGCAGGACCCATTTAGCACCATCACAGACTCGAAAGAGGAAAGGAAAACATACTTTATTGGTCACATGGCACTGGCTGGATAATTCTTAATAGCTGCAGAACAAGGATGCCTGAGCTGACACCAGAATGACTTAAGTGTCTAATAAGTACCACTTAAAATGTATCTCTGTTGAAAAGAGAATTTAAAAAAACTCTAACAATTAAACTGGATCCAACAGAAAATACAAAATATTTGCTATTTCCAGTTCTTTAAATCTTTTGAGAGTCTGCTTGTTTCTTACTTGACAGCTTTCACTGTTAATCACATCAAATGCAATAATATAAAATTTTAATTAGATAACTTAAGGAACTTCTGTGATAGGTCAGTGACCTATGGCTCCTGCACCACCTTGATCCTTAACAGGAAAAGTGGCTAGGATGATGGATGGATTGAAACGCAAGTAGCTTATACTAAAAAGTAGCATGATGTGATTGAACAGAACATTTTAGTTCTCTTTTTGCCCAGGTACAGATGTAGTGTGAGTATGAGCTGCTTTAAATACAGTAAAAGTGGACATATTTTAGGTATATATTAAGTATAGTAACAGATACTATTTCTATGTGGTCTCTGAGGGATGATTTGCTTTAAAAGGCAAAGGAGGAACAGAAATGTGTCATTCCTCCCGCAACTACAGTTTATTTTCTCACATATACTGACAATGACAGTCCAAAAACAATCCAACTCCCTTTATCTGTAAAACAAATGGGCCTACTGAGAAGAATCTGTATCCAAGAGATGAAAGCCAGAAACAAAGTCTAATGAAGAATTATAGTAGCACACAGGTTTTGGACTTCAGTGCTAAAAAAAGGCTGGTCATTGAGCTAAACCAGGATGCTATGCTGGTGCTTCTCAAAGTGTTCACTCTCACAACAGTCTGATGACTGATGATGGCATCAAATTCTGAAGGAGCAAACATTTTGCATCAAAGACTGGCCACATTTCCAGGATTTTCCTGTTTGTAGATTCTATAAACAATATTTAAAAAGAGGAAGGCTGAAACATCTTGTTTTAAACATGTGCTTGTATCATAGATCAATACATATGCATGTAAACACAGATAGCTTCTTCAAAGTCACTATACACTGAACACACCACCAGCATTTGCAGCTATTCCAGCCTGAGGTCTTTGTTGAATGTCATACAGTTGTGTCATGTAATAACTGTACATCATGGCACAATGCCACACACTCCTTTTTACTTGTGCATAGAAGCAGAAACAACAATTGTGTGAACTTATTGTTGTTTGGTAGGTTATTAAGATCGCTGAGGTATTTTCCACACTCACACCTTTCAGCTAAGACTAATTAAAAAGTTTCATGGGGCTAAAGAATGAAGAGACAAATGTTACTAAAATACGACTAACAGAAGTAAGCTTTGTCATGATTTAAATCACCTATAAGAACAACAACCATCTACAACTTCTACCTGAGCAGACAGTCTAGGTCAGACAACATGTAAAAACTTTACACCTAACACAAAAAACTGTTGAAAGCTCAATGAATGTCCTGCAATTTCCCCATTTACATTTTTACACAAGAAACAAGGGGGTTCTAGATGCGGGAGGAATTTAGGTTTATAGACACTCCCCAAGGACCAATAGGTGTATAGGAGTTTATTTTAGCACATTCTCTTGAGGCCAACTTCTAACCTACTGCTCAGACAGACATAAATCCTAAATGCCTACACACTGAACTATCAAAAACAAACAACACATTCAGCACAGGGGACATAAGTGCCACACATCAGTGGGTCAACAGGATTACCATCCAACTTTAAGGCTGACCTTTACATAGAATAAAAGCAAACTCACTTAAACATTTCTGGTCGTTCAACAAGGTATTCAAAACTTCAAGTCAAGCATATTTCTCACAATATTAAATGGGGCCTTTATCCCCTTAGAATACAGTTTAGTGTAGACAGCAATAAAGATACAGAAAGGTCTGACCCTTGAAACACAGTGCTATATTCAGCCTGTTTATTTCAAAATGGCCATGTGACATATCTTTTGGGAGAAAATCCCTCAAAGCAGACAACAGAAGATGCTCTGTTGCAGCTGTGGCAAGAAAATTTGTTTCAATGGGTCTGTCCTTCAAACAGAACACAACATGTGTGAAGAGAAATTTAAAGCCCTGAGAAGAGTCCTGTGATGAAATCTTTCACACAGATAGCTAGCAAGCAGCTGTCCCTAACCTACCCCTGCACGACCCCAGTCAGGTCTGCTCTCAGCTAACAAAAACACAAACCTCAGACAACTTAGCATTTTATAGTCTTGGGTTGTAAGGAAGATATCAAAGAAAACAAGGCAGGAGGTGAAGAAAAAGGTGGGTAAGAGGAAGTAAGGACTGTGCTACAGCAATGACGTGTATGTTGTAAAAGTGTAGGAGAGTGTAATGAATGTAAATGGATAGTAAATTATTCACAGACATTATTCACACTGAAATCAAGGCTGATCATGTAAGAGTCCAACTGAGTTAATAAGGAAACTGAAAAACTATTTAAAGCTGGCTTATGATTACATCTAGAGAAAATGAAGCCAATTTGCTGACTGCTGTGGAAATAATTCCTGAGAGGCTAGAAATGCCAAGCTAGACCCAGCCTCTGTCAAGTGAGGTAATCAGAACTAGACACATAACAAAATTGGTGAGCGGTCCATTGAAGGACTGAAAAAAAATACCATGATAAACAAAATTAATCTTCTAATGGAATTTTTTTTTTGTTAAGTTAAAAAGGCCCACACTAAACATTTGAGATGCAACAGGCCTGAATGTTGGGCTATTTTCCAATAAGTGAGGGTGGGAAATATTAACATACGGTATTACATTCAAAATATAAAAGACAGTGACCTGGTACTGTAGCAGTGCTGTAAAGACAAAACTGCATTATAGACTGTTTCCAGCCAAATCTAAGCAAACCACTGTGCCCATATTACAGTACATACCATACTGATTACAGGCCACCAACTTAAAGCAGACACCCTCTCAGGCTAGCTGTGGCAGACAACCTGAGAAGGAGGTATGCTTTATATGTAGTAGCCCAAAACGGATGACCAGTTACGAACTTCATTCAGTCTGACGTCAGTGTATAGCATTTCTAACTCTCAAAAACAAAGAATATTGGCCAAACTGAAACCTGGGCGTTTCACTATCAGCCAGCACAGATTTCATTTGGAGCCTTGTTACAGTAACAAATAACACAATACAATACAATACAATAACAGTAAACAGATAAATGGTTGCCAAAAGACTTATTAAATATCATATAAAGTACATTATATCTATTCAAACCAAAACCAATAAAGATAGCACAACTAAATTAGAACTCAACTTCCTTTTCCTACCACCTGTGCATACAGCTTAAAAATGTCATTCTCATTAACAGACACACACACAGCAAACTCTCAGCCAGTCTGAGGAGGTGATGTTTGTCTAAATCTAGGAGGACAAGCCCCTGTTGAACCCACCACAACCACTGACTGGTTTTCTTTCTGAAGGGCCTGGAAGGTAAATAACAGCAGTACAGAGATCATTCTGACTGCAGTGCTCCTTGACCACAAATACAAACACACACAGAGGCAAGCATCAACCTTGCAAGTTCAACAGCCTGTACCCAGGCTCCCCTGCATCCCCTGACATTCTCATCACCTTCCCCCGCACAATCTGACTTCCTCTATTTCGAAAGCCTTGTAAACAAATACACCAAACACTAACATTGCATAGCCTAAGCAGCAAACCTAACCAAACGTCACCCCTACACAAACACATGTATGTCACACTTGTCCACAATGAGGGGGAAAAATATGTACTGTAAGTGTTCCACAAGCTCTGATTCAAGCATTCACAAACTTGCCATCATTCAGAATTTCTGTCAATTTTTTTTCCCCTATTCATCCTCATTCCCTTCTTTTTCACTTTGTAGCATACAGGTCCTTCCATCTGTTAGGCAGCTGGTGGAAGAGGATGATTGGGGGTGGGGGGGGTTGCTACTCTCAACAGTCTTTCTCCCAGTGAAAGTAATGACTTCTGTAGCTCTCATCAAAGCCTGTTGAATACACAGTAGTGATCAACCTTTAGAGAGCGGAGGGCAGTGATTTATATTTGTATAATGCTCATTTGTTGCTGTTTTTTCTCTTTTTTCATCAAATAGAAAAAAACAACTTAATTACAAATGAGACAAATATGCTAAAGTTAAATAAATTAATTATAACATTTTTTTAAATTAATTCCAGTGTTTCAAAATAAAAAAAATAAAAAGGAAATACACACAACGTGGTTGACAAATATGCAATTTAAAATGCATTAAGCTATTCTGCAAGGCAGTATGCAATAATATGTAGCTCAACTACTGTGTGTCAAAATGTATTGAAAATGTTTTTGATCTTTCACCACTGGTTTTGTTGCACATGCTTGACCTGAAAGTCATTCATCAGTATTTTTTTCCTGCACCTCCTCTCTCTACCTCTCTTCTGACAGACAGGTTCAGGGCAGCTCTGGGATAGACAGCATGCAACCTGACCATGCGCATTGCTCCCTCACTCTCTCTAATGATCTTGGCTTCCTCCCATTTCCAGTGTTGGTTTAACCTGATGTTAATGTGCCAATTCTGCACTTATGAAATACAGGTCTGTTCCACCAGTCTAACATACATCTAACCTCTGTCATATCTAATGTCAAATGTGTTCTTAAGCAAAAAAAAAAAATCTACTAGTAGTCACGTACTAACGTACACTGGGCAATACTTTCTCTATAAAAGCAACATTGCTAAACCTCTGTGGCAGTTTTTTTCCATCAAGACGGTCAAGTGTTCTGTACAATGATTTCACATCAGAAGTCATTTCAGGTTTCCTTTCCTAAAAAACAGGTCTGCATGTTGTCCTTTTATTAAACTAACTAAACAGCCTCATGATATTGCGACGCAAACACACACAGACGAACACACCGGCGGACAGAGAGTACATGTGTCGGGAAATATGATTTTTTAAAGCATAAAGGCCAAAACACACAATGGCCCTGGTGCAGCACGATCCACATAACACACACTGGGAGCAGCACTTTTTTTTCCCAATCATATTCCCACTGCACAGCTCATGTATGTATGTAGAATTATTTCTTGTGCATTTGGAGATGTCACGTAAAAGCTTCCACATGAACATTTCCACAGTGAGAACTTGTGCGCGTCCTTCCACTTGCTGTGCTCGTGTGCTGCATCAAGAATGTCTGCATATTTCAATAACACAATAACCACTGCAAAACTACAAAAATAGAATCATGACAGACATAAATAGTGGACGTAACCCTAACACCCTGTCCCCCACACACTGCAAACCAAGGTGAAACAATGCCTGGTGGCCTAAAAAGTGTTTAAATACAACTTAAATACTATATACTAACATTTCCCTTCACTGAAAGAGAAGGTTTCTCTGGGGATATCACATTTAATGTAAACTGAACACAGGCTATGTTTCTTAAAATGATGTTAATATTGATAATGATAGGCTTGCTATGCTTTATAACATTTAATTAAAATGTGCATTCAATCTACAGATACTGTTTTGCTGGTTATGATGAACTCAGTCTACACTTTGTGCCAAAGTTGTAGTCAGGAAAAACTGCATGAAGGTGCATTAAGAAGTCAGAAATAAACTATGGCACCTTACATGCATTTTGGACAGGATTTCAACATCATATTGTAGGAAAATTACTTTTAAACTGATAAAAAGAAATTAGGTGAAGACAATAATTTGTGACATTGCAGACTCCCAAATCTGTCCAAATAGTTAGTCTTCAGAAGTGGCTCCAGATCTACACTTACACTAGAAACTATTGATCAGGATAAACTACTTTACTTGGTGTAACAACTGACCCAGAAGGAAATTACAATTACACTTACAGCACTACAACACTCAAAGAGCTTTAAACTAAAGTTGGTTCCTTTCATAAGCTGCATATGTGTCAAATGGATTAGTGATTTTTTTTAGCAAAATCACCATCTGCTAATTTTTTAAAATGCTGACAAGAAAAATATTTCTCTTCTGGACAAGCCACCTTATCATGGATGTCCCTGTGATCACGAGAAAAGTGGTGTCTGGGTCCTTCAGCTTCTGACAGGGTCTCTTGACAGTAAATTGGTTCCAGACATAAGACCAGACAACAGCAAATGAATAGCACCTACTGTATGACAAAGGAAAACATGGACCATGTTACTTTGGTGGATCTGGAAACATTTCCTTGTCAACAATTTTCTGCAATCAACTGCAATATAGTCTTCAGATAGAAATAACATTTCTAGTTGATGTAAGGCAATCAGCACAAATGGCACTTCTATGTGTAAAGGTAATGTAGATGTATTATGAGAAAGATCATCACACCAGTCATGAAAGTGTGATAGTATATACTTCAGACATACTGAGCACTTCTGCCCTCTGATTTGTCTTTTTCTTGTTGCATTTCTTAGAGATCCATCTCTCTATCTTTTCTAACCATGCAAATCCCCATGGTTGTCTAGAGAAAAGCAGAACTACTCAACATGGAGAGAAACAACCCCAGATGATTTTGTATGTCAAGTCTTTGATGTTTTATTGTACTGCAGTCCTATGGAGCTTCAGAGGGCAAGGCCTGAATGAGCCTTAGTTGCATCAGACAACTATGCTACAGACTGCCATTTTGTACCAATCTGCCACATGCCCTGGGCACACAGACACATGGTAAGTAAGACCATTAGTGTCTAAAAACTTGTTTTCAAGCCAACAGTCAAAAGGGAGAGAACAATGGCTGACAGCATGGGCCTTTCACATTATACTGACCTCATCTCAACAAACCCCCCAACCCACACACACAACTTTCTCTGGCTGTCTCCTGCACCCTATTCAGACCATGTTGAGTGAAAGCCCTAACGCTCCCTTCAATCAATAAAATGCCTGCCCATTCCAGCCAAGGTTTCCATGTCTCTCCAAACACAGAGAGGCTAGGCCAGTAGAAAAGTCCACCAGAGACAAATCCCATCTGGGTCCTCATCCATTCTACGGTTTTGGACATGAGCAAACAGCTTGCTTTCACCACCCAGGCAACCCTTTTCACTTCACACTGACAAGCCATTTGAGTCCATATACACAGACATACACACTGAATCAGGGTTCTTGACAGCAGACCCAACACCATCTCATGAATCGAGAGAGATAAACATTTTAGTAGTCACATACATAAGACGACTTCCTGGATCTTTGTGACGCTGGTAGCAAAGCTGTTTGAGAAGCATGTATATACTTACAGGAGGAAACCCCATTTTCTGAACAGTGGGGTGCTCTATAGACCGTGGTACTTGAAAAAACATTGTGTATAAATGGCAAGCCAACTATGGCGCAGTGAGGATATATTTCATGTTTGCATATGGTAATCATTGTCCAGACACAAAGACTTGGCTTATTTTAAAAATACAAAATGTTCTTATGTGGTGTATAAAAATAACACATTTAAGATGTGTAGATAAACATTAATGAAAGCAAGTGTGTTTATATATTCGATATTCCTCCAATAACTTTAAATGTTTTGTTAAGAAGCAAAGAGGAGCTTTGAAAATTCTGCCAAGCTATTGTTTAGTCTAAAGTCAACCTCATTATTTTAAAACCTAAATATATTTTCATATGTTCATCAGATTTTAATGGAACAGGTGCATAATTTGTGGTTATCACACTTCATGACTGCATTTCAATGCACAGGCTGCCTCATGCTCAGTTCAAAGCACCATTTCTCTTTGAATTACATGTCACACAGACACAGAGCAGTGTGATGGGAAAGGTCAGTCCACAATTGGTGAGTTTGCTTGGACAGATTGGACAAATATTTCCTTTGTGTGGTCGTCTCTTTGCCTCTGTTCGACCCTGACAGCCACAGAAGAGGGAGTGAACAATCCAAACTGCAAACCATTATGGACTGTGTGGCTGCTCTATCTAAGACACATGGCTCTCTCACCAGCTGCTCACCACAGTTCAACACTATCCTTAGGTATCAATTAGGTTTATGGAAAAAAAGAGGGCTATTAGTATGGTAGAACAGGCAGACTTCAGATTTCTAACTATGTTTTGAAGTAAAGATGTTTTTTTGACACATGAGAAGTCAGTCAATTTATAGTACAGATAAGCTGCAGAAAAGCAATGACAAAGGTAACAAAATATGAAGCCAATTAATATTAACATGATACTATAGCGAAATACATTGGATGAGACTATGGTTTAATTTTAGTTTGAATGATTTTTGTTTTCTATTTCAACTACAAACACACTCTGTATAAACCGTTAGCCTGTTAAATATTCCTAAACTTAAAAGAAAAAAGAAAAAAAACTATCTGCATGCTGTTCATTCCTAGCCAAATGCAGACATGGTAACACAGTAAGACAACTTCAGATGCCTTTTGCACCATATGGAGCCATCTACAGAGTTAAAGTCTCTGTAACAACACACCAACTGCACAGACAAACAGCAGCCCAGACCACATGCTGCTGTAAATCAAACCCTGACTGCACGTCTGCGTCAGTGTCTGACATCCACCCTAAAGGGCAGGTGATGCCAAGATGATCACTTCATAGTACTTCTTCACAGTCTGTTCAGCAGAAGCAGAAAGAAATCCTAAACCTGACTTGAGAAAAGAAGAACTATTTAGATGTGTACACCTTTACTTCTAGTTTTCTCCGAACACACAAACTCAGATCTGAGTTGCAAAATACAAATCTGTAGCCTATCTGAAGAGTTTCAATAAAGGTCAAAGTAACTAATTAGAAGCACTAGTGTTTGTCAACCCTTAAGACCAAGTTTTAAATATAGTAAGCAGTGGAAGTGTTTAATATAGAAACTAAAGGTGTAGTTAGGTAATCCCCCTAAAGTTAACTTTAATATTTACTAGAAATTAGGGTTGACAATGTATTTTCTTTAACCCAAAGACAATCAGTTTATATTGTTCAAAAACAGAAAATACACATTTGAGAAGCTTGCAATGGAGACATTTTAGCACATTAACTCTTTTCAAAGCAGCATCCTAAAAAGGATCATAGACTCTTCACGCACATTTCACACTGGTGCTGAGTTATAATTGAAGAATGTTGCATAACGAAGGATGTTCAGCACACTCTTCACATGTGATATTTTTAGTGGATATATGACCAGCACCGAACTGAGGCTAACATGAAGGTTCCTACCAATTAGACATATCATAGGAAACACCCAAGGAAACTTTATTGAGCCCACTTTAGTGCCATCATCTGTGCCCTCTTGTGGACGGCTGGCACAGTTCAACCTCCTCACACTTCATTTCTCTTGATCTGAGGTAAAGAAGACTACAGTCACTGGCAAGATCCATTTATCAAAAGTCAATTTTGTACTCTTCTGTTTTTTCTAGCTGCTCCTCTTTCTTTTTTTGTCAAAGCTGTAGGCACCTCTCAGCTTCATGGAAATATCAGTATCAGCCCCAACCCCCTCACTGTTTGGACTGGACCTGAAAGACTGCTAAACTCCAAAATGCTAGATTCACAAACTTATGTCCAAGTATGAACTAACTCGTCTTTGACATCATGGAAAAACATGATTGCTTATCAATAACATCTCTCCATTCACCAGCCTCTTTTGATCCAATGTGTGACATAACAGACACATTTTGAAAGCAATTTAACCAGAGGTTTTATTACAGGCTATTTGTGCTCCTCTGTGATGATGCAAGAGAGAGGATGATACAGAGTTCTGATCCACTGGAAAAGAGTCGGTTCACAGATGTTACCGTGCGTAATCTTGTAATAAAAACAGTTTATGGTTAATATTTATTTCCAGCACAGAATACTTTGATAACTGCAAACATAAGAGGTCTCAGCTGAATGCATGACTGTCAAGACTAGTAAACATGCTCGCTTCATAATATAAGTTATGTATATTGTACATTATAAGTCTTGTTTTTTATATTTCTACTGATTTCACCTAAAGTTGTTGAGGATACCAATATTTGGTGCTTTTCTGTTACACAATCAGTTTCATTTTGAAGTTCTCGCGGTCTGAAAGCAAAGAGATGCATTACTATGGTGCATTACTATGTTTGAGTGCTTGCCTACCATAGATATTGTATAGATCACATATGTAGGTTCAAATATTTACTAGACTGCGCCATAATTTGACCTACCACTGTAGATCTTTGCGGTTCCTATTTAATAGGAAACTAAACAGTGTGGCTGCAATATTTTTCCGGGTTAGATGTAAGATGGTTTTTGAGGTAGCCTACCTGCTGTGTAACCTTCTGATATAACATTTTCTTTTGAGTCAACTCTATTCACATGATTCAGATGGCAGACTGAGGTTTGAGATGTACTCAAACTAGATATACATAACATTTACAATCTTTTGATGAAAATAAAAAACAGGGTTTTAGCTCTCCTTAGGGTGGATATAGGGGATGAAAATCTGGAACAGATGGTACAGACTTCCAGTCCTTCTTTGCTCTGAATCATATAACTGAAATTCAATAAATGGAAAGCTTTTCTTGCACCCAGAGACTTACAGACTTTCACACAATCTCTGCTCTAAAAGATATAATAATTCATCTTCTGTTTATGTTAATACACTAAACACCTAGCACAAATCATAAGACAAATCAGTTATAATAACAAATGTGACTTGTTAATGTTTTGGTCTGTCCATCACGCTTCAGTTCAACCAGGCTGAAGCAAATGCATCATGACCCCTGAATAATTCCACTTCACACTGGATTGCTGGGAAATTGAGATCAGACTCTTGGCAGCATTGATCTTTGATGAGGGGAAACAGCGTCATCTCTGTGATTGGGAAAGAGGAGAACTAAACACTCCCAGTGTTACTCACACAGCGACAATTACTATGTCCTTTGTCATTTCCCTTGCTACAGCGTACAAGCTAGTGGCCCTCAAATATCATCAACTGACTGAAGCCAATGCTGACAGGTATGCACAAAAAGAATGGCAACAGAAGACCACTTTTAAACTAAGGGACACGATACACTGTGAGAGAAAGAAAGCACAAACAGGAGAGAAGAGAGAAAAAGAGCAGCAGGTGCAAAACAGCTGTAAACCATCAGAGTTCTTCTATCATTAGAAGAGACATTTTCTAGTCTCCTGTGGTCAGAAATGCACTTGAAGTTACTGAACAATCTCACAGCTCCTCCTCTCCCAACTGACCAATAAAAGCATCATCATTCAGTCATACTCCACCCTTTTTCTGCATACTGTCCCGTGGAGCCCTGATGAAACACGGGCACTACAAAAGAGAGTCTACTGCCAAATGCAATGATTTAATATTATTTCTGCTAGTTGGGTTATCTGGAACTTGTAATGGTGATTGCTTAAGTACTTAAAAAAACATTACAGTAAAAAGGAAGCAAAGGCACCATAGGAAACAGTACTTCAGAGGAACATTTAAAGGTTCAAAGAATACTTTGAAATAATGTTTCAGTGGATTACTGAATGTTGTACGAGAACAGAAAATTTCTAAAGTAGGGGTTTATGGTGGTGGTATAGTTTTGCTGAGGGCAGACAAAAATGCCAAAACACAAATCTGTTCAAAATGATTAGTAAATGTTTAAGTCTAGCAAAAGACGATAAATTGCCATGATGTGCCAGGTCACTGCATACCTATGTATAACTTACAGACCTTGAAAGCTGGACCTTCCAGTTTCCATCATAGGAAGATGACAAATAAAATGACACGCTGAATGATAACGGCAATGCTTTTACTTGAATGTAAATTTCCATCTGGTGAAAGAACTGTTGTTCTCTGACAATGGCCATAGCAAACCAAACAGATGAGATGGGTAAACGTGTGGACAGCATCTGGATTTAGTAAATTATCACATATAAAAACCAACATTATATTGTCTAATCAGAAAGTCGTCCAGCAGTCTATGGAAAGACGCTTTGATAAAGGGGCAAAAGCATTAAAAAATATCTTGGCAGCCAATTAGGAGAAAGCAGTGAGAGAATGTGTAATAAATCACATCTTAAGCAAAAAGCTGTGCACAGAGTGAAGAAATTCACTGCAACTTTATATTTAAATGAAAGCACAAAAGAACACGGCTCCGGAGGACCGTTGGCACTTCTGAAACACGGGATAGTGAAACGATCAACTCTGATGGTGAAAACCCAAGTGTAACTGGAGCAGTGGAGGTCTTCTAAATTACCATGAGGAAGTTTTAGTGGATGTTAGACACAAAGCAGTTTAACAATAGGTAACTATATGATCATATTACCAATACTTTTGTTTTCCTAACACAATATTTGGTTTCATCCACTCCAGATGTGGATAAAAACATCCAAACACACACAAAAAATATTTCCAAGACACTGCGCCCCACCAGACCAATATTAGACCCTTGCATTTGAAAGAATAATAACATTAATATGAGCACAAAGACTCCCTGGAACCAGAAACAAAGCACTGAGTTTGGATGAGTCATCTGACCCAGGTCTAAGCCTCACCCACTACGAGGCTTGCCAATGTGTAACATGCATTTAAGCCCAGCTTTTGAAATGATCCCCATGCGTCTGGAAAACCGACCACATCATGGTCAGAGAGAAGAATCATAAATCCATCTGTGACAAAACAAAAGGAGATACAGACAAGGCAGCTCAAACTACCGGTCTCACACACCAAGGCCTCACAATTCAACTTTAACAAAGTGCAGAGTACTTTCAAGGCTCTCAGGGCTTCTCTGAATCTTAATACATTTGACAGAAAAGCCTCATAATCAGCCAGAGATGACAACAGGATTTATGTTTATCTATCCACTACGTAATCCCTCTGGATTTTCTCAACAACTCTTTGGATGACGTTTCAAAAGGATTTGTTAATCCTAGTAGAAGTACCAAAGGGGATAAACCATTTTTATATCATTTAGCATAAAACCTTGACACCTTGAGCTTTACAGAGACAATCTATGTTACTATATCTTGTGTACTTGTACAGGGAAGAGCAATACACTGCCATAGCAAACAGATAAAGATGTTAGGAAAACAATTCAGCTAAAATCAACATCACAATCAACACTTGGCACTATAGTCTTCAGCACCTCACCTGTCTTGCCAAACCTAACGGTGTTAACTATTTACACAACAGTGATGAATATCTTCTGGTTCACAGCACTGAGGTAAAAATGGTCCAAGACTATTTTAATTCTGCTGTCTGCAGAATGAAATAAGGTTTAAACAGCTGGATGTTGCATGGATTTAAGATGTGTTTGTAAGATTTAAGACATAATCTTCTCATGTTACAAAACACAAAAGCTATTGTAATCTTTTTGTGGATCTTCATTTTAGATTGACAGTATATGTTAGATAGACGGCTTCTTGAAATAACGTCACAGCTAAAGCTGAAGCTATCAAGCAGCTACAGAATGTAGCTAATTCAAGCTAAGCTAAGCATAATTAAACACCAACGTTAGTCATGATATAAAGTCAGCATTGTCGCTGTAGAGCTTATTTTTGTCGGCCAATAAATAATAAAACAAAAAATCAACCCACTAACAAAACACAGCGTAGCTAACTGTTAGCTTACCTCAACCCTGGCCTTGACCGTGGACGTGCCTCTGGCATTTTCACCGTGTGTGCGTAACTTATTTTACTTCTTTGTAGACTTTTCCACTGACCGTTTATGTATTGAAGAGCTAACTAGTTACCACACCAGTATTTTGAAGACAATTACAGAAATAAATGTGTAGAAATGGAACAAAAACACCACGTGTTGGGCGATAAAGGTATTTAATCAATCACCAATGCTCCATGTAAAGAAGAAGATGGCACCCGGAAGTGAGAGATATTTAATAGCTTATTTAGATTTTAACGTTTCACCTGTGGGGGGCGCCCTCGCTGCTCCGAGTCTGCCACAGGTGACGAGAATGGTGATCGCAGGCTATATCTTGACACTACAAGTTAAGAAAGGGTGGGCTATATTTTTTGTTGAACAAAACAAGCAAGATTTCTTGCAACTTTGCAGTTTTCTTGAAGTGTTTTTTCTAAATAAATGTTTTTTTTTCTTATTGTCACGCAGATATTTGTAATATCATCTGGAAAGAATTATTCAGTTTTGTTTTGCACTCACAAGTTTTACCTGATTCAAAAGTATAACATTCACATGAAATGATGATTATGTTGGACTAGATTGAGAGGCAATTCCTAACCACATCCAGAAAAGCTGAACTTCCAGATAGCTTCACCTGGATGACATGGGGCAATTATAAGGTTTTGATGTATGTAATTGTCTCAGTTAAAGGATCACATTATTTTTGGTCAAAGCACTGTGAGAGAGCACAGGAAAAAAAATAAAAAGCACGACTGTATAAAAACCCACAATTCCTCCCACTTTGCTACATGAACCAGAAGTCATCATTCTAAATCAATCAGTAACCTGGCAACCTACAAATCCAGGTCAGTCAATCAGACAGCATATGCTCTTCACTGTCATGCTCACTGTTATCGTAATACCCCAGGTCTGTTTCTCACTCTGGCTATTTCATTTTAAAAAACTTTACACAAACCAGTAAAAATAAAGAATTATATAGGGCATTACATGTCTGAAATCCACGGCCAATGTTTTCTCCCTTTGATGTTTCTTATTAATCATCAGCTGCCTAAATGCTATGGGGTTAACAAAATACATGTTCATGTTTGGAGTAATAGAACACCCATTGTTTCAGCAGTGCAGAACAGTTCAATGCTGGCTGTGAACACGAACAAGCTGTCAACAAGATATGAAGTCGTGATCAGCTCTGCAAACAATGACACAGGTCTGACTTACAGTGTTTATTTATACTTTTACTGAAGCTATAAATGTTTGTATATAATATTGTAAAACAAAGCGAAAATACGTTGAGCAAAACGTCTCCGTTGCTGTTTTAGGACAGAGCAACAGTTTCATTTTGACGTTGATGACAGACTTGAAGAAGTCTAAGAACTACGGTGAATGATTTCATTAGCTCTGTGAGAACAGGCCATTCTCTTCAATGAACACAGAAAACAGGATCCAGATTGCTGATTATGTTTTAAATTACATTTACTATAAAAATCAGCCACTCAAACCTCCCCAGGTGGTTATGCATAGTCCACACAAAAAAGGTTTAATATGGAACAGCTCCATATAGTGTAGCTTGAGGTGGTCTGGACATGTTGGCTAAAAATGATAGGAGGTGGCAGTTTATCTAGGGGAAATGTAAAGTAGTTAAAGAACTGTACTATGTGTCTTCTCATTTCCTTCTCACACTGAAGCTATAGAATTTAACTAGGTGCTAAATTTCCAAGTCAATATTAAAATCTGAGGATCTGTTTCATTTCTTACCAACTGAACGTACAAAACTAAAGTTTTTTATATGGAGAATAACAGTTTTACAAACCTTTCTGCACTCTTATACTCAAACCCAGGCTCACGTACACACAGTGGTAGTTTTCCACACATGGACACATACTTTTCAGTATATTGGAACATGCAGTGAATGATACTGACTTTATCTGCCTTCAAAGCATACCTCTCTTCCACCATAGATTTATTTGTGCTGTATGTCAAGAGAAATCCCAGTCTGTTCAGTTGTAAATTAAGACCTCGGTCAGTCTGCTGACCATTGATGGTGGTCTGGATCTCCCAGTAAGTACAGTGATGTCTGCCGCTATTCCTGGGTGGCCCTTGCTGTTGCTTTGAATTCTCCGGGTGTATAAAGCCTGCACAGTAGACATATTTTGAGATGCTATTGGGGGTTTCATAGTCCACAGAGATGGTATTAATGATATGAAACTAGATCTAAATGGTACTAGATTGCATGTGTGCAGCATAACCATCACAGTTTTCTTCGGGATAATCCTTAAAATGATATATGGCTATAAACAGAAATAGGATACTGTACAAAGAGAAGGTATTAGAAGTGACGCCACAGATTCATTTTTATAAGTTGCGACAGACATTCACACGTACACACAGGGGGAACAAAAGCACCAGAGCACTGTCTTTGTGGGACATATTTGGCAGTAACTGAAGTCTTCATCTCTCAAACTGTCTTGCATTATTCTAGAAATGCTCATGCTTTGATGTTTCCCTGACTTCATAGGGAAGTCAGGAAAAATATTGATAGTGTAAACAGTGTTAGCATGTTGGTGACCTGTGGAACAATACCAGATGGCAATCAATCAAAGGACTCAACTGCAACAAAGTGAATATAAAATAAAATCGCAATATGTAAGGCAAAAGCCTTTTTTGACACAAAAATGTTGTTTATAGTGGTATAAAGACAATATCAAGGCACCACTGTGACTTAATTGTGCCATGTCCTCAAATTCTTCCACAGATCTTAAAAACCACATCCCTCCGAAAATGAGCACATAGTGTGCTGAAATACATGGGACATTAATCCACATACCATGTTTTACAGGATGGGGTTTGAAGTGATTAGTCTTCTCACACATCCTTTTACAGGAATCACTCTGTGTGAAATAAGAGTGAAGATTTGAGTAGTTCATTGACCACATCCCGAGAGACAGACTCAAATGTCGGCAGGACTGCATATACAATACCACAAAACTCGGTAGGGTTTGTATAGAGATCAGACTGTGTCAGGGTGGAGGGTGTGTCCACAGTGTGTGTCTCTAGAGTTGACGTCACCTGTGTAACAGACAACCACAGTTTAACCAACACATGCCCAAGCAAACACAGAGGAGCAATCTAGTCATAGTCAGAACAGATTTCTATAGTGGAGAGAAAAAAAGTAAAGAATATTTTGGAATCATCTCCATAGTTTTTCCATCAGTCCACAATTAAACAAACTTTCTATAAATGGAGTTGATTTAGTACTGTGGCTACTCTCCCTATGAGTGTTAATTCCAAAGGGATTCCATATTTCTTTGCAACTAACTCCTCCAGTACCATAGAAGGTTAGGCACAGTTGAGTGGATCATGTATCTGAAAGACTGGAGAGGGATCTGTTATGACAATTTTTAGTCATTTAAATAGTTATTTCTGTTTTGTGTTTTTAATGAGTCAATGGAAAACAATTTTTTGCGCTTGTCAAAATAACGAGGATCTAAATACAAAAGACGGCCCACAACATGGTGAGATACATTAGGGTCAAAAACAGAGTGAGAGTCAGACGTGTGCACCAAATAATTTTAATTAGGATTACAGCATTCCTTGTATACCCTCCACAGCTTGCTTATTTGTTATTTGAAAAAAAACATTACATCTTATAACAGTGCATACCAATAAACATTTTCTTAAGATGAGTGTGCTGCCTTCACAATGTGAATATGCACTAGGCCTAGAAAAAGAGTCTTGTCAGCAAAATGCATCTGTTTCTAGTCTCCACATGGAAGTTCAGTAGCATGCTATAGAGCAAACAAAAATAAATATTATATTCCATACTCTGAAGTAATGTTTTCACATTTTTCATACAGGTACAGAACAATGGCTATGAAATATCTGTGAAAAAGTATACAACTTTTTTTTTCATTTAGATGTATTATAAAAATAATTGTCTCTGTACACATGTTTAAAATGTCCAGTGGTTTGCATAATAGTTTGATTCAATCAGTGTCTCTGGGCTTCTTCACTATAGGCCTGTGAAAATGAAAGACAAAAACATCAGTCTCCTAGAAACCTAAATCAGACACATTTAACCACTAATAAGAATAATAATTGGTGCAATCACTATTAAACAGCCATTTAATATTTGAACATGTCATAAACAAACATGAGGTGGAAAATGAGGTCTGGTGCTGCCCAGCGAAGGTTCTAATGACCATATTTATGGTACATTCTGGGAGAGCAGTAACGGGGCTGACTTAAGCAGCAAGCTTTGAATTTGGTTGCCGTGGCAATGCTCTGGCCTCTCTGATAGCCAAGCAGCAGCAGCAGCAGCAGCAGTCTGCTCTCAGATCTCCCTCCAGACTGGCACACTGACGCTGGGAACTGTGGGCACCTCTGGAGCCACAAGAAGGAGAACCGCAGACAGCCTCAAACCAGACAGACTTTCTCCTTCTCCCAAATGTTGACGCTGAGAGTTGATGCTGTCTGCTGCGTGTAAACTCAGAAACCAAGTGACTTAATGGAACTGGGCAACAGCGTTCTCCTCTCCACACATAGCCAGCCTATACCAGTCACATTTCAGAGCCACTGTGCCCTCCATTTAGCCTGTGACTGTAATTGTTTGGACCATAAAAGAAGGTGTAGGCCTCTGCAGTACGCCAGCCTTTGGTAGTTATTTAAGTTGCATGTTGTGGCTCTACATATGAGATCATTTACAGACAGTGAGAGGCAGTAGCTTGCAATAGCATAAGTCTTAGCATGGTTGGTTTTTTTGGCAATCCATGGGATACAGCACATCTGTTCAGA
Organism: Ctenopoma multispine; assembly: GCA_034779795.1. Classification (NCBI taxonomy): domain Eukaryota; kingdom Metazoa; phylum Chordata; class Actinopteri; order Anabantiformes; family Anabantidae; genus Ctenopoma; species Ctenopoma multispine. The sequence goes on along the minus strand of JAUYWH010000012.1, from coordinate 20,576,964 downwards.
TTCTCACCTGAAAACACAGATCTCTTATTGGCATCTCGTGCACCACCTGTCAATTAAAACAGAAAAGGTGTGTCATGTAGGGCTGCTGCATGATTCATAATGTATTTCACACACGCACACATACATACATTATACAATATACAGTATATATGTGTGTGCGTGTTTTGAAAGGTGTTTGGTTTGCCACTATGCTGTTCAACTGTATTATTTCATAGGTCAAATTCCCCCTGAGAAGATTGTAAAATCAGATTAAGAAGACAAAAATGCTCTTTGAAAACAATTTTCATGTTTTCCCCTGACTAATACAATCATTTACACATTTAATACACTCACTTACACATGCACACACACAAAGACATACAAACCAGATTTCAGCAAACAGTCCTGTGGGCCCTCTCTCACGCCAGAAAGTGCTTTTTCACGTCTTGTGGCTGTTGGGCCTCTTTTTCTCTGTCAGTCTCTCGCTCCCTGTGCCTAAGCCATCCCTAATTCAACATGTGGCTCATGTCCCTTCTCAGCATGCAATTACTGCTGCCAAAGGAATAGAGCAGGCCCTCAGGGTCTATTAGAAAAAATTTATCCATTGATTTTGCAAGATACACATTTGGCAAAGGTTATAGTTCCATGTGACAACCATTTGTCTGCTTGATCTTTTGTTTGACTGGAATTCTTGTCTCATAACGTCAGTGAAAGTTGTCTTTTTTGATCTCACATGCACTTGATTTTCCGTTTCAGTTGCCGATGCTTTGTTTATTGAGAAAACAGGACTAAGTTAATTTGACAACATGCCATATATAATTCATGCCAAACATAATTGTTGGAATCATTCATAAACTCACATCAGATATTTTTGGCACATTGGTAACAGTACCGAAATATGGAAATGATGTGTGGCTGGACTGTCTGTCCATCTAGTAGATTGAGCCAAGCAAGATGTCTTGACAATAACAGGCTAGATTGCACCAGGTCATAATTTCCCCTTATAACAGTTCAAAAAATTAAGGAATAACTTTTGTGGAATTCTTGTTAATTTTGATAGTTTGAAGAAAATTAATCACAATGTTTTCCTTACCAAATGCCCTGAAGACATTTATGTTACCCCTGAGAATAAACCTTTTCTATTTTAGACACTCCATGAACTTATAGTTTGTGACATATCAGGCCAACTAATAAACTTTGCACACGCTATCTCATCATGTAATGATACCAACATTGATCTCATGAATTTTGTACAAACATAATCCTGCTGTTCAATTCAAGTCCTAAAAGTAAGGCACTATGAATAGCCAAGTTCTCAGCCACGCTTACTGTTTCATCACACTGTAATGAACTGTTTGTTCCTTCTTACATATTCATTCACCACGCCACACTCCTTAAAACCACCTTCATCAGAAACATGTAATATCTACATAATAATAAAACTGTCAACGGTTTTTATTTAGCATAGCTACAGTAAAAAATCTTACAAACAAGGGGATCAGAGAAGTTTAGCCGTATGTCCACCAATGTTAAGAGAGCATGAATTTCAGTGGACATCAGTGAATTAAACTGCTCTTACTTTCATTCTGGCAAGACTCTGACTGTCAGACCATACGGCCACATACATCGATGTCATTTATAGATTAGAACATTCAAGGAGGTCTGATCTAATTCTGTCATGTTTAAAGCCAGAGTAATCTGCTGTACTCTGTTCAAGCCAGACCACTACTATGACTAGATTTATGACTTTCAAGCTACTGTCACGTCTGTCGACTGGATCTTGATAGAGATATATCCCTTGCATGATGCCAGGAAAGGAAGTTTTACAGGACAATCTCCCCTCCTCACAACTCCTCCAAGATATTACCCAATGGTGAAATATGGAAATTTTCATATGTCAGCCATAGTGCTCTATTTCCCAATTTTACAAGGAGAACCTTCACATTAATCTTGGGTTTCTGATAGATCTATTGCCATTTCAGTACATTAGTTACTCACTGTGGCATTACAGTAATGAAATAAGTCTCACATCTTAGAAAGAAGGTAAAACCATTAGTGAGTCAGTTTGTCAGATTTGTGGATTGTGGATTTTAAAAGAGAGGGTCTGAGAAAGAAACTCCCAGCAAACTAACTAACCTATGAATTTTCTCGCTAAAGTAATTGGAAACAATCAACAGTAATAAAAAATCAATAAAAATAAACAATCAATGTAGAGTTTAAAAAAGGAACGAAAGACAGATGGAAAGAAGAATTTTGTAGGTCACTCACTCTTATCCTGTTCAGGAGGCTCCAGGATGTCACTGTCTGTGTCACTGGGAACATGCCAGGGCTGTCTAATGGCCTGTAACTGCTGGTAAAATTCATCCTGAAAGGGAAGAGAACAAAAATGGTGGACAACTGTGTTCATTTTTACTTTGTGGCGATAATGGACTGAAGACAACAGAGATGAAAATCAGTAATAGGAAAAAAAGGAGAGAGTGTGCTAGTTTATTCATTTATTCATAGCTGTCTCTCCAAAAATACTATACAAGTCTTATTTAAGGCCTCAAAGTAACTTAAAGGAAACATATGTACAGTATTATGTATTCGATCCAGCTCTCTCTCAAACATAGCTGTTCCAGATAACATCAAATCTAAAGTTTTTTAGTGTATTCAGATCCAAACAAATACTATTTGTTCTGCTCTAATAGTATTACACAGACCATTGTAGAACAATAGATCAAAAAGCTGAAATGTCCAAAATTCCCAATTCAACCTTCAACCTAATATGTTAAAAACTGACACACATGGTCACACAGTAGTAATTAAGCTGTTTTTTAATAATGTAAACTTAAACTTAAACGTAAATATATTTACTGTGAGTTCTCAGAGCTAAATGTATTGAATTAATTATCCCAATGTGCCTATAAAAATGTATGTCTTCTCATATTTCCATCCTAAAATTATGGAGTTAAACATGTAAAGGTTTACAGGAAAACCAGCATTTATATCCTTTCCTTCCTGTTTTAAGAGCTTTACTCATTCTCGTACTGGGCCTCAGTTAAAGGCCTTTTGGTCATTTTACATGGGTTTAGGTGGCCTAAATAAAATCAGACTGGCTGCGGGGGTGTTGTGCAATCTCACTAGGTGTCAGCTGTAAAAGAGTGCATAGAAGAACTGCAAAATTCCTGCCCAGCATTAATAAAGTCTTCAAAACGGTCTCATATTGAAAGTTCCCTTTTATGCTTCATTTTTCCACCATGACACTACTGTACAGACCTCCATGATTTTCCACTAAACCCCACACGAAGCGTGTATATGTGTTTGTGACGGTAAGCACATGTGTGATATTGTGTGTTCTGGTGCTCACAGTAAAAGCTCTCATGTTCTACAGGCAGATTTGACTTGACACTCAGCACACAAGTTCACTCTCAACTCACTAAAACATTACATTAAAGTTCAGGAGATATTCAAACCGGGACTCAAAGTTTAGGACAATGTTGAACATAATCACTACACAAAGGTGTACTTTATCCGTTTTATTGTTAGATATATCTTACATAACAAATAGTTCAAATGTAATACTGTATGTGTAGTTTAAGGTCACCAGCTGTTCCTCGGAGGAACAGTCTACCAGTCTACAGTCTTACTCTGGCCAAAAGTAAAAAAAACAAAATACAAAATAATTAATTGATAAACAAATCTCAACAAACATTTTGAGTTTGAGCTCTTACCTCGGACAGATAGGCCCGTAGGCTGGCACCAAGACTGTCTGTAGTGCTTAGTCCAGGAGGGGTGAGCAGTGGTCGGGGATGTGTGGGCTGACTTGTGGGTGTTACAGGACGGCTCCTTGACCTCCTGAAGGTTACCTCTTTATGAGTTCCAGGGTTAAATGTTGAGCGTGTCAGCAAACTATTTGGGGTCAGGGGCCTGCTGGGCGTTCTGGGCGTTTGTGTCCTGCTCCCGGGGTTGCTGGGAGATTGAGTTCGACCCATAACCAGGGAGGTGGGCTTGGGGCTCAGCAAAGGGAGGCCCACGCCACAGGGTTTGCCTGAGAAGCTGCCAGCTGGAGACTGGGGCCTAGAGACCAGGCTTGGGAGAGGAAGCGTGTCCGGCAGTGTTCTGTGACGCAGAGGGTTGTGGAGTGGACTACTGTGCGGATTATTAGAGCTCCGGGTGGTCATCTTCCCCACTTCTGCCAGCTTGGCTAGGTCCTTCTCAACCTCTGGAGGAAAAAGGGAGATAAGACAATTCAGCATCCAGATGTTATACTTTCAAAATAAAAAGAGTGTAGAAGTTTCTCTTTTAAATACTATTGAAATTGTTTTCTCACATTTAAAGTTTTCAACTGTATTTTTATATGAACAGCAGCAACAGTTTACACACAATTCCAGGTAAGGAGACTAGAGGTGGATCCCATGACAAAAGCATTTTTTTTGGATTACACGTCCTACAAGACTGATGATTCACAAACTTTACTGAGCATTAAAGAGGGCGAGACTACTTGGTTTAATCCTTCTTCTGGGCAATGATGAGAATATTTATAGGCCCTGTAAATTGTGGTGAATCCGGTTTCCTCTGTCAGGAAAGGTTCCAAGTTGATATACAGTGAGCACTGCCTAGTAATATTTTTCTTCCCTGTTCCTGACAAATACTCACATGTTTGTCTCACTGGTAGTCTCAAAAACATTTCAGTTTGTAAAATGTGTTATGCTGCCAACTTCAAGATCAACATCTGGGTAATTTTTTCCGTGTTTTTTAGCTTTTCTTCCAGGTCTTGGCAGTCGAGATTCAACAAACCAGTCTGGAAGTTATCATTTGACTGGGATAATTTCAGGAATGACTCATCAGAAGTGACTATTTCTGGAAAACTGTATATGTGTGATGTTAAATAAATGACAAAAGGAAGCATGACAAGTATTTCACAAACCCTGACTTCCTTGTTTTTGAGCAAATGGTGCTTTCCTCCTACACAAACAACATTTTTCCACACCAAATACACAATACGCAATACACATGGTTCTTTTCACTGACAAATATCCATTTAGTATGCAAAGTAGAGCAAAGTCTGCAACACTATTCCAAATGCAGCTTTGAGACATTAGTTGACTTTGGTTTAAAATCTATTCCAGACTATTTTGTGTACCATCCTTTGGGGATCAAATACATTTAATTTTCTGACATGCATAATTAGATTGCTGTTTCTGTGCTTAATCAGCTCTGATTATACTGAGGTTGACCTTTACAGAGGGATACATTGCAGAGCACATACTGTATATCGCCTTGCTTGTGTACTCTATAATCTGTGTGTACTGTGTAATGAAAAGCATTGTGTCTATGTTCCTTTCACTGAAATACATCCTTCACAATTCTTTTTTTTTCTAAGAGAAATAATAACAGAGAAAACTTAACTCTCTTCTAATGACATCAGCTCATGGCAGCTGCAGCACAGCATTATCTGACAGTACATTAAAAACCATAAGGAAACGGCTACATCATAACCATAAGACCTGTTGTTTCTTTCCATACGTACATCTGGACAACAGTAAAATAATGTACAAAAAATATACAATGGCGTATGTGAATACTCCTCATATGATGATTTCCTCTTAGCCTCCCACACCATGTCCACCATGAGTGGTGTTTCTACTATATCGTAAACAGGACATGTTCATTAGTAATCTCTTCCCATAAAGTTGATATTTTAATCTTCATTTATTTACTAGTACAATAATAAACACCACATGTTCCAAATGTTGTTGTGAATATCTTTCTCTCATCCGTAAATGGTTGCTCCACTCATGATTTTATTGTAAACCAGTTACTTCTCATCACTTCCTGGCATTAATTTATGTGGAGTGTACCGTGTTTAACTGAGGAATAACATTAGCCATCTCATAGACACTGATATACAATGACAGCTCCCACAGATCAGAGAGATGCCATCAAAATCCATATAGTATAAAACCTTTGATATGTTTTGATCTCATTTTTCAGTAAAAAGAAAGACAAGGACAGGGAGACAAGGAGAAAATGGGACAGAGAGAAGGAGACAAGAAGAAATAGAAACAGATCTAATCCATTAAAGTCTGATCAAGCAGCACTTGCACATGGTGAGAGAGTGCAGGGCCTCAGCACGCTATACAACCATTCAGTACTCATGCAAACTTTATTGGTTCTCTCCTCAGAAAATAAACAAAAGCTCTATTGACATATAATTTGTCTAAATTAGATCTGCAGGCTTACAATGGTAATAAATAATAAATAATGTCTGAATAAATCTAATAGTGTATAATAAAAATCTAAGTAATTTACATAAAATATTACAAAAGGCAGGAGAGGGGGTTATCCCACAATCGCATAATTAAGGTTAGCAATGTATGATGAAAACTGAGGCTCTGGATCCAAACGTGGTAAGTATTAGCAGCTAATAAAGGCTTAAAAGAGTTGAATTAGCTTGGTGAACAGCTTCACTGAAATGCCTGGTGGGAGCCCTCGGTCTTAACATTCAGTAATTCAGCGTAAAACAACTAGAAATCAATACCATCTGAGGACCTCTAGGGCAAATGTTAGCATGTTGTTAGTACAAATAGCCCTCTTTTAGTGCCTACTAAGTGATATTGTGCTGTTTTATTCAAAGGCAACTAGTGCATTCAGTGAGGATGAGCAGATGTGCTGGGAAGTTTATTGCAGCTGGGAATGTACAGTAATGCTGTCAGACAGAGTGGGAGCACAAGCATAAACAAATGGTTGTGACATGATGGTAAATTGTGACATTTTCTCTGGCCTCCATTACAGGCTTTCATTTGATTCATAAGAGAATACATGGAGTATTTGATCATCATGAAAACAAAAACAGTCTGAGTCACCCAGATGTCACACATGTCAAGGAAGCCTTGAACTACATTAAGAATAATAATTTCCATCAATTTATATTAGATGCTTTCCTGCTATTTTATTTATTTTTATTATTTAGATTATTTTTTTATATTAGTCTTAAGAGATTTTAGCATGAAGACTCATTTTTAATTACTGAAGAAAATCCTTTGGCCAAAAGCAGTGCATTCTTTGGCTGGACTCTTGTACCATTCTTTCTGTTTCATAAATATCTGTAGTTCAAAGTGTGTGTGTGTGTGTGTGTGTGTGTGTTTGTGTGTGTGTGTGTGTGTGTGTGTGTGTGTGTGTTTGTGTGTGTGTG
>JAUYWH010000012.1:20548604-20569708 GCA_034779795.1 Ctenopoma multispine | reverse complement strand
GTGTGTGTGTGTGTGTGTGTGTGTGTGTGTGTGTGTGTGTGTGTGTGTGTGTGTGTGTGTTTGTGTGTGTGTGTGTTGGCAAAGTGCAGACTACATTTTGTATTCCAAAGAAGGTATTTGATCAGACTTAGCCACACAATCCATCAAAAAAGCCACTAATACTGTACATACACAGACAAACTCATCTAGTATAGGCACAAAGACACAGCACAAGTGCGCGCATACCACACAGACACACAAAAGCACACACCCACACACACACAAAGTTGCCTACCAGCAAGCTGTTTGCCCATGTTCTCCAGCTCTTTAGAAAAAAGGGAGTCACCCAGTAGCAGGCCCGTCTGCCCGACAGAGCTCCCACCTCTCACAGACTTCAGATCTGTCTCCCAGACAGGCTGACGCTAGTTAGCAGGGAGAACAGAAAAGAGAGAAAGTCACATTAGAAGAAAGACCCTTCAATTAATTCTTTATATAATTCCAGCTATTGCTGGAAATATCCAAGCCATATCTGTTGGAAAAAAAGAGGCAATTATTATTTTATGGGCTTTAGAAAAACACAAGAAACCACAGCAAGTGTAGATGAAAGCGTAAAGCCTTTAGTGCACTGTGTTTAGTGAATGCGGGACATGAGACATGTGAGTAGTGGTTCAGGAGATTTTTGTATAACTATCAGTTAATCTATAGGAGCTTGTATGCACACTACTCTGCTGGCCAAGAGCCTGACAGCAGCAAATCTTGCGCTAACAGTTACGAAACAATAAATCAACCATTTCAGAGAGTTTCCTAAATGCAGATAAAGATAATCCTATTCCAAAGTATAAGACTGAAAAAAGACAGGATGGATAACCAACAGTATCATGGCTGCTTTTCCCTATATTGCTCCCACCCATTCCGTTTCCAGCCAAGAGTATAGCTTGGAGTAAGACCTGTTAGACAAACTGGGGTTTCACAAGTCCTGTAATGGCAGCATGCCTAATCCTCCTACTTATTCCTTTGATGAGACACGAGTGGCCAAAAGATCTAATAAGCCATTGGACCAAGTGCACATGAGCTTCAAGCGCAGGTGAGAAATAAAATCTGTCAGCCATGATTTCGTCTCCTGTAACTTTGGTTTACTCTAGATAGCTTACGATAGCTCTGATGCTGGAACTTACATCATCTGATGTGCTAAGCACTTAATGACAGACAGAGCTGACTGGACAAAGTGCTGTAACACTGTGGGAGATCTGGTGATATCCATACAGTGCAGCTTTCTAACAACATTTGAAGACGCACCTGGGACATGACAAGGCTACTCACTTTATGATTTCCATAAGGTCTTTCCAGAGAGGAGGTATCGTGAAAAACAAGTAAAACAACTGCTATTCTCTGATAAATGACAGAACACGATTCCCAGGGTCTATGGCATTGATCTTTGTGCTGGTCTGATATATGAGGCGTTCTCTGGTAGCAGAGCCACAACACCACAAGCCAGTTCTTAATTACAGCCCTCATAAAGCAGCAAGGCTGAATGAACATTACAACTGAATCCCCTTCCCAAATTTATTTCTCTTTGGTGGTATCCCCCCAAATCCAACAGCATGACATCATTTTGTCCTGCTCTCACTCTGGGTCTTCTCAGCTCTTGCAAACAAGGCCACCAACAGATTCATAGATTTAAGTGTCCCAAATGCATTTTTATCATTTTTATTATACTATAACTCATAATGTTTACAAAGCTGCTGCAGTTTGGTTCAACATCCACAAGGTCAACTTTATTGTGGTGCCTTAAGAAAACCTTAATTCATGAAACTAATAGATGTGCACCAATTTGTCTACAGTGTACCACTCGCATTGTTGCTGCCCTCACACTCCTTTGTCAGCTAAAGGCTGGGATATAGTGTAATTAGAGCGGCTATGGATGGTGATACTGTGCATTTCCAAGGCCATGCAAACAAACAGGATAGGCTGAGCCTGTAAGCAATTCACCTCCCGAGATAACATCAACAAATAAACAGATATTCCAATCAAAATACAATATGATTCAGTTCGGTGAAGTCATACGTATTTACGAAGTCACACAGAAGACACGTCAACATCTACAGTCCATCATAACTGAGTGTATTAAAAGAATCATGTTCAAAACGGATTACGAGGGAGAAAATGCTATACAAAAATGGACTTGATTACAGTGATTTCATATTACCAGCTATTGTCCTTATCAGAAACAAAGCACGTATGACATGAGTGCAGATGACTGAAAAATAGTTTTTTCTTTGGATGCTTGGATTGGATGCTTTAATCTACACAGAAAAAGACATTAGAAGCAATGCCTTTTCATCTAAAAAATAAAGAGTGGCTTTGACTTATGAGTATGTTAATGTCAGTGGTCCAAAACCCAAGTTGTATAATCTCCCACCCAGTATGACAAAACTTAAAGAACTAAAAGAGAGAAGGGAAAAACCCTCTGGTGATACTTCTGCCCAACTTAAAAACATGGATCTTATTTCTTACAAAATTAATTCCACGTTGAGAGCAAACAAGACAGAAAGAGAGAGGATGGAAGTCTAGAGTTAAATATTTTATAGCATACATGTGTGCAGCTATACGTGTGTGATCAGCAGTAATAATCACCACAGTCTGGAGTTTGGTCCAACATTGCACTCCACACAACAAGAACTGTTCAGAATGTGTGCATTCAGTTACAGACCTCAAATATGGTTGACGTTTGAGCCTACTGCTGGCTTCACAAAGCACAACTGGTGGACTCTCTTATTGTGGTCAGGCTAGGGTAGAATTTGGACTAATACACACACACACACACACAGACACTGTTGATGGAGTGACACCATGCACAGGTTCTGTACAGGGTCAATATTTTTACATTGAAGAATGACATGACATTGAAGAACTGCAGTAATGTATCAGTAGGTTCTGCCTTTTAAAAGGGTAAGCTTTTCCTTTTTGGTCGTATAATTCGCCTAACTCATCATTGGAAAAACCTTATTTACCAGACTTGTTATCAACAAATTATTTGAAACCTACCTGCAGTGTCGATACGCAGCTTGGATACAGCTCTCAGAACATATTTATAAGAATTTATCATTACATGTACAGTATATGAATGTATACTTCATGAATTAAATCTTGGAAACTATAAAGAACTGGAAATATGGTATGTTTTCCAAACATAATGAGTTCCTGTTGTTTTGGCTCACAGCAGAATCACCTAATTGATTTTATGGACTTTCTACAGGTTTTACAGGTTCACCGGCCCAACCAACGGCTAACGCAGTCAAAAGCAAACAACATATGAACAATGAGACAGCCGATCTTTTATTCAAAACTATTCTCATCACAGACTATTCAGAGGACAGGTTGTGTGGCATGCTGCCTATCCTTCAGTCACAGAACAACCAGCAAAAGAGTTATGCTGTTAAAGTTATACGTTCAGTAGAAACGCAAAGGAGCGAAAACTAGGAAAGGGCAGGAAATCATAGTTAAATTAAGATAAGATAAGATAAGATAAGACTTTATTGATCCCACAGCGGGGAAATTAATAAATGTCAAATAGTTCAAAATGGCTGCATCAGCAATCACATATTATAAATGAAATGCTATATCAAGCAAACCCATCAAAACCAGAGTGCCACAACACAAATTCTCTAGTTTCTTTTCACGATAATGTTTTCGAGTATTTGGGCATAAGACAGTCTTTTCTGATCTGTTAACACAGAGAGGAGATTGTGTACTTTGGGTGCATGCATGCAACAATGACCATAAATGTACAGTTTTAGTGGGCGGCAGTGGATCAGACAAACTATTTGGATATCGCGTTAAGAATAAGTGAAGTATAAATGAAGTATACTGTAAATGAATGAGAATAAGAAACAAACATCATGTTGAATGTCTGTAATGTTAAAACTGGTAGAGGTAGAAGTTCTTATAGTGGCACTGTAAGTACATCTTGGACCATAAAATTGTAGAGACTCTCACTTACTGAATATCTGCTTGAGAGTTTAGTGAGCACATAATAACATAAATGTACCCACCTACAACTTTTTTTTGATACTGTGGTAGGGTTAGATACACAATTCTAGGTTCATCCGCAATTTCTGGTGGCGCTGGAACTATCTATACTAAACTATCTATAGTCTAAATCACAGATTTGCTCCGAGGATAACCGTGTACGCATAACTGTGGGGAGCACATTGGTGCCAAACACAGAAAGCCATGCAGTGTTTAAGCTAAATTCCCCTGGAAATAAAAATAAGCCATGACAACCGCTCTGCTTTATATCATACACATGGCATTACATCACACTAATTATCATTTTTCTACCATATTTCCCCTGGCAGATTGTATGATGGTAACTCCCACACAGGCTAAATTTGATCAAAACATATCAGTTAACACATACAAAGAAAACTGTATAGTTATAGTATAATTTGTTCTGGTGCTGGATTTAGGAAAGTATTATGGAGCAATTATCACCTAAAGGAACAAGCAGAGGCAGGGGGCCTGTCGTACTAATGATGATATCTATTAACAGTGTCTACTTTTCAACAGTGCCATGCTTTTACTGCCCAGACCAGGGTGATGTATAATGCAAGGCACTTTACATTTATAGACAACCATACATGACGAAATGTGCTTGTTATAAAGTACGACTTAAAACCTTTAGACCTAAAAACGTTTGTTTCTGCACTAATAAGCCGAGCAACAAGTGAAAAAACAATAAATACACTTGCATCAGTTACTTTAAGTATTTTAAATGCAGTAGACACAATAAGTTATCAAAAGAAACACAAACCTCTGCTCTATCATAAAATGGCGTCTTAAAGCAAGACACTGAGCATCAAGTTGCGCGAATAAATCTAACTTCCTTTAAGTTGATTTGTCAAATGACTAAAATATTAAATTAAATGTAAAACTCATAAAATCCCACATTAAAACATCCATTATAGTTCTGACCCCATTTTTTCTTCGTCTGTACTCTGAGCTACCAGATGAGACATTAGACTTTTTCAAATTACTTCTTTTGCAATTTGTGCAGTTCTAGACACAAAAAACACCTTTCGTGTGTTGTTTTCTAACCTCCATTCCGATGCATGCATCTGAGCACATCAGATGTATTTGTTGTGTGGTAAATAATAATAAACAATGAGGTAAAATCTGTAAAATCAGCCTAAATTCTCTCTATTTATGTTGTGTTACCTGCAACATTAAGGTGGACATAGTATAAAGGAGTTTCTTACATTACTGTGGCTCAGTCTGTTTCATCTGCTAATAACTGTAGCTGTTGTAACCAGTTAATTCTTTACAAGCCACACTATTTCAATGTCGACAGTTCTCTGGAATCCCTCCACCATACACATGTTAAACGCAGCCACAGAGACAAGGCTGGACGCAGCTGACGAGCGAGGACTGTACCTCCACTAGTCATTGTATCTGCTCCGTGGTATTCAGGGAATAACACTGTTAAGAACTTGATGGCCAAATATGGCTGACATCTGGGTAAGGTCAGCTATAGGATTGCATGTAAACAGATACTAAATGATTGCACTGAACTGACGCTTTTGGTTTTCTTCTGTCTTTGCGAGGACACTCATTACAATACATTCCTTAGCGCATTACTTTAACCCTAATAATCACACCTATATGTGTAAGCCCAAGCTTTATTCTAAAACCAAGTCCTAATGCTCAATCAGCCCTAAAATTCAAGCTGGTCATCACAATATTAGGTCAGTGCTTTTAGTGTTTAAAAAACTTTTATTAAATCATGATTCTGTTTCCTGCTGTAATATTACCCAAAGCCATCCTCTGCCAACAAAGTATTCCAGCTGCCTTTGTTATATTGTTATTTCATTGGTGTTATAAATCTGGTTGTAATTTATAACAACATTTAAATTCTATCAAGTTTGCCAGATTTTTTGTGAGGATCATTGTAATTAACTGCAGATTGTAAAAATGTGTTGTGACTCATTTATGAAACTTATTCAATAAGACTGATTTGAATAGCCCTGCCCCCAGTTTGCACCTGCACCTGAAGGATCAGTTAAAGCAACACGCTATTACAAATTGCATTTATCTTTCACAGAGAGTCAACCATGAGCAGTTAAACACAGAACAACCACATGAGTTACAGTAGATGACAGAAGATGTTTGTACTTGTGGTTTCCATGTGGGACATATTAGTTGTTCGTAAGTGTGCCAGACAGGGCTTCATCTATCGAGATGTAGTGTAAGGGTATTGATAGAGTGTAGCTACAAAACAGGGGCGCCATGTGAGCATGAAAGTCAGTGTTAATGACAGAAAACAGATTTAGTTGAAAGCTGAAGAAATTAGCAGGAAACTCAGAGGAAGAGACTGGTAAAGCATCAGCTTACTGTGTTACTGTGTTTATCAAAAAGCCCAATTATACATTTAGGAAGGGGAGAATTAAACTTTTATAAGGTGCACAGTTTTTCTAATTTCTGGGTGGTGTCTCTGGCACTTTCTCTAATCCATCAAACGTCCGACTGCAGGCTTTGATTCACCAGGTCCTTTGGTCTCTAAAAGTCTGCTCCCAGTTAGTCTGGAGCCTCTCTCCATCTGCTCCACACACGGAGTAATGTCTCGGCTAACAGTTAGATTGGGCAATTATAAAAAAGGTATTGGATTTTTTGGGGAGTTAATTATGCAAAGGTACTGGCGTCTTAGCTGACCACTTTATTAACAGCATGTGTATGTCTGCCTGTGTCTCAGTCGGGTGTGTGGCACATTAGATTCCTAGAGATTTTTTCCCTGAAGCGTGTGATGTTATCACGCAAGTCTCCTATTGAATAAAACTGTGTATAGTCTCCCAACCTGTAAATATTTAGGTCTATTGTATAAAACCTCTAAACGTGTCATTGTGTCACTAGATATTCTTTTCAGATTCAGAAGTGCCCTGAGAGGTAAGCAAAGTGATATAGGGAGATTTCTGATTGGGGTATCATTTGTTCAGCACGGTCATCCGTTGTGTAAGCTGAAATGCACACATACAGTAAAGGTGGATCAGTTTTGCTTGGGTTTTGTCCTATTAACAAGAGCTTGAGGTGTTTTTTTCTTGAGTCTTAGATAATAGAGACTGAGAAAGAGAGCACAACGTGGTAATTGATGGATGTAAAGTGATCTTAATTGTTTGGTGATGGATGGAGAGAGGACACTTACAGAGCCTGACACCTGAGACAGAGACTCGCATTCCTGCAGCCGTCCCGCCACTGTGTCCACCCCCAGCAATGGAGCTGCTCCAGACAATACACAAGCAAAAAAAAGGAAAAAGGACAGAGCAGAGCGTGAGACCACAAAAATGTATTGAGAGGTAAGAAACATATAACTTTGAACGTGGACTGTGTTGTGCAACTTACAAGAGATGTCAGGTACAGCTTGCTCAGATACGTGAGGCCTGTGCTCCTCTTCTGATCTGTTGTCTGATAGACTGTCCCCCTGTAGCCTAGAGACAACACACGACACATATACACTACTGTACACATTGGCAACATTGTGCACTTAAATAATCTCCCAGATCATACTTTTTCAGCCACAACACTGCAATGCATGTTTGAGAATTGAATGTCAGATAAGACAAAGACAAACAAGTCTCTGTCAGTCTGAGGTGATGCGACAAATAGGAAGTGTTCAATGACTTTATCATATCTTCTTCTACAAAATCTGGGATGGTACCAAGAAAGGTGGAATGTTGGAATCAGTTTAGGCCCACAACTCTTATCTTTTCATACCCTGCTTCCCAAACTATATGTGAAATAGTCCTTTCTTTCACATGAAACCAAAGAAATGTCACGTAATAGACGGTGTATGGGTGAATTGCTCTCTTACTGTTCTTTATCATAATGTGTTTGGACTAAAATGGTAGTGGGTCTGAAAAATGTAGCTGTCTCCTTGAGGCGCCAAACGACCAAAGTTCTCTTAAATGTATACTGTTGTGGGTAAAACACAAACAGCAAAAATGTCAGATGAAAATGTGACATGTGGCATTTTATTGCATTTATTCTATTCTACAAACTAATTCGCACATTAGTAACTGTGTGAAATTAAACCAGTGTCTATTTTTCTAAAGCATATTTTAACAGTAAATCATAGCCCATATTATATAATTAATATAATTACACATTAGCGCCAAATTCCTTTGCTCTGTGCTGTTTCCATGTCATCAACGCAACCATTAGCTGGAGACAAAGAAAAGGAATCCATATGCTTTTATGGCACAGCTACATTTCATCCCTGCTGCAGGGCTTCTTGGCTTCTACGATGAGGGTAAATGCAGAACACTGCTTTTTAAAGTGTATTCTGTTTCTTTCCTTTTTATACATCCATTTCCTTGTTTCTCCCTCACTTTAATGGCCTTTATAAGACCATTAAGCAGCACCCAAGATGACTATCATAAGGGCTTCCCATTCTCTGAACAAAAGCGTCATAGCCACAAGTCCTAAATACCATTCCCTCAGAACATTCCTGATATGAAAGCAATTAATTTAATGAGAACTACAAGCTCAAAAGAGGTTTGTGGAGATTTATCCATTTCCTTGGACCGCACCGCCAACTCCTCCGGACTATGCCCAAGATCGGGGATGCTTTTGCACACAGGAGGTTTTGTGGCTTCCACATAGCCATTAAAAGAACTGATCGTGTGCATGTAGGAGGTGGATGAAATACTGGTGTGACCACAGCTACAGCCCGAGAGACAGAGGCATGGCCACACAGCACTTTACACTTCAACTAGTAGAGAGCTAGTGGAAGAAGGATGTTTCATGACCTGCCGCTACTAGTTAGGGGCCACACAGGCCAACTACACTGTTTAGTGGTGTGGAGAGTGTCCAAACAGAACGGAAGGAAAGAGGTGGAGAAAGGTGTCTAATAAGTCTGGAATCAACTAATTCATTTTCATTTTGCCTTTGCCAGGTGCTCTGTTTCATGGTAGGTGGATTCCGAACACCTACAATGAGGCAGTAACATTCAGGAGTGTTGCTGGAAACTAACAGAAGTTCACTATAGGGAGGAGAAGAGCTTTCAGGTTCATGCTCTATGTGTTAAAGTAAGTCTCCTCGGCACGTGGTGGTAAGCTGGCTGGTAAGCGACTTAGAGCAAAGTAACTGAATGAGTTAATACACAGCACATGCTTTCTAACAAAGGTGCGATGCATATAAATATATAACCTCACTGACCCACTCATACCTCATTCACAAAATAAGGAGTTGAATTCTAATGTGTTTGCCTGAGGGATGATGGTATGTGTGTCAGTGTCCACAGATCCATGTGGCACAGCAACCCTCTACTATCTTTGTGAGAGATAGATAATAAAATAAAAATCGTTTAATGTTAAATTAACTGTAAAAAATAACATTAACATAACAAAAGTCCTGCAAGAATGCACAGTCACATCTGTAAACAAGCACTGTCTGAAGATGTTAAGCACAAGAGAATCAAATGTGCCACATACATTAGTCTTCTGAGGAGTAAGTTTAAATGTTGACCTCATGAAAGGTGATTCTGGGAATCCCATCAAGAGCGGGTGCTAATGCACACAGCATGAAGTATCTGTCAGGGTCTGCCCTATCCGAAACTACTCTAGAACACCTGCCTTCACTCTCATCTACTCATAGCACTCAGCAGGATGTGTGCGTAGGAAAACATGCTTGCACATGTTTTATGTGTGGATTCATAAATATCTGTGTGTTTATATGCATGAACTCCTGCATGAACCCTAAAAACTGGGATTTCAGAACTTGGTCTTCAGAACAGTAAAAATAGTACGAAATGCATACCATGCATGTATCCCCTTTTCTAGCTTACCAATCTGTTTATGACCCTTACACTCACCGAGATTATATTTATGAAAGATGACTCCTTCACCAATAAAAACTGGGAAAGGATTTGGTGGTCAGGTTAAAGAGGACGAATTAAGAATTTGGCCTGAACTAGGATGGGGAGAGGAAATCAGGGAAGGAGAACAGATGTCTGACATTTTAATCATGAAAAAAATGCACTCCATGATCCAAAAACGATTTCAGATACAGATGCTGCTTTGCTTTGCAATGGCCTAACCAGGGGACCTAATAAAAAACCAAAAGTATGAACTATTTACTTGAAAACATGCAGTTGATAAACAGTCAACTGAAAGTTCACTGATACCATTCGTTCCCCTTCAGAAACTCTACCAACATCCCACAGCATGTGCATAGAACGAAACTGATAAGCGATGTGAACGAAAGAAGAGTAGGAAACAAACAAATTCCAAACCCCAAACAGAAGAGGCCGTGCAGGCAGATGTGTGCCTGGCGTCTCATTGAAGAGACACCCAGTTATCTTTAACTGGCATCAAGAAAAAGTCCTGCCCACACCTGTCTCCATTATAGTACCCAGTACTGAGAAATCTGAGCCCTGCGCTGGTGCTGTTGATCAGGGGGCAACAGGAAACGTGTCAGAAAAGAAAAACAGTGATAAAGAGAGAAAAGGTGATAATACAGAAGATTATCCATGCTGGAGCTGATTTGTAAAAACAAGTAACATTGGAATGCACTTAAGATATAATATTATTCCATGCCCTGGATGTTGAGATATGCTACCTCTAACACTAATGCAAAGAGACTGAGTGGGAGTGTGCAGGGTGGAGCATGAGGATAAGTCATGACCCAGTGTAAGTACAAGACTGGATAAAGAAATGTTCTATAGTAATAGCCACAGCTTCACTGTAGATAAAATCAAATCAAATTCATATCACGTAATACTCTCAAAACAATCTGCTATTTTGCCAACAGCTAGAGGGGAAGATTGTTATGTTACTGTTTTCCCAGTATCATAATCATGAATCTACATCCAGAAGCCTATAAGTCTAGTATGAGGAGAAGAAGTGTACTAGAATGGGCTCAGGCTGTGTGCAGTAACTTCTTGAAGTTTCCACTGGTCACCTGACAACTTAAAAGTCATGTCAAGTTCCTGCTCCTGCCACGAAATAGTGCAGCACAACCTGCTGTCAAATAGCAACCTGTTTGAATTCTTTATGCTAAGCTGAGCTGCTTTCTTCTCATCTAACGCTTGGTAAGAAATCAAGTGTGCATTTCCAAAAAAAATGTCCCCAAATTCTTGTACCAACAGCTGTAGAGAGATACAGAATCTCTCTCCAAACCAACAGATGAGAGAACATTTACCTGGCACACCTAGAGCAGATGTTGAGTGTAACTTTGGCCTGCGGTTCAGGCTGATAGGAGCTGCGTCCCTGGCTGAACTTATTGCCGGATTGAGCCAAGCCTGTCACCCCCTCCATCCGCAGGTCATCCAGGTCCTCTGAGGGAAGAGGAAGCCAAAGAGACACAGTGAGGGACAGAGAAAGGAGAAGGAAACCAAGGAAAAGAGAACAAAAACAAGACAGAGAAAGGACCGTTGTTAATCATACTTTAGCCTCTTTTACTTGTCAGTGTGATGCCCAGTGATGACAGTCTGTTTAAAGCCAAAAGAGCAAGCAAGCACATTGTTGTAAATAACCATTCTCAGCCCAGCTCTGCTTCTGTGCTCCCTCACATGAACTACACACACACACACACACACACACACACACACACACACACAGATCTAGAAGCTAAACTATTCAAGTCTTTGTTACAGGGTGACGATGAGGACTACTCAATGACAGCACATCATGGCAGCACAGAAACAGTAAGGGTACGTTAACAAGCTGCGGGCGAATAAAGAACAATGAAGCTGGCGAGGAAAAATGAGTGGTAAGACAGAGATGGGGAGCTGGAAAGTTGGGTTTCGTCTGATCTCTCCCTGTGTCCTCATGAGCAAATACTCTCTGAGCACACACACACATAGACCCTTCTACTTTACCTCAAACACAGCTACAGCTGCCTCTTCACACGGAGCAACTCAAAGTTTTGAAGTCTGGATGGGATTCAAGACTAAACAGCATCATCGGCTATCATGCGATGGTTCTTAAATTTTCATTATCAAAGACACCGAGAGCTTTTAGTAGACACGGTACAAGCACGTTAAGGAAAAGAAAGATCACGCCAATAACAAGATTTATGAAACAACAGTAGTGAAGAAAAATAACATGAAGTCATTGTCTTCTGTAGCACAGCACAGACGCGTGACGGTTTGTTTAACATTACGGAGACTCAAAGGGGAGCGTGTGAATAAGTCGGAGAATTTTGGTTTTGACTGCATCCCGAACAGATAAATCATAGTGCAGTACTTTCCGTGTTAGGAGAAGTAAGTAAGTGAGTGAGAGCGTGTTTGGACTCTCACTTGTTTAAGTGTGCTGCTCAAGCTTTTAAAACACATGTTGATTCACACAGAACATTTTGAATGTTCAACATAACAGTATTTGCCCTATTCCTCTCATCCTACCAGAAGAATTTATGTGCTTTGCCAACGGGGGAGGTGGGGAGTCGCCTTCAGAACGTATAGTACATTTTTAATCTTGCTACCATTGCTTCTGCTCTTGTACACAGAGTACAGTCTGTCTCTCTCTCTCTGTACGTGTGTGTCTAGTTATTTGAAACCAACATTGATACTTTTCATTTTGGCGTCACATGACCTGCGCCTTGGTTTGGTGGAGAAAAATGGGCCCCACACCTTGAAAGAGGAGAATACGTGACTAATCACCTGGATTAGATTGGATGACACCTGCTCATGAGAACTCCCTCCATCCATCCATCAGCATGGCACAGAGCCAGCAGATCTCCTGTCTCCGTTGGGTGTCAGGGAATCATTTTGACAAGACACCTAAACACAGAGCTTGCAAACTAATCCACTAATTTGTAACTGCATTCCAACAAGCAGAGTCTTGTGTTGATAGATTCTTTGATGAGTTATTTCACAAGCCATTAATCAGTAATAAAACCCAAAAGTTATTTTTATAAGTACTGTATTATTTTGGCTCTAAGGATGTCAGTCTGTCTGTTGTTTAGCCAGTCCACCAATGAATGGATTGTCATTAATTTCTAATCAGACATTCATGGTCAGGTTCTGACTGGTTTTTGAGTGAAGTGACTCAACAAAGTTTTGGATGGCTTTGCAATGAAATGTGGTTCTGGTATCCAGTCATCGATCTCATGTGTTTAAACTGAAAACATTTCTATACAATCATTAGTGCTTCTTGATGTTTTTCCAAGTTATATGATTAGGAGCTATTGACCATTGTCACTTAAGTTCATTTTGTCTGAATATTAACAAACTGAGTTGTCTTCACTGTCTGTAACACAGAAAACAGTTGGCTGTTGTTTTGGTGTTTCGAGAAGGACAGATACATTCCAGTAATACCCTTGAGCAGAGCAATATTAAATGTCCCATTCATCACGTTATGCATTGGACGGGGTGGGGACAGAAAGAGAGCCACCAGCAATTTGGGCAATTTGCTGGTCATGGGAACTGCTCAAGTTTGGGTCTTCACCTTTCCCTTTTTTCTCTTCATCTATTCTCACTTCTTCCCTTCCTAACCATTTCCCCTTCTTTTGGCCAATGACAAATGGGGCATGCCAGATTTTCTCTGGGTCATAGCCCGCGATGCAAATCATTACTTGACACTTGGAAACATTCACTTGTGAGGCTGCAGCTGAAATACCAAAAGAATAACGGCAACTGGCTCTGACCCTGAGAGAGAACATGACCTCAGTGTACACAGCTGCTTGTCACCTCAACTCCCCCTTTGTCTTTTAGACTTGTTTCTTTCTGGTCACGATCAAATTATACAATAATAGAGAGAAAGCCCTCATTGTCTGTAGGAAGAAAGTTAATCTCACAAATAGTCAAAGATTACTGTGGTTAACAATGGCTTTTGTCTGAAGTTCATCCCTTACAAAAAAACAGATTAGACTTATGATATGTAGTATAGTTTCAGACACACAACATTTTGTGCTAAAGCAAGTTCCACCTTGCAACTGTTCATACTTTTGACTAGATGACACAAGAGAGGGCACCCCTTCACAACACATGCACATTTAAAGGGAAAAGTCAATCTTCAAGAAAACAGCCAAACAGTTTTTTGTATGTGTATACTGGTATATAGATATACATAGATGAGTTACAGAAAGGTTCCAACAACTGTGAAATGTCCTTAGCCTGCAAATACTGCCCTGTGTACTGTACTGTTGCTGCTCAGAAGAAAATAATCCAGTTTCGTTCAATAGATGTTGGGGACAAAAAGGCTGACTTGTCTTTTTTGCAAGTTGGGAGTAGGTGCAGCCCTTACTCTGTGCAGCATCAGCCTGAATCTCAGCCATGTCAGCCGTCGATGAGGTTGAATCCAACTATAAACTCTATACTGGTGATGTCTCTGAAAGGCTTATGTACTGTATGGAGTGCTAAAGTGACGAATATGTGTGTCAGGCTTGGGGTTTGATTGTTAGCATTGTACATGGCTGCTTTTACATGCACATGAGGATTCTGATGCATTGTGCTCGCACTGTGTCCTGATGACTAGTGGCCTGAATATGACCGCACAATTTCTTTTTATTAGCATCAACAGAAAATAAAATTTTCTTGGAAGCACAGATGATTCAGATCAGAGTGTTGGTTTTTGTTATAGCAAAACTGTATATCTTCTGTATAGCCAGAGTTGCAGCCATGGATTGAATATGTTTAAATGTGCAGCACATACTAACTACACTTTAAGTGCAAATCTGTACACACATAGAAGAATAGTGAATATACAGTAATGTGTATACTCCCCCAATTCACTCTAGAGCCCAGCATACCTCTACACAAATACCACCATAATAAGTTTACAGTGTATTCCCCCTGAGAACAGTTTACCCTGGTGGGGATGGAGGTGGTAGTGGGGAGATGGAAAGTATTCGAGCGATGCAATCCTAACAAAAGGCCCAAGCAATGAGGAATTCCGTGCCGCAATCACTCACTCACGGTATAGCGGAGGAGAGTGCTCAGATAAAGTGTTTGTCTGTTCCTCTCTCAAAGTTTCCATGTAATTTAAAGTTGTTTAGATAGCGACAAGCTGGCTGGCTCTTTCACTGCTTTTTTTTTTTTAATGGGACTAAAGACAGAGCTGAAATCACAATCAGTGCACCAGCTTAAGAATTAACTTAATATGCACCTTCTTGGATGATGCGTTGACAGATGTGTGGGGCGGAATCGTCTAATGCGCTACCCCACACGTGGAGAGGGGAGTCATGCGTGCACAAAGACTTCATCGTCAAAAATCCAAAACATTTCATCAGGTGTTGTGAATTATTGTGGCTCCTCTACTGTAAGCCTAACTGAATTTTCCATTTACTCATGAGCAATGATGGCATCTCACCACAAAATACTAGGCGCTAATTAATGGCCTGTAAGTGATAGATGTCTTGGCGGTGTGCACTCACTCACACACAGACACCCACATGTGTGAGCGACATACTCAGGCGTATGGATAAAAAGGCATACAGCACATACTTAACCCAACACATACAGTGACACTCGCAGACCTCACACTTTCATTGCCCTCACACATATAACCAGCATTTGTCTTTCATTAAGTCTCGAGCACAAAGCCTCCACTCTGCGGTTAGTCATCACACAGACATCTTTGATGTGAGTCGCGGCAGAGACGCATTTGTTTTGCTTTGTAATAAAAACAATATTCCAACTTACATTTCATAATTATGTCTCAGCTTTGAATAGCACCCTCCTCCCTGCCCTCCTCCCCTCCTGGCCTAAAAATATGCCTGTTAGGCTCCAAGTCTCCCCCCCCCCCTCTCCCCACCTCCACGCAACTCAAGAGTGCAGCAGTAAAAAACCCTGATCAGAATCAGATGGGGACACACATGGGCAGAGTAACATCACAGCTCTGAGGCCTGTGGAAAGTCTTATCGCAGACCTCGGTACAAACCTCGTTTTAACTCGCTTTCTAACCACAAATATTGCAGAGATTAGGATGTCGTCAGCAGAGCCTGATATATTGATGTTGCTCTACATAGATACATCAACATCAGTCGTTGTACTTGAATGGTCTTTTAATGTTAGCTAAACTTTTACTTTACTGACACTATATTCTTAAGAAAGTATTATGGATACATACTAAATAATTTATTTGCATGTCAAAGTTGTCAGGATCACACTGCTAACTACAGTTCAAAACAACTATGTTAATCTCGCAAGAATTTATCAAATAGTGATAATGTGCTCGCACAAGACGACTACTCAAAAATAAGCACACAAGTTAACACGAGTACTGAGATATGACTGAACTGTACGAGCAATTCACTCCTGCTTTGGAGATCAGATTGTTTGTGATAAGCACATAGATACAGCATCACATACATCACTTCAGACGGAGGTGTGGCGTGACACACACACACACACACACACACACACACACACACACACACACACACACAAACACACACAGACTACTTATTAAAGCACCATATAATGTATGGTATAATTACCATACAATTACATCCAGTCTATCTCTGCTTATTTTTGTCTGTTTTTTAAATCTTGATCTTGAAGCAGACAAGCTTCTAGAGAACAGCCACATTTCATATTTTTATGTTTTCAAATTCAAACACACATCCAGCACCACACAGCCACACCACAACCTATACCGACGTCCATTATATGTCAATGTAGATAAGGCCATCCACAGATGTCATCTTTGTGTGTGTATCTTCCATCTTTTGCTCATGTCTGGCTATGATAGCCACAATACAGCATCACTGTGCCCATTCAATGGCCTTTCATTCAGATAATCTGCTCAGTTCATGTAAGGCGCTTATGCACACTAGAGATATGAACAATGGCTGATATTAGGCCGTGCTCTACGTAATGACTACTGTTAGATTTATGATATGATCACAGCGCTCTACTTGGCTATTGGTAATTGTTTCCAGTAATACCACTGTATTACCACAGCAATTTGCCCCTCGATTAATGTATCCATCTGCACCACGGAGACTTTTACAGGCGTCAGATTGGACGCAGTTAGACTTTTACTTGGGGCGGTCTTTTCATCATGCCAACAAAACCTTCAGAGGTGAATTCAGCCCTTTCAAAACCTGCACATCTACTGACAGATTTAGTGCTGAAGCAAGTCACATCCTCCACGTCCTCCTCTTCTCCCAATGCAGCGCAATGATACTGCTGTGTGATTGTTGGTTTACATTGTTTCCAGGGCAACTGTTGTGTCTTTGGTTATTTAGGCAAGAACGAAGGGAGCAATGTGGGTAATGTGAATGCGCCTGTGTGTGTAGGTGGGGGTTGGAGGCTGCTGCTGGCGTCAGGAAGTGTGTGTCTTATCTACTAACACTCACAATCTGAATGTTGGCCTAAGGCAGAGGACAAACATCACCTTTAGCCAGGTTAGGATTGCAATTAGTTCATTTAGAGACGTACAGTTTTAAGACACTACATCACGCAACGCTACTTTAAGCTTCTACTGTTTTCTAATTTTCAGCAGAAATATTGTATGTTTTTTACTTTACTGTCATTTAAAATAAGTAATTCAGCATTGTTTAAACAACCCCACAGTATGGAAAATAGCTATAACGAAAGAGAATCAGCTAGCTGGCAGGATTGAGAGGTTATGTGGAGTCAACAGTGTTTTAGCTAAATGCAGAAACATTTAGCATTTTGGCATCCTAACATTTACAAAAAGCTGAGACAGATGAGGATGATGGACATTTTAAGAAGGTAGAAACCAAATTATCTGGATAGGTGCACTTTCACCTATAGGTGGCGTTAGACAAAAGGCTTGGAGTGCTTCATAGCCCGTACCACATCCATCCAAAAGATGTTGAGATCCTGTAACTTGGACCAAGGTAACGAACCAAATGACAGACACTGTCAGCCTCAGAACCAACCCGTTAGAACAGCTAAAAATTAGCTTACAGGTAGAGTATTAGTCATACATACTTTCACTTTTAATGTGCAGCTGTACTTGTCATAGAATAAAGTACTGCTATTTCTATTGCAACGTAATGTGAACTTCTCTCCCACCGCTGCTTGTCAAGAAATTCCTTCTATTAGATCTCACAGGAAATGACAAGAATTTAAAAGGGGGCTATTCTTAATTTTCACAGCAAATATCTGTCATTCCAATCTGCTGTAAAGCTTATAATAACAGCACTGCTCTTTCACCAAAAATCAATTATTAGGATTAAGTAAATACTTAGGCCTCTATGACTGGGAAGGCTAAGAACTTAAGACGCTAATCACCCTCAGAGGAAAACTGGTTTATAATGCCGTTGATGACCAACTA
The DNA here is from genome assembly GCA_034779795.1 of Ctenopoma multispine. NCBI lineage: Eukaryota > Metazoa > Chordata > Actinopteri > Anabantiformes > Anabantidae > Ctenopoma > Ctenopoma multispine. The sequence continues at coordinate 20,551,490 of JAUYWH010000012.1, read as the reverse complement.
ACAAAGTACTGAAGTTAAACTTCAGGATGGAACTAAATGTAAAGATCGTGGGAAAAAAAAAAAACGGCTTTTTTTCTCATGTATACTCTACCTTCCATAAAGAAAACCTGCTATTGTATCAAACTTCAGGCAGAGCTTGATCAAGGAAGATATAACATCGTCATACAAAAGAACCACACACAGGCGCTGTAACTCATCCCCCAGACACTGCTTTTTTTCCTGTGTGTATCAAAGATCAGACAGAGCTTCATCATTCCTTCATCCTGTCCCTATCAAACCTTCACTGTCACTGAGTCAGTGAGAGTGGGTAAATCTACTCTCACTCCCTCCTCTACTGTTTCAGGAAGCATGCAAGAGTGGGTCACCATACTAAAAGGGTCAGCAGAGTCATGCGGGGGGCGGGGGGGCTCTGATGACTGTCGTCCACTGTAGATGTTTCACACAGAGAGGAGCTCAGACTGAAAATGTGTAATGTATTCTGCTACATCCTCCTGCAGTAATGTCTCATAGTTTCCCTTCTTCTAAACAAAACTCAGTTCTGTGTCTGTCACTGAAAGGATGATGAGAACAGTGACTTTACAATGGTGAACTGGCTAACTTGTCTCATTAACTCACCATAAGAATCACTACAAGGCCATAGTCTGGGTGTTTCTCCTCACACACTGAACTAAGATTGTTTCTTATTTCACATCAGTATAAAACTGTGGTCTAACCCACTCAGAGAAAACTAAAATGCTGACATTTACAATGGTTTTATAAGAACATGTGAGTCATGTTTATTTTCAATATGGTTTTGACTGTGGTAAATATTAAGCACAGAACTAATGAAAACCACTGGGAAAACACAGGGCCATCCCTGAGAGCAGCTAGAGAATCAATGAGACTTAACCTCTAAGCTCTAATTCTCTCTTTTTGGAACATCCTAAACAAAACAAATCAACCTTAAGCCATCTCTTTGGTTTGTATAATTGTATTCAATTTGGCTAGCAGTAGTGTAAACCATTCCTAGAGGATCTTATTATTTTCTCATAAGCTCATTATCCAGGTGCTGGCAAAACGACACCTAGTTTGGAAAACCCTTCTGCTCCATATGGAAATCAGGATTAGTATCTTCTTTGTATCTTCTAAGCCTGCTTTTGTTACACATCTTATTTTCTCACAGAAGTTGTAGCTGGTACACAGTTGGACAAACGTATGCTTCTTTCCTGCCTCCCATTCAATATTTTTGTAATCTGTTTTAGACCCCTTTATCCTCGTATTGTATATGGGGGACTGTTATGTACCAAACAAAACAAAGAGTGAGAGAAGAGATGTTAGATGTTGAGAAGATGTGTAAGTATATGAATGTGTCTTTGGATTAGTGTGTTTGTGTTTGACAAGTATTATGTTGATGGTCTGTCTTATTAGAGCCAGAGTGGTAAATTGTGTGATCACTGCAGTGTGATATATGATTGAACTTTGTTACCTTAGTCTAAGCTTAGCAGTTGTAATGTCACATTTCAGCCACTAGATGTCATCCTAATCAAATGCTTTAACAGAAAACGGGCCTCCAAAAAATCTATGGTACTGTAGTGGCTGCTTTGCTTGCACCGGAAAGGCCACAACAGTGGAATAACATGTAGAAATATACCATATAAACAACTAACAATGAACCTAACCAGCAATCACATCCTTTAGAAAATAATATAATCCATACTAGCACTATGGTTTGATCTTCATGTGGACAGAAGCAAATACAATATAAATATATCCTTAATATACTGTATGATCACCAATCCTACCAAAGTTCATCAGTTTTATTTGTCATAGGTAATTTTGTCATAGCCACAACACTTGTGGCACGAGATGCTGCATGTTAGCATAACTTTAATCAAGTCTACAGCAGTGAGGCCACTCAGAGTGATAGTCAACCTAGTGGCAGTGGTCTGTGTGAGGAGCACTGTGAACAGGTCTTGACAGAGAATCACAGACGACCTTGGTGAATTATTTCCTTTGAATTTTTGACCTGAGCCGTGCTGTAAAAGCCAGCGGGGAATACACGTAGGTTTCAGAGCTATGATCACAGACCATCAACATCCTGTATCCTGGCTACATTAATCACTATTATATACTATGGTTCTGGGCCTAGTAATAAGACAGAACTCCTAACAAGTAGAAGTGCCTCAGTGCTGTGACAGTAGAGCAGAGGGTGAAGATGCAGGTAGACTGTGTGGGCAAACAGTAAAGCGCTATTATCCATGATCATGTTGTAGACACAGAGACATAAAAAACACAAGCTTAAAAGTTTTTCCTCAAAGTACTTAGTTTATGTTAGAGATTTGTTAGCTAATCTAAAATAAAGTAACACGGAGTTGCATTTGTAAAAGCAAAAACTTTCAACTATTCAACTTCAGATTTTCTTCTTCTATGAAGCTGCAGTGCAAAGAATCCTTTAAGTGGAGCTTTAATTCCAAAATCTCTACTGTAAACCTTTGTGACAGCTGTTGTGTGTGCATATGCAGCCCTACAGGCAAAGATTACTACACAGGAGAGACAAGGTGGGAAGAGCAAGTGACGGAGGTAGAGACTGAGAGCTTGAGAGACAACAGATTCAGTTTGGCATTAGTCATTTCATCCTGTTTGCACAGACAGGGTGACAAGATCTTAGACCCTCCACTGCATCAAGCCAAAACAAGACTTCACATCCCCTTTGCTGCTTACTCATCCAACTCAAGTCAGCATACGGTAGCATGACTGGCATGAAGAAATGTGAACACGCACACGCACACACACATATAAAATTCAACTTGAATTCTGCATAGAGTAATTTTCTCATCAAGCCATAAGAAAAAGAAACGAAAGAAAAGGGAGTGACTCACTAAAATGAATGACTCACTAAAATGAATA
>JAUYWH010000012.1:20530952-20548087 GCA_034779795.1 Ctenopoma multispine | reverse complement strand
TATACATATATATGTATATATACAGTATATATATATATACACATACATATACATATATACTGTATATACATACATATATATATATATATATATATATACATACAGTATATATATATACATACATATACATATATACTGTATATACATACATATACATATATATATATATACTGTATGTATATATGCATATATATATATATATACATATGCATATATACTGTATATACATACATATACATATATATATATATTCGTCAGCTCACTTGGTTCATGTTTAGACAAATACACACGCCATGCGGCTAAGGTAAACACAGCAAGCTGTTCTTGTATGTGGTGTGTTAAAAAAAACTGGTGCGTGTCTCACACAGAGTTACTGTAGGTGTGCTTGTAAACAGCAAAGTACTGACTCATGCTGAGTGTAGTTCACACGTTCACAATTTGTGACGGTGTATGTAAGTCGAAGATAGGCCATGTGACATTACCCAGAAGCTCCATGGCATCATCCTCATCTTCCATCTCTTCCTCGGCGACGGAGGGGGTTGGACTGTGGACTGAATCGAAGGAGTCCTGGGACAACATGGCTGCCAGGAGCTTCTTATGATGCCGCTGCTGCTCTTTTAACCCTTTGCTCTTTGCTTCCATCTTTAGGCTGATGAAGGCATGAAAAAAGAGAATGACTTAAGGAAGGCAAAGCAACTAAAGCACTAAAAGCTTTACATTCATGTTTGGCCCCAAACGTGGATGTAAAGCTTTTAGTGCTTTAGTTGCAAAGTTGAATATTAAACTATTAGCATTACATGATTGTTAGGGACTATAGTCATTTCAGGGGGCGTGCAGGTGCACGACACCTTGCACGGAATTGTTAGCAGTGAGAAGGAGGGATAATTGCTTCAAGGTGAGCAACACAACAACACTAACCACTAATCATTAGGAAGGGTATTCACTGGATGTGAGGTAAAAAAGGACTCAAAGCAAGGAGGCATATGCTGTTGTTTTTAGTCAGCAGGAAAACTAATAGTAACAGTTACTGCTAATGCAAGTATGACAAAGGGAGATACAGACATACAGACATGGAGTGTATTTTATAAAGATCATAAAATATTTATCAAAGTCTGAGTCACCGTTTTCTAATATTGCTTCTAATCTCACAGTGAGAGTAGCTCTCTGCTCTTTTTTAGTAAGTTTGCGTTGTGTTTACATTTAATCTTAGCCTTCATAGTAATTTTTTATTTTATCTTAATAGGGTTAGGTTCGCATTTACATGCCAATTAGTTGTTTTGCTGTTTGCCACAGGATGCAAAAACACAATTTTTCTGCCTAATGTATTCCTACGTACAGATTTGCATTTGTGTCACCATCTACTGGAGCATTAACAACACTCTTCACTCTCAGACTGTCTCTCTTAAGCTGTTTTAATTTGGAAAAAAATATATACACAGGTGCAAAGAAATTAAATGCATCTCTTCAAATTCCTTTTCTCAAAAGCTTTGTGAATTTCTCAGATACAATTATCTCCATCATCAACGGCTGAGCAATTATTTCCTATAGAGATAAGGGATACAGATACACATAAGAAGGCTGATGTCTGCATTACCTCTTTATTAGAGAAATTAATTTCCATATCGCACTGGTTGAGGGCATGGATTAGAGGGCCGGAAGAGTATTAATTTGAAGCTAATCTCATTTTAATGATTTCTATTTACAGATAATGAGAAGGGGTCAAAAGATGACAGATATTTCTTCATTGCATCTGTTTGGTATTCTCTGATAATTAGATCTGCTGTTACGGAAGAGGGAAGGTGGTTGTTGTGATTCTGCATATATGCAATCTTCCACAACTTTCTGTGTGGAAGATTGCATTCTTGGAAGATTCTTACGCTAACCACATACTTTGGTAAAAAAGTTGAACAGTAGTTTTAATCCAGAAATTAAACTAAGTAAGCTAAGGACAACACATCTTCTATTAAATTGGGGAAGTAGCTAGAATTACTGCATCGTGGTTGTATACCTCCACTAACCAGTAGTTTACACGCTTGTCTGTCTAGATAGTTTATGCATGTGTCCAAGTGGATGTTTGTGCCAGACATAATGAAAGTCCTTGCAGGTGTTTCTGAGATATAGCATTGACAAGAATAGGACAAACATGAGACACGTGACATTGACCTTTAACCATTAAAATCAAATCAGTTCATCCTTGATCCCAGGGGACAATTTGTGACAAATTTGAAGAAAAAAAAATCTCTCAAGGCCTGAGACATCTCATTCACATTAAGAATTAGATGAACATGATGTGCCTGTGATTTTGACCTTTGACCACTAAAATCTAATCAGTTCATCAATTAATCCAAAGTTAAAGGTCAAAATTTGAAAGATAAAAATCCTTTAAAGCATTTTACACATCACCTTCACAAGAATGGGCTGCAAGAACTGAATGAACACAAAGTCAGTCTGACCTTGACCTTTGACCACCGAAATCACTGATCCAAGTTTGACATTTTAAAGAAAATCACTTGAAGCGCTCCTTAGATATCGCTCTCACAAGAACTGGGTGGCCGTACATACAAATGGATGGACAGACAACCCGACAACATAACGCCTCCAGCCCAAAGGCATATACATAAAAATAAACAGAGATGTGTGTTTGGGTGTCTTGTGTGGAGTGGATTTGTATTACTTTTATATGTTGAACCTGTCCTTGTTACCGTGTATAATCACTGTAAAAGAATCGATATAAGAAGATATAAGAATAGATGAGGAGTTCAGTTTATGGCACTAACAGTTATAGGTGGAGAAGTTTGGTGGTGTCTGTCCTCTCAACAAACAACACCAAAATAACCCATTTCCTTCAATATACTTCTCCCACAGTTGCATCTGATTTCCCATGTGCCACTTGCACTTATGCTTCGAGACTGCCATCACCACCCGTCACCTCTCCTTATGTTCGACGGTGACAGGTGGGCTGGAATGAGGGACAGAAGCAAGAAGATTGAAAATGAAAACAAGTAAAACTTAGGAAAGTCAGAGGAGTGAGGTGAACTAGACTGGTTTGACAAATAAGGTCAGTTGCATTAGAAAATATGAGGACTTGAGTCTGAAAGTGTATGAGCAGCAGAGGGGATGGCCTACTAAGGCTCACATGGGATTTTAAGAGAGGGCAGCAGTGGTCTTTGCCAGTTTTCCACTTGCTCAGAGTGGTAATATTTAGCTTCTAATATAAAAACCTAACTAAACTACACCATACACCATTTAGTATCCTTAAAGAGAAAAACATATTTTTTGTGAACATAAAGTTTTGTGATTTATCTGTTTTCGACTTTGTGGCTTTAGCAGGAAGTTCCCAGTAAATGCAATTAAGAGATGATAAAAATTATCAGATGAGCCAGGCTCTCTAGCTAATGAGAGTGAATTAATATTTTGAGATGCTCAATGCACCATCCCAAACACAAATCTGCACAAGTATCTCACATTCCTCACAGGTAAACACAAAAAAACTAAGGCACACACATTCTCAGTTAATCAGTGAACCCACAAACATCCCTATCTCCCAGCTCAAGCCTTGAACTAAGTGATTTTTCTCTATAATCCACACATACAGTAACCTAATAAGATTAACACTGTGTGTATGTCAGCTCAGACCCGCACATGATTTATGGTTTTATATCCGATCCTCCTCTAATTAGTCACATCCGCGCACATGCCACATACCCCCCACAAAGTCACATGTTACATTACACCTACACAGCGATTGTAACGTCTGACAGAAGAGTCCGAAAGGTACCAAGGATGTTTCAAAAGAAGGTGAAAAACAATTCCTTAGAGGGCAAGAAATCAAACAGTTCAGTGCATGAAGCAGTTACATTGTGAAAGACAGGCCATTTTTAAAATAAGCACAAAACTCCTTTGGCCTTGAGCACACAGAAATGAGGTTAGGTTTAATTCAAAATTGGTTTAAAGCTGTATCATGGCAAGCATGTTTGATCGTGCCTTTGAAATGGGATTATCAAACCCATTCAGATGGGCATTCCTCAGGCAGCAGGAGCCAGAGTTAGAAGTCTACATACTCAGTTTTAAAGCGGCAACAATAGCTTGGTAAAGTTTCTTGAAGTTTGAAATTTTTTTTATTCAAGAGGTTCCCACATGCACATAACCATATTCATATATATGATTTCACAAATATGTAATGCCATTCACCAACCTGCCAGCAGGGCTGCTGTCTCCACTCCAGCACAATTCAGTTTTGGCCCGAGGGACGGGGGGATGCAGCATCTCAGCAGCCAGTGGGTCTGCATCTTCTTCCTCACGACCAACCCACTCTCCCACCACTCGAGGCCGCAACACTGAATTAAAGCCTCCCAAGTTCTAAAAGAGCAACAGAGAGAGAGAAAAACTCAAACGAGGCAAAACAACAGACTGAAGACAGAGAGAAAGACAAAAATACAAAAGAGCGGATGAGGAAGCATATGTAGTCAGACCAGCGCTAAAAAACTTAAAAGCAAAAAGCACAATGTCCATTCACATCTAATGACAATACACCATAAACGTACAACTGGGTTCTTCACAATAACAATGGCACCTAGGAGAAGAAGAGAGTTTCGAAAAGCAGGACAGCACTGTCTGAGACGTCTCTCTGCCACTCTGCACCCAGAGCCAGTCAGCACACATTTACAACCCTGCGCAATACAAAAGGCAAAGATATGTCTGCTCGTCTTTGACTAAATCCAGGATAGTATCAAATTGTATTGTCTCTGCATGATCAGAGCAGGAGTTTAGTATTCAGTCCTTGTCCCATCCTGCAGAAAAGAAGGAAAATCTCTGGGCTGGGAGCCAAGGATGTTGGACATGTACTGCTGCACTGAACAAAAAGTGAAGTCCCTGTCAAGACATATGTTGTGTTTCTCATCCAGATCCATCATTTCCAAATCGCTTTGTGCGTCTCCAGCCTGGGCAGCAACTGCACTTTTGTGTTAGAGGAAAATTGGGGGCATGCGAGGACAAAGGCAGAGCTCAGACAGAGCTTTGTGAATAAGACGCACAGTGAAGCAGCAACGGAAAGGGAGATAGAAGAGATGGTTACTAAAGTATCACTCTGAACATATCACTCCCGTGAGATAGCAGTTCATCATCAGGAAAAGAGCTGTGCGGCTCCGTTAACCATGTGAAATTATAAAACAAGCTTTTATTTGAGTGAAGCTCGAGAATGACAAAGACTCCGGACTAGTTAATATTTACCTGATCGAGATCATCAGAGATGGCGATACCTGCAAAGAGAAGAGGATTATTTAAAAGTGCAGAGAAGCATCTAATACAGTACAGCTCATATGGCTCCTGAGCTTAGTGGCAAGCTTATAAGAATAGCTATTTCATCTGTTTTCCACTCAAGAGTCACAGTGACATTTACAGAGAGGTCTACAGTTTAGTTCTGTATGTTAAGATGCATTAAACACTGCTGAGGATGGTGGAAGCATGCACACTGCGGAGCTGCAGCCACTCACTGCGTGACAGGCTCTCCAAGGCCTTGCCTAACTTCTTGCTCTCCTGCAAAATGTGGTTAAGTTCGTCAAAGTCCCGGCTCTCCCTCCAGTCCCAGGACGGGCACTCGATCGACCGTGGCACTGGACATTGCAGCATAAACACAAACATACAATCTTCTGAATCTTCTGCAAACAACGAGAATTACTGTGACAAAACATAAAAAAAACAAACAAAAAAAAAACTGAAAACCAACCACAGGATCATTTAATCTGTAAACACAACACATTGATTCACATTTGTCCAAATAGGACTTTGTGAATTACTGCAGTGAGAAACACTGTCAGAAAAGTCAACATGTATCTTCCGGGAGTACAGAGCTCACTGGCCAGAAGCCAAGAAACAGTGTCTGACTCTTTGATTAACATAAAAAAAAAGTCAAAGAGGAGCAGGAAATGACCAATATACTGTACTGACATCCCACACCATCTAGCAGCATCCCTCGAATTCTATATAATACTTCATTTGTTGGACTGTTGGATTCAGACATCAGTTACAAAACGAAAGAGAAATATTCTTTTATACGGAAGGGAATATTTGTATTCCATCCATAACTAATGTTCTTATGCTCATGAAAAACCAGTGTGTTGTGAAGAGACATCCAACAAATGTACTGGTTTTCTTCTCTAACTAGCAGCATGGCCTGCTCACTGCCTGAACAGATGCACTAACAAGCAAATGATTTCGGAATAAATTGAATGCACGTTTGAACAAAACGTGTGTGATGACAAGCGCAGAATATGTCACCGGTTTTTTTTGTGCATATACACACATGCTCACATTTCAATAAATAAACTCCGCAGTGGATATCGGACAACACGGCTATCGTCTACGCAAACACAGAGCAAATGTTTTATCAAATGCAGACCGGAGGACAAAAATCTTTCATTTGAGTTGAGTGCCTTTCTGTCCTCTCTCTTTCCTCTCTGTGTGTTGCACTGCTACTGCTTCAGCAAAGAGCTGCACTGTATCTTAATAGCTTAGATTAAGGGTTAAGGATTCAATTCCCACTGTGGCTGCCCATTACAGCGTCAGTCAATTAGAAGAGAGGCCAAAACACATTAACCCTTTGCCTGTAACATTTTGATTAGCATTTTAAAATCTGTATATGTTCTGTATGACAGCTGTTGTGTTGTGTAATAATAAGAGGCTGTTCTTTTTGTTTCAATTTTTCATGAGCTCTGCACACCAACACACCTTTGCATGTATTTTTGATTTGGTTCGACTTCCCTTTGAAGGGGCAACAAGAATGCTGCTAATGCTCATCTGTTAACTACACCTTGATGTGCAGAGTGTCGCTCACTTTATGCTGAATTTTATCTGTCACTTGTTTTCTTTTACTCTCTCCATGTACTCACCCTGACACCCATTTACTTTGGATTGTGAGCAGTGCTCTGACCACAGCTTAAAATAGACTTAGTCTGGCACTGACAGAGCAGAATGTTAAATTATTAACGCAGCCTCTGGTTCTGCTTGCTCCCCATTTGACCTAGCGTCATTGTCTCGTAAGATGTTAGAACCGCCATACTTCACTTTTACGTCATGACAATTGTAATTTATTACGCGGCTAAAAATGTTACACCCAGAAATTATTTTCATCTGCATCCATTCTGTATTGATGCAAGATTTACATTGTGAATGATTCATTTCTTGCTATATAAAAATGGCACTTTTCGATGAACTCATCTGCAGACTTTGCAGATGTGGGGCAGACAAGGGACTATATACTGTGACTAACTTTAATTAGATGTAATTATGTCAAATTAAAAGTGGAGATTAAAGTCAATAGAGCATGTAATTGTGATACAGCAATACAACAGGTATCAAAGCCGTGCAGCTTCTGTGGATTGTGTGTGTGTCTGTGTGTAGGTCTGTACAATCAATATAATCACAAAAAAAATAAATCAGAAAGTTGAAAACTTTGCTGATAAGTGCTGATGGCACAAAGACAGAACACTCACAGGATTTGGATTCTGGTGAGGGAGGGGAAATACTCGAAACAGCCAGATCACTCTTGGACTTCTTCGGTTTCTTTGGGTGAATTTGCCATGGCTTCTCATAGTTGCTGTACTCCCTTCGAGTGTTTTTCGTTTCTGTTAAGTGAAATAGACACCACTACCATTCAGATTCTTTTACACAAATGAAAGTAATTACCATATACATAAACTATACTTTTTCATATATGTGTACTAACCTGGGGAGCTCTGTGCCCACAGTGCTGCGGAGCCAGACAGAGCTCTGTGCAGCTTGCCAGGGCTGTCTTGTTTGGTCTGCAGGTGATCAATGAGAAAAGGGATTGGATGGTCTGGAGTCTCAGTTATCAATTTGGTCATCAACTCCTACAGGAGCAGAGTAAAGCACAGAGAAGTTAGACAAAAGTAGCACAACAAATGGAGTAAGAGCACGACCAGTGGAGTATCCACCATTCTGAAGTACAGACAATCCATCCCTACAAGCTTTAGAAGTCTTGTTTTGCAGTAGACTTCACTATCAAGGGAAAATATGTGAATAGTACTGAGTTGTGAGACCATCTCCTTGTCTTCAGTGCAGTTGCAGGGATTTGCTTCAGCAAGTGTCAATGCCCTAAAAAATAAAATGTTGAAGCAAACAAGACAACAGTGTGTCCCCAGAGACTGGAAGACTTCCCTTCTATATCAAGTAGTAAAAAAACATGTCAGTAAGCTCCATCAAAATCAGATTGAACAAACATGGCAAACAAACCGTGCAGAGTTTTGTCCATCAGTGCATGCAAGTAGTGCTACAGCATAAAACAAAAAGAAAGACCATTTACCAGTGTTTTAAAGCAGTATGGTATATTGGACAGAACAGAGAAATCTAAAGATGGACAGATTAAGACTCTTACTATTAAGTACTTTAACACAAAAGATCTTACTCCCCATCTTATCTTGGTGACTAATTTAAATCTGCAAAATCCACGACAGTAAATGAGCATCAACACTGTTCATGTTCAACAGAATTATACACCAGGTAAAAACACAAAAGTAAGGACAATACTTTACACCAAAAACTACTAAATACAAAGCTTCTTCTAATACAGCTGTAGGGAATAACTCCCTCTGTGAAGCTAGTATGTGAAGCGAAATAAGCATATGTCTGGTTATGTGAGTGTCGGCATGACACTCAGTTAGTGAACTCTGCTTGACCAGCTTCAGCCAGCCAGAGCAGCCGAGACTGACTTCAGCATGACTACTGCAGAGAAGCAAAGAAAGTCATTAGTGGAGTGCAGTGAGTTGGCAGTAACGTATGGATAAAATGTGAGCGTGCACATGCTCTATGTTTCTGACTGACAACCACACAATGTGCATGTTTATGAACAACTAAACAGAACTGTGAATCCATGCAGTATGCTACAGTATTGGTGGCTAGTATCTATTTGCCCTTGTGGACATGCTCATGTATCTGCACGTGTCAGTTTCACGAAGACAGCCTGTGTGCGCGCGCGTGTGTGTGTATTATAGCTGGCTAGCCTCGACTGTGCTGTGTGTGCTCAGAAAGCTAATCAGGTAATTGGTCAGGGGGACATTCCTGCCCGGCCCCAGTGTCTACAGCAGCTTTTACAGCATTAAGCAAGTGAAGAGACAAAGCAAGTTAAAATGTTATGCTGCAGTTTTAAAATGGGGAAAAAAAAACATTATCAAGCTTTTTGGAGAAGAACAATGATGTTATTGCTGAGACATTGCAATAAGAGATAATCATGTAACAAAACTACTACAACTCATATAGCTTAGTAAAGTAACACTCCTCAGAAATGAAATGGATTTATGTGGCCTGTGTCTGACAAGTATAAACCACTAGTGGTGAAAACATGTAAAAGTTGTAATTACTGCTTACCAGCTCCTGTGGGTATTTTAACTAACCTACCAACAGGAGGTCTATAAATGGAGGTTGTAATTTGGTAGATTAGACATAAAGTCAGGAAATAGCAGAACTCTGTTAACTACCCCAGGGCTTCCAAGTCCTAATAGTTTTTGTGGGGAAGGGGTGAAAAGAAGGATGTGCAGTTCTTTTTATGGATGACTGCCAAGTGGTGATTTTCATGATTGTGTTTCCCCAGTGGAAACCGCACACACAGATGTGAAGAGAGAGTAACACAGGCATGGGTTAGAGGCATGAAATAAACAGTGGCACACTGCAAAATACAGATGTACAGATCCTAGGGACTGTTAGGAAATGAGAGCACATGTCAGTACATTCTGTATTCAGCCCACATCTGTAAGCTAAAAATAATCTTGTGCCACCATATATTGATTAGCTAACCAATAGGGTGTTGAACCCAATATGACGTAAGCTGCTGAACGAGCTAATAGACCTATGTACCTTTGTGCCCTTCATCATTTCCAATGACATCATAAAAATGTACATAGACATACTATTGGTAACAGATCCCACCACATCTGCATGGTGGATACGCATACATTACATAACTCACACATGCAGCAGAGCAAAGTAACCATATCTGACACCTTTACTTTCTATGGTAATGAGGTGCTTTAAATAACACAAGTCTTGTTTGATAAATCTATGCAGACCGGTAATCATATTTTCTTTGACGGGAACCATGGTAACATTTACACTCAAATTTGGGTTGACATTTCCATATACGCGTAGACTTTTATTTGGTTTTGGATGACTTGCATCAGCAAAGCAGCATGTGTTTGTATGTGTGTGTGTCGAAGAGATAAAGAGAGGCAAAGTGCTTCAGTTTATGCATCGGTGTCTTCTAAAAGCAGGCCAACAGGCGGCGAGTACAACTGAGACACGCAGTCCGTATCTGTGCAGATCTGCTGTCGGGCGAGATATCAACGCACCCTGATGCAGTTTGGTTTGATGGCAGTAAGTGACAAGCTGTCATCCAGCCAAGAGACACCCGTGTCCTTGGAAGCTCTCAAGGACTCCCTTCAGGGACAATAACAATCATGGTCATGTGTTGCTAACTCTCCCAGCATCTTTACAACTTTAACAAACTTCACAAATGTAAAGAATGGAAGAGTGGAGAAGAAGGTATCATAAAGAAAGTTAATGAAATGTGCATAGTAATGAAAGAGTGGATTGAAAAAAACATATTAACATAGCCGACGTAGCTGTTCTACATAAACTATGATTCAACCTCACCTACTCTCTTGTCATCCTCCAAACTGATGAATTTCCACCTCAGGTGCTAGAGACTCCTGGTGGACTGTTTGAGCTATGCATATCTGGACGTGAAGAGGCACTGAGCCACCAGTACACTGACTCTGCATGAGTTTGCTTTCTTTTCTGTCTGTGACCCCGGGAGTATCCATAAACACAGTGTTAACACAGGAATATTTCTATGTTTTCCTAGCATTTGTGGCACATTCTAAACTAGACATAATCACAAAAACTCTTGAGTTGTGTGATCGGTTATGAAACCTGACATGTTTTCTTCTTGTCCTTGTGTAAAAGATTTAAATGCAGCAACACTCTTCCAGGACTCTCCAGAGGACTCCCCGTCCCTGTTGCTTGTGCTAGAGCCCACCGGCTGCCATTGATTTAACTGCTGTTTGTCAATGAAATATGGAAATACGAAAGTCATATCACAGGGCATATAAGGTTATGTTTGTACAGTGGGCCTGATATACACAAACAGGTCACTGTGAGATAAAAGAGAACAATGTAAAGAGCTAAATTAGATGAAGATGAGTAAACAGAGAGATGCCACTGGAAGAGATTCAGACCTTGACTAAGCAGGCAGACGAGAGCAGAAGAGATCATGCGGAGGAGGAGACCGTTGGAGAGGTAATGTCACCTGACCAGGCTGGCACTACCACAAAGAAGAGGTGCTTTTATGTGCCTTACTGATAGAAACAGGAAGGAGATGCCCTCACTCACCATTTAAGCAAAAAAAAAAAAAAAACGTATTCATCTTAAATGTGAGTATTCATTGATTGCTGACTGATCTAAATGAAAATTTTTCTCTTTCAGTTTCCTTCAGTGAAGCTTGGTCAATATGATGCATAAATTTGTTCTTTTCTTGTGTTTTTATTTTATTCTTATGGAGCTGAATTGCTGCTATTTGTTCCTTTTCTAGTGTTCTTCATCATCTCTGACGTCAGTGTATCTGACCAATGATCTTTCTTTGAGCCCAGTAGTCCTTGGATGCCATTTCTTAAATACCATTGTAATTCTGCCACCTCCAATATCCTGACCATGACCTCCAAGAGATTAAACTGAGAGTGTCCATCACTCACCTGTTCACCCCCAACAGCATCTAGAGGACATGTGGTCCTTTCCTATCTCCTGTGTTCATATGCACCTACACTTAATGTAGGTGCTTCACATCAATGGGGTCTAACTGCCCATCCTTCTTGGTCCTAACCTCAATAAATACTGTTATACACTTGCATTTGATTCTCTGTAGGCGTGAATGTGATTCTCTATGTGTTGGCCCTGGATTGGCGACCTGTCCAGTATGTACCCCGCCACTTGCCCAATTACAGCTGGGATAGGCTCCAGCACCCCCCTGTGACCCTTACAAGGACAAGCGGTTAGGAAAAAAGATGGATGGAATTGCATTTGATGTATTCTTTATGAACTGTTTTCTAACAGTGTGCAGCCAGAATGATGAAAAGAAAAAAGAAAAAAAAACAAAAAAAATAGCCACTAGTTGCCGCCCTAGCCCTACTACAGTATAACGGACAGCAATATATATTGTTTGTCTTATTCTTCCTTTACATACTGCAGATATCCTTTCCTAAAGCATATTTATTGTAAAAGGTGGGGGACATTTCAACCCTTAAAAACCGTAACTTCTGAATGATTTCTGTAACACAGTCTACCTAAGCCTCATATGATCTACAACTGAAGTTAAGAAAAAAACATCTCTCACACTGAAACTGTTACTGTGACTACAATTTGTTTTGATGTTAACTGAAACAACGCAGAAAAAAACTGAAAAATGTGAATCTGTCCTATAAATTAAATATTTCTTCATAGATGGCTAACATGTTTAACATAGAAAGAATGTAAGTACAGTACATGAGCACAGACACGTTAGACACTCTCTGAACAAACACAAACACATAAGGTCACCAGCTG
Source organism: Ctenopoma multispine (assembly GCA_034779795.1). Lineage (NCBI taxonomy): Eukaryota > Metazoa > Chordata > Actinopteri > Anabantiformes > Anabantidae > Ctenopoma > Ctenopoma multispine. Next base: position 20,535,481 of record JAUYWH010000012.1, on the reverse strand, counting down.
AACAAATATAAGGGAACTGTCTCCCACACCACCATCATGACTATCAATTACACACAGTCGTCAGTATCCTCAGGCTTAACTGGACATGATCATTGTATTAGCATTCACCAGAGCCACTGTGCCGCCTCTTTCTGTTTCCTGTACTCTCACCTCCTTGCCTTCACCTTACTTTACAGGCTCCAAATCTTCCTCATTTTGAGCTTGATCTATTGTCTCACTGCCTCAACTATCAGATGTCCTTTGCCATACCCTCTTCGCCCGTTCCTGCATCCCCCCAGGACCAACCTGGCCTCGAGTTACCTGTTCAGCTGCCTGTCTTGTCATAATTACTCTAAGTGTGCCTGAAGGGTTGCTGTACTAACCCATGCATGACTAAACATCTGTCATATCAAATCATCAGAGCTGATTAGAATTTCAACAAAAACAACTGAATCTCGAAAACAAAAACCAAAAACATCTAAACTAATTTTTCAATTGGTATGTGGCTTACATCTCTTGGACATTATGCCAGAGTTAAACCAAAAAGAGTCATTCTCTCCTTTTGAATTTTAATGGAACTGTTTTCTAAATGTGAATTTCAATGTCTTCCCCTGCACCCTGGAGACAGCAAAAGTGAAAGATATTGTTTTTAAATTTCACATAAGAAATTACCATGGGGATCGTATTGACTTATAGCATGTTGATTAATGGGATTTTAAAATGACAATTATATTTGTGTTGAGATGTAAATACATGCTGTAATAACCCTCTAGCATACAAATATCTAAAACTAGCACAGATCACATTTATCCTTGGATACACTAGAGTAACAGGAATGTCCTTATCGCTCATCTTCTTCCCATTACTAGTAAGTGGTATGTTCCACCTTCCATTAAGCAAGGTGTCAAAAAACAAACTTGCAAGCTGTCAATTCTGTCTAATGTTCTTTTAAAAATTTCCCATTTTAAAGTGCAATGTTTTATACAAATTTCAGTCAGGTTTCAGAATGCACCACATCACTGAGTCTGCTCTGCTCAGGATAACTAATGACCTACTACTGTCCTTAGATGCTGGAAGCCATGCCATTTTAATCCTATTAGAGTGCTGCTTTTGATACCATTGACCAACGTAAACTACTGAAGCATCTCCAGGCATGGGGAAGACATCCAGGCTCAGGCTCCTGGTTTTAAATTAAACTTACAACAAAGATCGATATCATTCATCCATCCCTTATCCTAACCGCTGTTCCTGTGAAGGGTAAGTAGAGATGCTGGTGCTAATCCCAGCTGTCATTGGGAAGTAGGGGTACACCCAACTCACATTCACACCTATGGGAAATTTAGAGTCATTGGACTGTGTGTGGAAGCCAGAAGTCAGTGAGACCTGAAGAAATCCCAGAAAGAACATGCACAACTCCACACAGAAAAGCATGTCTGACTGCTGGAAAGCCCTTCTAACTGTGGGGCCAGAGTGCTAACCACTACACCACCATGCTGTCCCCAGGTCTATATCAGTTATGATCAATATTTTTTCTTCTGCTAGTGTCTCCTGTGGGGTACCCCAAGGCTCTATCACTGTATACACTTCAACTGTCTGTATTTAGGAAATCTTATATTTCTTACAACTCACAGTCTTCTTCTTCTCTCTTAAATGACTTTAAAATGCTGGAAGGCCAAATATTCCCTTTGGCTAAATGATAACAATACTGAAGTTATTATTATTATTGATCCTGAAGATTTGCCCCTATAGACACTCTCTGGGTCTTTGTCCTTCAGTCTCACCTCTAATGCCTGAAATTCTAATGGCATCTTTCACTCCGAGTCACAGTTTAACAAACAAATATATTCTGACTTTAGCATGTGTTTTTTCCCCACTTCAGCTAAAGAGCAAAAATAAAACCTCTTATTTCTTTTGTAGGTTTTTGTGTAGACTGTTTTGCATGCTTTCATTACCTCACGTCTTGATTACTGCTCTTACCCGGTTTATGTGGGAGTCAATCAGCACCACACCATCAGAAAGAGAGATTATTACCCACCTGGACTGGTTTACTGTTCATTGGTTACCAGTTAAATAATTTTAATATTCTATTATTTGTTTTAAAAGTGTGCATGGTGTGGCTCTAGTCTATAATATCATCTCAGTCTATATCCCACACCCAGACTACTCAGATCCTCTGATCAGTTACTTTTCTCTGTTCTTTGAGTCCCTTTAAAATTTTATGTTAGGATAAAACAGGTTCTTGTCTGTTTAACTATTTAACAATATTCAAAAATTTCCTCTGTTTGATAAGTAAATTTGACTTTATGCTATGAGATCTCGGGGTATTAAAATGTGACGATGTTTACCATCGAGGTGAAAAGCTGTCTCGCAGTATCAGTAAAAAAAGAACCAGAGCAGCAGCCAGCTTGACAGGGTTCAGGTAGAAGGTCACACACGGCTTCAGCTAGACGTTAGAGGATCATGCATAGTTCATGTACTGTTATAAGGTCTGAAGAGAAAGTGAAATCACACAGGAGAGAAGGCAGTCACTTGAGTTTGTGGCAACTGTGAATAATTGATCCTCAGAAAGTAGAAACTGACATTCATTACGAAATGATTAGTTAAAACATTTCAAAATGCACCTGCATTGTCCTGGATTTCCAGTCATATATTTCACCACTAAAGGTTTTGGAAAAAATAGTGTTAAAATGCTGTCGTCTTGTTCTTGTGAAGCCAATATAGTGAATTATCTCGTCTCGAGAGCTAAATTCATCGTCACGCCTTTAAATGTTTACTTCAGTCACTAATAACTTGTCTACTTTCGCTGAAATTTCGCTTTGAATCGTGAGCTAAAATAGTAAATAGAAATGAAATAACAAAACAACCAACTGCTTAGACAACATTGCCAGACATATAACCTAATTTGTGGGAGGTAGGTCAGTGACAAAGCAACCCTGTCAGAGAGAAATATTTCCAGGTGTGTTTGTTCTGGGGATGTAATAAGACCTCTGATGGATTCTTCCAGACCTCTCTCTCCTTGTGCTAAATTGTCTTTGAGTGTTATGTCTCAAAGAGCAAGAACAACAAATATTTCAGATTTTGACTTATATTTTCTGTGACACAGTCCAAAGATTTTCTTCTATTTCCCTAGAAAAGTAAAGGAGTTGTGGTTAAATGATACAAAATAAAAAATGCACTAGAAAAGACAGAACATTTTACTCCTATAGTTGGTGAAAACAGCCTAGACCCAATCACACCAAGTCCAATAAATTACCTCTTAAAGGAATGAATCAATAGGTCAAGCAGTGTGCATGCATGCATGTCTTAGTCCTGCCGGACCCTTTTTCAGCACTGAGACCCTGAGCACAGCAGATTAGATGAACTACAAAGCTGAGCAGGTTGGAGTGAACCTTTATTCATGTGGATGGATATACTGTATAGCTCTCTCAGAGAAATCTATAGGCAGAAGTAAAGTCATTTAACTTTACCGTAAGTGGCCATTCCAGTAGTAAGAAGGGAGCAGCTACACCTAAACTCAAGGTATTGGCTGAAACAGAGTGCAGATTCAATACCAGTGTTCTTTTTTTCCTTTATTGATTTATTCTGTATTTCTCACTATGCAGAACTAATTAGGATCATTTTTCAATGTGAAAGGAAATCTGTGACTATACAGCACTTGTTAACTGCAAAACATACATAACATTGACCTTTTTCCTCATTTCTATGTGCGCTTGTACACCAATAACCTCTAAATACAAAACAAACTGTAATGTGGACCTTATCCCTTTAACAACATCTAAGCAGACCTATAACCAAGCTATGAAAGTTACTAAAGCAAGAGAGTGTGATTAACACTAACTCTTCTGTGATCAGACTTATAGTTCAATATTCGACTGTTACACCCGTCCCAGTTCAATCCACTGACATTTAAAGGTCTAAGCTACCTTACATAACACATCAGTTGACTGTTAAAATAAAACAATTCTATCATCTAAAACATGATGACAAATCACAGCAGGGAGAAACATGAGAGCATGTTTTTACTGTCTGCTGATGAAGGCAAATACTGCTCCATTTTTGCCTCTTGGTCTTGTTAGATGTCAGTAACTTGCAGATAGATCGTGCGGATCCTCTTTGATAAACCAAAGATGAAAGTATTTCACAGATTCTTTCATACAACTGAAGTCGTCCTGTTGTGATGACAAATGCCAAGCAGTGTGGACTTTCCCAGTATAACAAAGGATCCCAACTAGTGTTCTTCAACTTCCTTTAATCCCTATAGCGACTGAATTCTGTATGCAATGTATAAGTATAGAAAGTCGTGATAGACGGATTTTAACTGTTAAGTGATTAAAAAAGAGTAGGTGTCTGAAAAGAATATCAATTTATCCAAATGGGCAAGTGGGTGACAATAATCTGGAGAGCAATTACTTCAATATTTATAAAAAGCTGCTTTAGTTTGGGGAGAATTTTCTATTGGTGTTGACTCAGCTTGATATCTCTGCAAATCAACCATTTCATTAGCGGGGGGGGGGGGGGGGATAAAAATAAATTGTCTGGCAAACCATAAG
>JAUYWH010000012.1:20468782-20530942 GCA_034779795.1 Ctenopoma multispine | reverse complement strand
CCCCCCCCCCCCCCCCCCCCCCCCCCCCCCCCCCCCCCCCACAAAAATCAATTCTCTGGCAAATCATAAGCTGTGTCTCATCAGAGAGAGTAAATGAACCCCCACTCGTTGTTACACTGACATTTAATACTGCAGCTGTGTGTTGGGTTATGAGGGAAAAGCGTTGGAGCTTTGCAGATAAGAAATAAGTGTTTGCAGTAAAGACATTGATTACATTAAGATGATGTTTACGCAACATGAATTAAGTAATGCAGGGTGTTAATGTGGTATAAATAAGAGAGCAAATTCTATAACGAGGATCCATATCATAGTTACTACACACGATGCTATATTACATACGTATGCATTACATTTTGTAATGAAGTTTGAAAATGTTTCATATACAGTTGTTAATAAGAAAAAACCTTTGTGCAAAATTAAGGTGACATTTGATATGAATACTGATTTTTACAACCCACAAGATCAGTGGGAGACAATCCCTTTATTCTTTCTGTGGATGTTATGGCATTTACTGTAGAAACTCACAGTGTGGTATCATTTTAATGCACACAATGCAATTTTTAAAAAAAACTGATATTGGTTCATGTAGCTGATTTATTACTCTCATAAATAATCACGTTCCCTTTTCATTTTGTATTGTAATACACTTTATTTAAACTATGTTCCTGTGACTCACACTTGTTTTGTGTCACTTTAACGGACACATTTTACATGAAAATGTCTTTCTCAGTTTAGTAATCCAGCCTCTCTCCTGGATTCCTCCACTAAAAAAAACGTGCTTCTTCACAACTGAGTGCACACGGATGGATTGTCTTTGGGACAACAATGAAATTGCCAAGATTCTTCAAGCACTACACCAGGGTAGCAGCTACATCATTTTCTCATGAGCAGAGTGGAAGAGAGCTTTCATATCTTTATCGCACCATTTTTACAATAGATAAAAAGATTTCGGTCAGTTTTCCCTGAAAGTCCACACAGCACCGTTCAACCTCACAATACACCTCAGTGAAGTGTGAAGACTGTGAACGGCTCAGCAACAACTCAGGTCATTGTTGGTTATAAAAAAGTTTGTATCATTATGACACACTTCAGGAGGCAATACACAGCATTGATCATTTGAATAAACGGTGTTTTATGTCATTAAATGCAGTACTGTTAAGTCACACAAAACATTTTTTTAAATTTAATTTTAATTAGAATCATCTTCAATTATCACTTAAAGGAAACTGTTTCCCTATGCAGAGTCAAAAATAAAAATAAAACACTGCCAGTAGAACAGAGGCAGGGAACAGAGGGAGAGACGGGTGGAAGAGGAAGATAGAGGTAGGAAAAACAAACAGTGAGCACACACAGACGGCTATCAATGTGCAGTTGAGCCTCGCTGACTGCTGTGGCCTTACAATAAGATTTCCTGTCTTCTTAAAATGCATGTTAAGCACGAGTCTCTGTCCACGGTGCTGAAACAAACCTCACTACTGCTCTTGCACTACATCTGTTTAACATGCAGTTCACGTTTGCATGTGTGCTGGTACTACATCCAGCTGAAACACAGAACTGATGCATCAGCACTCTGTGAAACAGATCGTGTGCATGTGAATAATGTTTTTGCCAGCGCACAACACACTACTGCATCCCCAGCTTCCATCTCCCAGTGATAATCGCTGGTGGATTCAAGAATTAGTGTTAGGGGGGCAACAAAATACTACCTTAAGTTGCCCCCAGAGCACAGTAAAAATGATAAACTGTCCTCTAGGACACACAAAGGAGAAAACATATAAAGATCTGTAATGGCTTTCAAACCTATGGGTAAATAAGGATGAAGTGCCTTAACGGAGTGTCTCAATATGTAACCGACCAGAATGAAAAGCCCTCACGGGTACTCTTTCAGTGGATGAATGTGAACGTGAAAGTGCCATGTACACCCCACCCACAAGTGACAAACATAATAAAGTACAAAAGCTGCGGTGCTCCGTGAGTTGTTATTCTAATGGGGTGAGCTGCAGGATCTGTATCGACGCCTCTCTCGTGAAGTAAATCAAAAAGTGCCATTTAGGTTAAGTATAATAAACTGTAGTGCTGGATTGGGTGCTCACACCACAAAAATGGAAAAGTTACTTTCCAGTGAAGACCATGACATTGTGTGCACGGTATAGTTAACATTATTGTAGAAATGAATGTATGTATTTGTTTACGTAGGTTAACCTGCAGGTTTTTGTAGCCCACATTAATACATTCAGCACATTTTGGCACAGTAAGCTACTACTAACTAGTTTCTCAGCGACGCCTTCTTTGAGTTGTTTTGACTGAACTGAAACCTCTGTCTAAGCACATCTGGCTGTCCTTCACTCCCTGCCCAACTACACCTGCTAATAACCTTCAGGTTACTAAATCATATAATTGAGCACATCGAGTGTTCTGAGACAGGGAGCAATGAAAAATATAGAAAGTGTGCCACCAGGACTAGGAGAATGTCAGGGAGGTTTCTTTTCTTACATTCTGAATCACTGTGTAATAGAAAATATTAATTTTAATTTTGTCAAAATTTCTTTCTTTTTTTTTTGTTAATGGGGGGCCCCTGAATGTTTCAGGTGTCCTTTACATCTTTTCATCCCTGACCCTCAAACAGCCTGAGTCCCCCACTGGTGACTGGTGAGCTGTCAGTCCTGTTTAATTGAGAATGACATTTGGATGTTTCGCCTGTCTTTCTATCTTTACTCTGATCATGTCTCACACCTGCATGGCCCCGCTTTCAGCCATAAATCCAACAGCAAACAGAGGATAGAGTCATGCTCTCCCCTGGGTTGCTCAGATGCCACAAAGAGAATACCCGGGGATGAACACAGATATGTGGACTGTCAAACAGATAGAGAGGCAGGTAGGCAGTTAGGCTGTGTCATTCGTAGCAGAGCGGACAGTAAAGCCAACCCTGCTGTGCAATATGAATTACAGCTGGCTCCCTGAGTGGCCCTAACTTCAACAAACAGTAACAGTGTTGAGACAGGCACCATCTTCTGAAATGCAGATCACTCGTGGAAAGGGTCAACATGGACGAGTGAAGGCAAACAGCTGCCAAACATAGACAAACCAAGTTATGGCTACATGAATATGTGGAGTAGAGAGTAGTAATCCGGTTCACTACATCCCCAGTTACTCGTGTGAGGCAGCTCACATTGCAGATGTGCGCTCATCAATCAGCACAAACTATAAATAAAAGCGGATTAACGCAGTCTGGTGCAAAGCAGTGCTCTTTTAAATTGGCAGCCAAAACTTCGGAGGGTTTGTCTCCAACCGTGCACTCACCTCAAACAAGGGTCCGATTTTATTCTTCTCCAGATATGATTGAATTCTTGACTGTTGTGGAGACGCCATGAAGAAACTGTTGTGCCTCGCAAGAGCTTTTAGCGGGATGAAATCATGAGGTGAGCCGGTGTCATTCGTCCTTCAAGAAGCGTCTCGGCGACTGAAAATTTCACCAAGTGGTCTGCAGCGGAGCCGCGTTAACTTCACACGGGCTGCGTCAAGTGCGGAGAAGACGCCTCTGAGACCGGCTCATTGTGGAGACTCAGCCCGGGACCATCTCTCCAGCAGCTTGTCGCCTCACTAACTGTGTGGCGGCTGCTTCCCAGCAAAAGCCAATGGCACAGCAGCTCTCTGACAGTGATTACAAATCTTCCGCTCACTGGCTGCCAGGTTGAACGGTGCCACGGCCACTCCCATTTACCAGCGAAATCAAGCCACCGTTCTTGTGTGTTCAGCACTGTTAGAACTGGCCCAGAACGAGGAGCGAAATCTTCAACGCCAAAACGCTGCGCATCATCAATGCACACAGACACCAATTACGCAGGTACGGTGTGTGCTGCTTTAATAATATTTATACCATTAAGATAAAGATACTAAACCACAGTAGCGTAAGTAGCCTTAAATAAGGGATTTGCATGAATCTAGTCTGTCTAGTACACTTACTACACATTAAAACGAGTCTTGTGGTTTTGGTGATATGGGTCATTGTCATGAAGAAAAACTGCACATCCACTGTAATCGCCTTTAATATATTTTACAAATAGTATACATGACAGCATTTTAGTGCGTTGGTGAAAATCCCCAGAAAAAACAACTTTATTTTAAACAGTGATGAAATAGATATATTATACAGGTAGGAACAGTAACTGAGCTTAACGGTGCAGATTATTATCACTTGTCTGTTTGCATAGTAGTGAGCTAGTCAACCACTCTACAATGATAACAACCAACAATAAGTAACACAGAGAGACACTGTAATCCTGAGTACTGGCAGTATATCTTATAGCTCTACTTTCAAAACCTACTATATGTTAATACTGAAGAAAAACCACTGAAAATATTCATATGCATGCATGTAAGTCACAGAAATGCAAAATCAGTATACAATTTGCTCAACTGTATATTTACAAGTGAATAAAGATAATGTAAGGGAACATTACAAAACACACATTCATAAGGTTATCAAATACGGACAGAGTTGCTTATAAGTAAGACAAATAGTTTGCTAATCTGAACAAATACAATGTCAAATTACATCCAATATGCTTAAAATTATAAGATAAAGTAACATTGGTTCATATGCAAATTTAACTAATCACATGCAATGTAAATGTCCCTCGTGAAAACAAACATGATTTCCTGCCCGTAATACACGGACAGCAAACTGAGCGGATTCCTTCAATGTCACTGAGCTTATCTAACTCCACTCTCTGCATATAACTTTTGTTTTGTCACTTTTAAACATCTTTTCTGAGGCATTATATAATAACAAGAAAAACAAAAACAACTTTAAGATATGTATAACATAAACAGTGAAAAATATAAAGTATTAAAAATACTATTCATAGTTTTCAAATTTTTATTTACATTTAGGCAGCTACTCTGAAGATAGAAAAATGGTCCTCATGGGTTCATCCTTCATGGGTGGAGAAAAGACTTTAGGCATGGCATGCTTGGAAATCAGAACTATTCAGGGTTTCTTCAGCATATTCCTGGTTGCAATGCATTATGGATCACTATCTGGGGGTGGAGGCTGGCACAGCTTGTACAACCTGATCAGAAAAACACGAGCAAAATGCCATTTAATTACATTACAACATACAGTACCAGTGTAACGTGTGGACACACCTTCCAGATTAAAGTTTTTTCTTTGTTTCTAATATTCTCTCTGTTGTGGATGAATATTAAAGACATAAATTATGAAACAACAGATGTGGAATTTGTGTCATATTTTAGACTCTTCAAACTAGCCACATTTCACTTTGATAACAGCTTTGCAGCTGCCATCGTTCATGGACACAAACTAGAGGTGTGTTTCCAGCCACTGGCCTGTTGAAAACATGATAGTCCCACTAAGTGCAGATATCTAACAGAATGTTTTCTATTTCCATTAGTGTGCAAAGCTATCATCAAAGCAAACAGTGGCTACTTTGAGGTGCTTGGATGCTTTACATGCCACAGGATTTTATTCGGCGTTATTCATAATTAATCAGTGTTTCTCTCCTCTCAGTAATGTTGCGTCCAATATCAGCAGTATTTCCTGCATCCTAATACAAAGCTGCTGTGGTTCTGTAGTTCAAACTATCAACTGCATCACTCACATCATCTTGTTCTTAACAAGACTGACTTCACATCACATGGCTCCGGGGTAAACTCACTCACATTGTAAAATGATATTTTATCGGCATATCAGTGAGAGTGAGAGTCAGTCATCTTGTGAACATCCAACATGGCTCACGATCTGCAAAGGACCCTTACATATTCTACAGCAGTCACTCACAGTGAAATAATTATGACATAAAACCTAGTGAGAGTGCAGCAGTTTTGCTCTCTGACCACGATGTCTCAACACTAATCATCCCGTTATTTAATTGTATTTGTCAATTTCACTAAAAGGTTTAAAAGGGCCGCCTGCCACAGAAAAGCCTACACAGTATGTCACAGCCAAATGGCTGAGGCAGTCTTTATCCTCGTCTTGGAGCTTCTGAGCACAGGGAGCTCCCTTCTAATGGAAACACACAGTATGTGCAAATACACTACATGCACGTTTGAAACTACTGAATTAGACAGATTATACAGACATTAAACCTGTTAAAATCAAAAGAAGCCAAAAAAAAGGCCTAGAAAAATGAAATCAAATCTAAAAATGTATGCTTTACGATACAAAATGGTGAGTCCCACTGTAAAGTACATGTGTAATAGTTGAGGTATAATACTGCAGTTTTACCTTGGGACTGATGACGGTGTGCGATCTCTTACTCCCAGATTCTTGGCAGAATTCTGAACTCTTGCACCCTAAAAGACAAACAGGCAACAACAATTGAAGACATCATGGATGGATGGGTTGAAATACAATGGCCATAAAAAGGAGCTCAGAATAAAACTATGGAGAGAAGAGCTTAAACAAAGCTTAGACAGCAAGCCAAAGAACATTTTGCCCTCTGAGTACTGGAAAGCTTTGCAAGCAAAAACATGACTGAGGAATCTCGTGATTCAGATTTTGCTTGAAAATAATATACTGCTGAGTAATATTATTCTTAGAAAGGCTTTCTAGTAAATAGGAATATGATCATGGACAGGTCAGTATTCAATATGAGTCAAATATTTGGTCTTCAGTCTCGTGTCCTGACCGACACAGTGGTGGGAGTCAACTAGCCACCAGCTTAAAATTTAACTCCTATCCTAAAAATATTCAAAATTTCTACTATCAGGTTTCATGTGTGTTTCCAGCACAAGAGAGCACATGAGATTCATTTAAGCCAAAATGATGTCATCTACTCTATGAGAGAACATTTATATATTCTGGGTTATACAGCTTGTGTGAATATTGTAGCTTGTTAATTAAATATCATATAAATATGTTGATTGTCTTAAAATGCTAAATATTGCATTGCAGTGTTTGTAATGGTAATAAAAGTCAGCAGAAGATGAATGGTGCCAGTTTGTCCAAATCTGTTACAAAGTTTGATTATTTTTTCTGCGCAGAATCCCCAGATACTCTGCAGGGGGCAGGATGTATCTCATCTTCTCAATTTAGAGACATAAACACCCGCACTCTGCAATAGCATACTGTATATATCCACTGCCCCTCTGTAATGCACACACAACAAGCTAAAACACACAATTGAATCATTATCTGAGGAGGTCATCAGGTTCTCCTCTTTAAGCAAAGAGAGCGACTGGCCAAAAATACCTCTCGGTTACGAATCTTACCGTCTGCCCCGAGTTACGTCCAGATAACAAGATAGCATCAGCAATTATTCAATGCCTATCATAGCCAACCATTCTGATAGCTCAAGACAGAGTTGCTCCCTAATGTCCTTATAGGACACAGCACCCATTTGAGATCAAAGCGACAACAGCAGAAACAACAGTTTTAACTGTTTAGTTTAGTTTTTTTTATCTGATGACGTTTCATACAACAACCAAATAATTAGGAAACTTAGTGATTAGATAATTCATTTACAAAATTTAAAGTAATGTATTTCAGTCTGCACTAAAGTGATGAGCTGACTGACAAACTACCATCTTTAAAAAAAAGCATAGTGGTTAAAATGTAAACACAGCTATCTGGAAAAGCTGCAAAGTATGTAACTTCATTGCTTTATAATTGATTCATTCATGCATTTAAAATGCTGCGTGTATTTTATATCTTGATTCTTTTCATTTTTTTATGTTTTCACATTTCTCTGTCGTTCAATAACTGGCTGACCTTTTTTTTTAGATTACATTTCTGCACCTAAAGCTGAAACTTAATATTCCGCTGAGGCCTTAATGGTCGGAACATCGATAACAAAGTAAAATAAATATTACCAAGGCAGACATTTTTATTGAGCATGTGGAATCTAGTTTGTTCCATTTCATCTAGTTTTATCAATCCAGCCAATATTTTACTCTGCTTGTGCAGGTGGAAATACATTTCCTCAGGATTTAAAAAAAACTGTTTATATGGTGTGTCCAGTGGTTAAATCGAGCTCATAACACATAACTGCAAAGTCCATGGTTTAAACCCCAGCCAGGAGTCCTTTCTTATAGATATATATCTATATAACTATAGATATTTAGACTTGTATACATTATACCAATCCAGCCCAAATATTGGAAATTGCTATGGAGGAATTTATAAATCAAGCTGTGATTGGTCCCATTTCACTCAAATCACCCATGCATCTGATTCTGAATAACAGTGCCTGGTTTTGATGGATGGGTCCTGCTGGGATCAGATGCTGTTCTGATAACCTTTTTTTTTGTGGGTATGACTATTCAGCAAGGAAGACGAGGCATCATCCAAACCCTGTGTGATATTCATATTCATCAGATTCAATCAGCTGACGTCTGAGAGGAAGGACAAACACACACACACACACAAACAGCAGAGCAGACTTCCCTCTGCTCTCTTTTGGGACTAAATGATCTCTTCACAGTGGTGTCTAGGTCAATGATGATGCAAGAAAAAAGAAAATGTATAATGATAGAAGCAGAGAAATGAGACAACTAAAACATAATGATTAGAAGTTATTTTCTACCAAGTATAAAAACCAAACTGAGTCAACTATCAAACCACACCCTCAACAAGATGGATTTTTTTCCCAGCCACATACAGTACTACTCAAGGTCACACAATGCACAGAGTTGCATCCTCCTGGCTGCTAGCCCAGTTCTCTGAGCGTAGAAATTAAATGCCTTTCCTCCTGCAGGATCTTGACTAACCTGTCATCTCACTGCAAAAAGCAATATAACCACCACTCACAGAACTTCAGATGAGAGTCTGAGGTATGGGCCAATATCTGGTCATGACTGGAGCCTTTTGGAGGGGGGGGGGGGTTGAATATGTGCACTCAGAGATAGTTATAGTCTTTGTCTTTACCTCAAATACATATACAGACAAACAAACAAGCTCCAGACTCTCAGGGTGAGAAATGAGTGAATAGGTAAAACTATTTATAATGTAGACATGAGCAGAAATAGTCATTGTTTCTTGTGGACAGAAAGTGCTTCATTCATCAAATAAAAATAGGGCGGAACTTACGTTTGGCTTTAAAAATGTATTTAACTGTAATTCTGTGTGATGGAAATCAAATATTGACCAAGGAAGCTAAAATGACATAACTGCTCCTCTTTTGGCACTGGAAAATACGTTGCTAATACTGTCTTGGCAGCCTAGTTTGACTCAATGAAGCTTATAGTTTATCTAATGGTTTTGGATGCAGAAATTGTGCCGTGGATTGAAACACATATTGACTCAGAGTAAACACAAAAAAAAAAGCCACTGCAGGGACTGTAGCAGCAATAGACTATAGCAGCAATAATATGATGTTGAGAGAGAGTTGTGTGTGGGTGAAAAGCCTGCATCTGAAAAATATGGTACATACCTGTTTCCTCATCACATCAGTGGCTTGCATGATGCAACGAGGTGGCAGACCGTGGTTTCGGGCCAGCAGGATGGCCTGCTCCAGCGTCACACTCAGGGTGCAGCTGTTGATCACAAACGAAACATAAGGTCAAGTATACACACACTCACACACACACACACACACACTCACAGTCTGTATTGTATAATTGTCAGTATACTTGAAATGGATGTTAACTTGGTTTATGAGCAGGTCACAGTTCAGGATACTGCTCCTGCCAGAGACACAGAACATTTACTGTATGTACTGTAGTTTAATTTTCACTGATGCTGCACCACAATAAATACGGTTTGGATTTGAAGAAACTCCTTCATGGAGGTTCAGATATGAAGATCTGAAACCAAAACAAACAACAACAGAAACAAAAGCATGTATTTACTACAACTACATTATATCTTCCTCTGTACACGTTGCTCCTCTTGACACCTTGTCAGCACCATCACAGTCTTCCTGCTTCACCCTTGCTCATCTCTTCACTAATGAATCATTTCACTTGCCACTGAAATGTCACTTGCGGCAAGCAAACACACAGCATCAGGAGAATAACAAAGCTCCTGATTTTTTTTTTTCGAGAAGGAGGAGTGGGTTCAACTTTGAGGAGTCTTCCTAGTTTTCTCACCATAAGGATTGATGCTTCTCACTGACGCTTAGAGAAAGGGGTCCAAGGACAAGTCAGTGTGTCTTCTGTGGCAGAGATGATATAATCACATTGCCATAAAGGTGTGATGTGTGTAAAATGAGTGTTGACATGAGCCTGTGATTCATCAGATACGGCAAACTTTATTTCTCGGCACACACACACACGGATGGCAGCATGTGGACTTTAGAGAGCCAGCGATGAATGTCAAGGCTGCCTGGTTACCCTTCTATGATAACAAGCTATAGTTGTATCAATCCAGAGCCTTTTCACTGCAAACTGAACTGTCTAAACTTCCAACACTGCCAGGTTTGATCTCATTGAATAACTTGCCATGAGGCTGCTAAGAAATCTAAGCTGTTTGTTTAATATTTCCTTCTCTAAATGGTAGAGTTTCATACTGACTGAGAACAAGACTTGAAAAAAATGATCCAGACACCCATGAGGGACATATTACTGCCAGAAGCCATTACTTTGAGTCAATCAGATCAAGATTTAAAAGTCCCCTTGAGTTCCTGTTGCATAACTCTATGACAGTGTAGCAAGATGTGATAAAAGTAATGAACTCAGCGATGATCTCCAGTATGTGCCGAAAGATATCCCAGTAGAGAAATGCAAATGATGTCCTCTCGCAAGCCACCCCAGAATATTTAAAGCACCCATTTTGAGCTTCCCACACTGATAAAGGATGGAAAAAAAAAAGTCACCCACAGAGAATCTTTAAATATCTCTTTAGCTGGAGCAGGATGAAGGAACTGCACAAAATCTGTGTTTGAGGCTGCATGGTTTCCCTTTTCATTAGGGCTGGTGAAGTAGTATGAAGTGATTTATACCCATCTGTTTTATGTGGTTCCAGAGCATATCCCATTTACATTCTGTGTTTCTCCAGAGCTGAGTCCGTACTGATAAATGAGAACAACAAACACGGGAACAGGGAAGGAATGATGCAAAAAGCGGGATGAAGGGAAAAAGACGTAAAAAGTACAGAAGTAAGTGCTTTTACTTTTCCTCTGCTTTTGTTTTGCTGTCAGACAGTAAACTCTTCGTTTGCCTTTCTAATGTTTTTTTGTGTTTGTGTGGGGAGTTAATGAACAAAAAAATCTGAAGAAGAGAGGAGTGCGGCACATTGCAAACTGCTGATGCCCCCCAAATATCACGCTTTCACTATTATTAAAACTCATCCATCAAACCAACTAATCCAATCAATAGTGCCCGAGAAAGCTGCCACACTGATAATGCAATTTCCACATTGCTAATCTACTGGCTTGGTTTCATAGCTTTTTCAATTATACCAGATTTAGTTTGTGTGCTCTTAATTTACATGAGCACTGCACAGATTCTTAATAAATATTTTAATATTAGCATTTTTACAGATAAAGCAAAACATTTTCACATGCGCAGTATTCCGTCATTGATTCCGTCTTTACACATGAAGACCGACAAAGATAATGGCATTGATTTTCTGGGGACTTGCATCAGACAAAGTATTTGTAGCTTAAGCTCAATCATTCTGTAGCTTTCAGGGGTAAAACAGTATTTAAGGAGTAAGCCAGTTCACAAATAATCCTAAATATGGCAGGCCTTGTCACCTGCTGTGTCACGGTACACTTAGCCTGGCTGTCTGCGTGAGTTGTGGCTAGTGTGTATAATGGTGCAGACACACACAGATACACACACACACGGGCTGTGGGTTAATAAAACAGCAGCCGTCATTGGCCAGACAGGAACTTTCTATTAGAGCAGAGGCAAGCAGGCGGCTTCATCCGCGGCACTTTATCAAGTCATCAGTCACATCCAGCGAACGCGTGTGAGCGAGCCTGTGCGTGTGAGTGAGACAAAGAGATATGAAAACTGTCATGGGGTAAAGAGAGAGGGTATCAGAGAGATGGGTGGGCGGGTGGAAGGAAAGAGCAGAGTAAGAGATGAAAGATGAAAGCTCGAACTAGGAATCAGTGGTGACAGATGATCAGTATATTTCCGTCATCCATTGATGAATGGTGCCCTCAGCAGCAGGTGAATTAGACACCCATATATAGAATTCAGTGAGAATAGACATAATTGACCTGTCTTCTTTCTGTGTAAAGTGCTATGCCTAATTAAAACTCCCTAATCTGGCCCCAGAAACAATGGACCTTATTAACTAGAATATCCTGCTGTTAATTAATGCAGTGAAATGTGTATTAATAGAAAATCCCCACAGTGATGGAAAGCGGGGCTATGGAGATTTCATGAAGTTGAGAGGCAGATAGAGGATAAAAGAAGGAGAACAGAACCAAGGATAAACTGTTACAAAGGTAAATTTCAGATGAGTGTCGGAGTGAGATAAGAGCAATAAGTGGGAACATAAAATTCAACTGCAGGTGGATGTGAATGCACAGTAGACTGCATGTGCCTTACCGATGAACACCGCTGTTGCACATGACAATGTGTGTGCCCCCCAGACGTGAGCAGAGCTCAGAGGCCACAGTGAGCAGCCCCACACCAGAAGCCCCGCAGGCGGTGTACTGACAGGCAGCGGTGCGGCGACAACTGATAAAACTCTCCATCAGACGGTAGAGCTCCTCTAGAGCATTGAGAGGACGCATCAGCTGAGAAAACACCGAGGGAGAGAGGTTAGTGCAGAATAAAAGTACAAAAAAAATAACATGTTCAAGCTGTTTGTGACCAACGTAAAAAGAGTAGATGTACAGATTATGATGCGCTTGTCTGTTCGGTAGAATCAGATTGTGCTAGTGATGCAGCGTTCATCCAGGTCATGGTTTTCCCAACAGACAATATACAGACAATATTAGTTCATTCCATGTATGATTTGGAGGATAGTTTATGGGTTCCTATATATTTAAACTGTGAGGATGAATGCCCTTCTGTAAGTTCTAACATGTGCAAGCACTCCCACATGGCAGTAATGAGATCTAATCCTGTTATTCAGTTTTTCCATTATGTCATGCAGGACGGGATTGTGTGAGGTTCTTCTTACCTTATCTATGAGGGCAGCTTTGGGCGCAGAGCTGGGCGGCACATTGGACTGATCCAGGTAGAAAGCCCTAGGGGAGAAACAGCAGTTCACATATGGAGTGATTCTAACTGGATATTAGCACTGCACAGGAGACGTGACTGTGTTAGTTAAGTGACATACTGCCACAGACTTTATTTATTATCAACACTAACAGTTTTTTGTTGTTGTTGCCCCATTGCTTGAAAAACACACCGTAGTGTTCTTTTTCCCTGCACCATTAGTCCATCAGGAGTACTGGCTGCTGTTCTGGGAAAAGTAGGCCACCTGCTCATAATGGAGCTCCACAGTCTGACTATCAGTCATGAGAGTAACTTGGGCACAGCTCAGCAGAAACACAGACTAAGCATCTCTTGTCCTGGGCATCACTCCAAATGCCACTGCCTCATTCATTCATGGAGTGCAGTTGACTGAAGTTATTTTCCTTATCCTCCACTGGAGGCAGCACAGCACTGGTGTCCACATGCAGACAAAGAGGATGTATGCCGCAATGACTCCATCCGAGGTGGACTGCAAAGTCAGCAGTCTGAGACTCCATCAAATTTCAGTAATCCAGCAGTGTGCTTAAAATAGCTACACTACATCACATTAAACCCCTTATAATAAAATCATATACTCCATTACTTCTTGTCAGAAGCAATAATAATGTACAACACAGAGCTGCCCTTATAGCACACATTTACTAAATCACAAGTTATTAAGCAGAAATTCAGTCATAAAAGATGCAGCAACACCAGACTTTGAAGGAAAGAAACTGTTTACAAGAATCAGTGAAGCAGGGCTCATTCATCTGCATTCAATCCGCTAATAAGTGATTAAAATTAGGCCAAGGAGGCATTTATTTCTGCCTGACATAATATTAATGAAATTAATTAATCAGACCAGAGTTAACACATCCCTGATTCAAGATTTTGGAGTGATTATAAACCAGTCATGTTGAAATGAAAAGACACACACACAAACATTAATTATATATAGCATGAAAAGTACCTGCACACACTAGAGCTACCAATGTATATTTAATACAAGTGACAAGGTCCTAAATCCTCCCTACAGTAGACTGCCCTCATCTATTGAGGCTAATGAGGCCATGTGTCTGACATGTCACCAAATGTTTGTTTTGTTTTTTTCTCACCTCTAGCAGCATGTTTCTTATTCACTTTGGCTCATTCACACATACAGATCAAAAATCTATACAACACATGTATTTGGTGATATACTTATTTACTTGCCAAGGCCAAGTATTTAATCCCTATCAGATACATTATCCTTTAACCTTGTGGCGTGCTTTGCTAAATGACTACGAACAGCGTTTGCTAAAGGTTCAGATGGAGCTAACAAGCCATGTAATTGTTTCAAGATGGTCTTTAATTCATTAGATGCTCATGACAAACTGGGATTTTCACAGCACCTCAGCATGTAATGCACACTTTTCTTTAATTCTTCTCATAAAGAGCATGAAGTGGCATACTGAATCACTGCACAACTGATGAACAATGTATATGAGAGGTATAAAGAGGTATCAGGGCAGTTTTATGTTGGATTGGCTGTTAAAAGCTCTAAATATTTGATTATCTCATAAAAACACATGACATCCATAAGACAAATCTTTGAGTATATATAGAAGAGTGTACATATTCCTGTGTGAGCTTGCAGTGCTCAGGTAGCAGGTGCTGGGGGAAAAAAAATAGTTGCGGTATAAGAAAGTTGGATCAGACAGTTTCAAAACAAAACACCATTGTCCTAACAGGTCAACCAGGGAGAGCAACAAGAGTCAGTGAAGTTATAAAACACTGTGAAATACTGCGAACACTGAAGAAAGAAATAGAAATCAAAACTGTGGCATGAAATATTCTGGCTCGTTCTGCAGGGTACGGTCTGTTATATGTCTACGTCAACTGGGAATCCACTCTTCTGCGTATCGGTGCGCAGCTCAGAGTGTTATTTTGAAGGTCTATAATAGAATCTGTCTGAGGGGAGACAACTTCTGCTTTAAATGTCCAGCTCTACTTCATCTGTTCACATTTGTTTATCTATGTTACACTAAAATAAAGCACCTCTTATTCCACTTAAGGTTATAATACCCACCGAACATACCATCAACCACAGCCTGAGACATGTAGCTGACTCTCCTGGAGGTCTCCAATGACAGAATAATAGCAGTCGTCCTACAAGTGATGTGTGGACGAGGACCTGCACTATATCTTCTGAGTTGATGATGTTTTGTCAGAGGTTTGGAAACGAAGCACCTTAGACACATTTGTTATGGATGAAAAATGAAATTTGAATCCCACAGACTGAACAAACACATCACTGTGAGACTAAGAACATACTAAATAAATATTAGGTAGAAAGTTGGAATCCACTGGGTGTCTATTATTTCTTCTGCCGTCTGCAGTGACTCTCAAGACTCTTAAGACCCTGAACTCCAGTTGCTCAATTTTAATGGCAGGACATTGAGGGGCTTTGCACAAGCTTGTTATGATTTTTCTTAGAGTTAGGCATTCTCCAACATACCATAAAAGTAAAAAATAACAACTTCTCTATTTTATTCTTAGTTGTCAGGGGAGTTTATGCCAATTAAAACTCAAACTCGCCATCTATTAGTCAGGTTACAAAGGTTACAGCAACTGTGTGTGATCTGGCTTGTTGCCATTTCTTCTGTTCATATTTTTGCTTTTAGAAGAAATAACCTAAGAAAACCATAGGCAAAACCATTTTGTAGTTCTTTGTGCAATAACTAAACCCATACTGGCCACACACATACACACCCAATACATTATTACATGAGAGTCTAATGGAGGATTTGGCTGCAGGCCAGAGATGACCTACACTGCATGTAGCTGATTGTATTCTGTTGAGCAGGTGAGAATACTTTATTTTCTTTGTTTCTGTTTCCTGCCTAACGAGACATTCATGGTCCTTTATAGCACAGGAGCATTAGTAGTCAGCTTCAGTGTCAAGAAAAGGACATTTTCCATTCAAAGTACAAAAGAAACAAAAACGATCCCTGAAATATCAAGAGAAATATGTCTGGGATGTTTAATACTGAACATGTGTGACCCCGCAGAAGCCCATGTAAATCACTCACTCATTCATCACTGATACACGCGATGGATCAGAGCTGCCCTCATACGGTACACACTAATGCTTCTTCACTGACACTAACAAGACCGCGTGTAATGTTCTGGAGGTAATTTTCCTTATGCCACATTTCTATTTAGTCTTCCAGTCAAATAATTATGACCAGCTATGTGTCAAGTACAGTTTAATATGAAAGCATGCAAGTAGATACAGCCTGAAAAACATGAGGTATGCTGTACTATGGGTATACTGTATATTATGTCATGTTTTGTTGGTGTTGGTAAAAGGAAAACTGAACACAAATGACAACAAAATCTCTGAATAGGTGTTAAACTCAAAGCAGGTTATAGCAATAATGGCATCCTAGTATCAGACATCAGGACATTTTATCTCTAAATCATTGTCTCTCAGGTCACACGGAGTTCCTATGCATATTATAATGTAAAGATGACTGATTGATTTGGTTGACTTTATGATGTTATAGATTTATGATGCATAAATAGATGCAGAGTATTTTTGACTCCTCACAGAGGGGAATTTTTTTAAAGCTTGCATAGAAACTGAAGAGATGACTCAAGGTCTTTTTTTTTTTTTATAATATCAAGCATCACTAAGTGCAGAGCTGTCATCATTATGGCTGTTCAATGAGAGAGTCAAAGAGAAATGAAAAAGTGGAGCTGGGTCTCTGATGCTCAGCCTCACAGGCTTCACTAACAGGGGCTCAGTGCACACTAGCTGGAGCAGAACGAAGCCCCAACACCTTCCTCTGTGCTCTGGTGAATTGGGACCTTTTTTTGCGTGCAACCACTGTAGCATTTTTATCACTTCCTAAACTAGAGGAACACAGAGAGAAGAAAGCTATGTTTCTACTTGTGATCAGATCAGATTGCTATTACCAGCATGCTGAAACTATATCAATGATCAATTAGCTGTGAATTAGCTGTGTTTTTCATTTTGGGACAAAAAAATATAATGCATTTTCAAGTTACAGATGTAGCATCCCTTTGTTAACAAACTAGTTGCGCTGCTGCATTAGTTTTACTACCTATTGCTTTATTGATTATCACTATGATTTGCTCTCTTTTTGAGTTTTGTTTTGAGATTTGTGGTGTTGTTTTGCTGTTGGGCTCTGTGGTGGGATGAATGTCCCTGTGCTAAACAACTTGTCATCTTGCTCTTTAAGCATATATCGTTGAGGTGTCTTTGGAGAACAAACGTGATTTACAGATACCTGTAACTTGCAGCTTGTATATGTGGCTATAGTTGTTTTCTCTGTGTGCACATTTCTGTTCCTGAGGATGCAAGTAAAAATGAAGATATGTGATTAACAATGTCTAACCTGAGACATGATCAGCTACTTGTAGTAGCATTAATCATGTTGTGGCACTTTAACTAGCGAATTTACACGCTAAACACTAGATCACATCTGAACACAAGCGAGAGGATCAATCTCTGCTCCACTCACAAGGCGAAAGAGATGAAGAAAGGAGGGAGGGAGGGAGCTACTGATACGCTGACCTGCAATAACAAGCGTTTTTGCTTAATCAAGACAAACCGCACTGATGTCCAATTCTCTATAGCTGCCAGAGGAGCAAACACTGTGAACACAAATAACTTAGAAATGTGCTGTGTAATGACGTTTGATGGCTTTCTAGCTAACAAAGCATGAAGCAACTGTGTAATAATAATCATAATACATACCATTTGTACGACAGGACAATACATTTCTAGATTACTGATTATCTTCGGGCAACTATGCCGTCATTATACACCATTTTTCAGACTGTGTAGAATTTTAATAGCCCCATAAATTAAGTGTTTTTATCAAAGGGACATGCACTATGAGATGTGGATATTTCACAACTGCCTTTTGATACCGTGCCAAACATTTCCCCACTACTGCCAAATGCATTTCAATGAGGGAAGAAAATCCAACACATACCATATAAGTTTTCAGTCTTTCCAATGAGGCAGAGATACTGATACAACAGTTTACTGTAAAACGTGAAGCCTTTATGCTTTATGCTTTCTCAAACCAGTAGCAAGAGAGCATGTCGGAGCAACTCCAACAGCAACTCCATCCTGAAACTCCCTGTTAATAAGAGCCTGCAATTATCTTTCACTCAGAATAAAACATTGGCAGACCCTGTCCTGGTTCTCACCTCTCCACTTTGCCCTCTTTGACAAACCCTCTGTTACACCCCACCCTGCCTCCTCAACTCATCATCCACATCCATCCTCTGAAATCCCCTCCATCGTCCCTACCTGCTCTGAAGATCTTTATTCCCCTTTCAATTTCCCCTTTTCCACTCTTGCTATGTCCTAAAGGAAAAGATGCTTTCTCTTCAGAGCATGTTATCCCCCCCCCCCCACATACACACACACACACTTCCTACAAACACAAGGGATCCACAAAGATATAATTTTATCATGTTGAGACAGAAAATGAGACATAATGACTTTATACCAACTATACCAACATTTAAGTTCAGTGTCTCCTGAACAAATAAAACCACAAGCAAACAAGCCTACGACCAAGTTGCTGCTTTGGTCCACGCTGGTGTTTCAGAACTCTTCTACCTAACTGCACATGTCAGCTGAGACTCTTTATGAAAGCTTGAAAAATGTGGGTGCGTGTTCTGGCTCTGTTTATCGCCGACTCCTCTGGGACCAGTCATGTGCTTATGATTTGGCTCCATGAGTTTGCGTTTTGCGGGTGATTTGAGTGACTCCATCAGGCACTATGAGTTTGCTTGATTCATTCTCGGTATGGAAATTGTAAGAGACAAGAGAGGCTGTTGGTAAATATTATAGTTACTCACACAATGGTATCATTTACTGCCCTTACATTGAATCATGCGCTCAAAGCATGCTGGCTAATATGTCAGTGGAGGAGCAAGCCAATAAAATAAAAAGGCTACATTTTGTAGACAAAACAAACTTTTCAGTTTAACCATTAAACATCCTTATGATTAAAGACAAGCACATACTCAAACAGTATCCACAGAAAATTGTGTTTCTTCCAAACAGGGTACTAGGGGGTCCACAGTATAACGACTTTTTATACTGTCTTGCTCCATTAATTTAATTCCTTACAAATGCCATGTGTAAAATGCTTATTTTCATCACCATTATTTCTCCACATGCAATGTTGATAGTAAGAAAATCAAATTCAAACTTCTAAATAACCACGTCTCTGGACATCTCACAAATGCATATATGGGTCTGGGGTCCAATCGCAGTCTCTTGGGGGGTTGACAAGATGAAATCATTTGAGAATCTCAGCCCTGTAGTTTATTTGGTTCAGTACTGTGTGGGCTGTTTCTGTTTGTCAGTCAGCCTCTGGCTAAGGCTCACAGTGTGGGTTAACTCGACACTGCTGTGGCCCAGCTCCAAGGATAACCAGGTGGCTGAGGCTGGATCACTGCAACGGAGGGAGAACTGACATCAGATCCTGGTTTGTGGTCAGCCAAAAGACACATGGCAGCCAGCAAAAGAAAACTACTGGTAATATTACATGGAGGGCAACACTGTACTCATTGACTGCTTAAAAGAAACTGGCAATATTTGCTTTACTATGACTGGTACAAGGAAGTGCTCTGCATGGGAGCAAAGTACATGTTTCTGGGTAAAGTTGTCTGCTAAACTATTGCTAGCATTTAAAGTAAAATTCCACAGCACATAAAGAAAAAGGTATAAAACACTAAATGAGAAGAAAAAGGAGATTCATTTTGACATTTGGCTTTCGATGAGCATGGCATGACTCACCGGCAATGATAAATTTAATGTACTACCTGTAGAGTGATGTGGCTGAAACAACAGTCCTCCAAATCTATAAGTCCTTCAACAAACGTTAATCAGCTGCTATTTTGAGAGGTTCCAGATTCTCATATGTGAGTTTTTTCTTATTTATACATACATATACATTTGTATTTGAACATATAGCCTTGGTTATTGTACAGTATTTTCTGTCAATATATGGACAAAATAAAGAATTAAGAAAGAATAATTTTACTTGTGGAATTCACAACAGTATATATATGTATTGTATAGTATATATAACTATATAGTATATATAGTTATATACTACAGTATACTGTATGATATATGCTATATAACGCATATATGATATTATTGTATTCTTTGTTGTGATGCATCAATATCTACCATTAGTAACATTTTACTACTGTAGCTGTTGTGTGGTTGTTGAAGTGCAGTTTATTAGAACTGCTTCGTAAACTGTAGGGTGGTTTAGTTATAATACTGATCATATTATATATTTATCATATATTTTGTACATAACAATTATCGGTAAAGTAACAAGTAACTATGCCTTATACAAATACAAATACTTTCTTTACCTAGAAAAAAAAAGGTGATTACTTGTATGAAGGATTGTTCCTTAGGTACTACACATATGTCAACTCGGCACTCACTTATTTCACTACAGCATATACGCAGAGGGATACATGAAAATGGTCTTGTGTGCTTAGAGAGCAGATTGGATTTAGACTGAAACAATCTGCACTTTTGGGCTATGACATGCTTTGCTGAAAAGAAGATTGTGTGCTTGAGGAGAGTACAGCCTCCAACTGTTTCACTCTAGGTGGGTTTTTTGAAGCACACTGTCTATACACCCCCCTTACCAGCACCCCTAATGCTCTCCAAATCTCCAGCCTCACTCACTTGCCTGTCAAGCCCACATCTGCTCTGTGTTACCACTAGAGCCTTTGCTGTCAATTCAATTAGGCTCTCTCTGTGCAGGTCAAGCTGAACCGAAATGTACTGTTCACGTGAATACTTACAAAAACACAAGCTATTCTGAAATACATGGCTGGATTCCAGTAACAATTTGCACCATTAAGACAAGTTTGTTTGGATGATTTCATGTTAAAAGGTTCAGGTACCCTATTACATTAGTACATATACAGTAGTGTGTGTCTCCCTATGTAGGAATAATGACATTTTATAGACTCATCATCAAATACACACACCAGTCTGCACGCAAGAGCTCAATAAAATAAACGGGTTGCCACAAAATGCCAACATTTTATTATTAAAATGTCCCAGAAGATCTAGTAGACAATATCATTAAACATATGAATGGAAGGACAGTTGGAAAGGCCTGATGCACAGAAAGATTAAAAGCAGCAGCTCAATTGAATATTCACAACTCCGCTTTGGGAAATCCGATGCTCGAAATTCTACTGCTATGAACGAATTAAAAACTCTCAGCGGAAACTAAGCAACCACAGCAAATTAATGTTTTGTTGTGGTGTGTCGTTACTGATGTAGCACATGACTGCCTGCACTCAACCCCACAGAGCAGACTGTCCCTAAACAATAAGATGATTTTTTTTGGTCTGTCTTTAATTAGTCACACAATCAGCAGCAGATGTTTTGCTGAAGCTGAGATGCTGACCAGTGACTGTCCAACAGTAGGTATTCAGTGAGGGAAAAACATTTTGGGTTGGGCTTCAAACAAGCTTTAGAAGTGCATGAGTGCAAAAGTCATACTAGAAATTGTCTTGCACATTTTAAAACACTCACATCCATTTAGACAAAGTTGGTTTTGAGTCTTGGAAATTACTGGGTAGAAATCTAACACTCTCTCATACATTCAGGAGATTAAATACATCCAAGCTCTCATTTCTCCCAGAAGAGTCTGTATGTTCGCATCTGTTCCCACCTCATTAAATTATCTACACCTGGCCAATCACAGAGGGTCTCCGGTGTGCAGCAAACCAATGGGGTGTGAGGTAATTGAGCACAGCAGCTGTACAGAAGCACTACATCAGCATAGGTGACACGCTGGGAACTCTCATCCAATCCCCGCTGCCCCTGCTGTGTATGTTCACAACCAATCATAAAACATTCCCGCTGTGTTTCTCTCAGCCAATCACCTTGAAGCCCTGCTGGCAGCTGAGAACCAAGCTCCACGGAATGAGAGGTCATCTTGACTTATCTTAGATCTAAAAAACTGCCAAGTCACACAGGATACTATTCTCAATTAGTGTGCATGCATCTAGTACAACATACCTCAGCCTCTTGTAGTACTCTTTGACCTTATCCAGTGACGCAGCGTTGACTTGGGCCTGGAACTCCTCCACTAAAACATTGTCTCTGTAGTAATATCCTTCCATACTCTCCAGCGCTACAGAGAGATTAAATGAAAAGAGTGTAGTGATAAAGACACTGTATATCCATCTATCATCCAGTGTTTACGATCATCCATATAGCGACTTAGCTCTCTGCACTACTGCTGACTTTAAGTTACCTATCCATCTATCCTCAATATACCTTGAGTGAAGAGCACAGGGTAGATTTTGACACCTCCTCCATTTTTCAGTCTGTGAGGCAGCTGAGAGAAATAGAAATTCTCAAGCTGGAAGCAAACCTTCAAGGCCTGGCGGGTGCCCTCGACCTGGTACGAAATGGGCATGTCTGCCAGAGGAGAAGTGGAGAGGAGAGGAAAGGTTTTATTCAGAGCACAGTTTAAAGCTTTTACTTAAATATTAAAGAAATGTACGCAGCACTTATGAAGCTGTGATAATGCTTCTCAGCTGAAGCCATAGTTTTAAGTACAACAAAACAGAGTACATACTGGCCACCAGAGGCTCTCCTTCAAATTGCTGGAAGTAAAATGTGACCTTCTCCAGATCAATTAAGGCCACTTGAGTGTCCTCCAACATGGCCTGCTCATCAGTCTGAAGAGAGAAAGATTGCATTCTAGTAAGGGTACAGTCAGAGAGAAAGTACTTATTGAGTTTTAGACATCAAAGTCTGTTTGGAGGTCTTTTATGGGATGTGAGAAAAAATTGTGTCAGGTCTTTTGCTGTGCCAGGGGGTGCTGCGTAAAATCAGATAAATTGTGTCAAGTAACACTAAACGTGAGAGCTGCAGACTGCAAGTTTGAAAATGAAGGAAAATCCGGTGTGTGGAGAAATAAGTGAGGATGCCAAGCATCTGTAGCCTGCTCTTCATCTTTGCTTGAGGCTAGCGCCTTGAAGCTACAGTAGCCTCATTAAGTCGCTACTGTCAACAAATCTAAATCTCCCACTGAACCATCAGTGTTGAAATTGCATTGTGGATAATATAGGAACCAGATTTTGATAAGAAAAAAGAAAGAATAAAAAGACAACATATCAGCAGTGAGACTGTTAAGCAGCTCATGACCTGACCTTATCCTGTAGGATACCTTCATAAACCACCACAACTGCACAAATCATGATGCCCGTTGGGATGATATTTTCATGTTCATGTTCATGATATTTTCATTTCATCACGTACGTGATGATTGTACGATCATGACAGTTTTATTAGTATAGAAATACTGTGTTTTATTAGTGATCAGATCACACTTTTTCTTCTTTTTTGCGCAACTATATTTGCATGACAGTCTGTGTATGCTTATGTGTTTGTCTGTTGTTATATTTGCTATAGCACTTATATGTTATTTATATCTCTGGACATGTATATGTGAGTGTGCATATTTCAGTGTCAAAACATCCACTTATTGTCCTCTCCCACCGGCCAGCGTATCTTCTTGTGCCCATTGCGATGGTGGCTTGAATATTTCAGACTGTGACGCTATGTATCTCATCTCATCCCTTCCCTCCCTTTCTTCTCTATCTCTTCTTCTCTTCCTCCACCACATGCAGAGGGATAAACAGAGCAGCGGTGGAAGAAGATTGGGGTCCTTCTTCTAAGGACACATTTGAGATGGTCCAACATGTGACAGATGGGTACCCGCTGCCCTGCCAAGTGACGCCTGCTGCGTGTGGGCAAGTTTATATCAAAGGGCGTCACACAGACAAACATCCCCAGACACACAAAAACACACACACACACACACATATTCAGTTTACAGAAACATCCAAACACACACACCCACTGCATCCTCAGCTTGTTTCATGCTGCCTTTCATGTGGTGCCCTGAAAAGGAGCATGCTGAGATTACACTGGAATCACCTGCAGGTATTGAGACCCTGTTTTGTTCCACAGGGACACTTGAAAGGAAATAAAGAAAGGGAAAGAGAGACAAAGAGATAGATAGAAAGAAAGAGAGAGCATGGCAGCAAATAGAGAGAAAAGCATCAACAATGTCTGGGGACACGATGTGAACTGCACACTCTTCTAACCTAAATAAACAGTCATCCAGGGCACTGGATGACTGTTTATTTAGTAATGACTGTGGCATTAACAAAAAGAAAGGAGGTGGCAGAGCTGAAAATGTTAAGATTTTCATTGGGAGTGAAGAAGAAGAAGAAACTCATATGCATTACTTTTTCTGTTAATTTTGTCATTCAAGACTGTTTTAGGAGCATCCTAAAACAGGGGGGTAAACCTTTTCCAAAATGGACAGATTGTATTTTGGCTCTAATGATCTAATTTTTAAATATGTAAATCTGTATCCATCTGTTTATATGTTTAGTTACTACTACATTTATACATTTAAATCCAGATTGCCAGAGCTGAAGTAACAACAAACCATAACAGCTTCATTTCATGTAGGGTATGTTACATGTTTTGCTATCTGCTTAGTGTATTAGCTATTGGTGTCAGTGCTGAGCTCATCAGTTTCAGTCAAAATGTGCACCAGGAATGACAAATGATTTAGGTATGTTGTGTTGACATCATATACATGTCTGTGTGTGTTTGAATTTTCAGACAGCTGCACAAAGCAGTAACTGTATAGAGGAAGGTTAAGCTTGAGTATCAGAGAAAGGTTAGCTACGGGATTTGGCTCTGCAGCACACCCCAGTAATTAAAACCACAGCCATCACAGTGGGTAGACTCTGTATTGATCTTTGGTGTCCTGGCTGATTGATAGTAGCATCTTGATGATCTGGACATCTGACATCCAAACACACAGTATAAATGGTGGATACCATCTTATTTGTTTAGCTGTGTCACCCTTCGAATTCAAAAGATAAATGCTGCACAGTTTTTGTAGATGTAATTCAAAAACTTACAATGCAATTCCTATTTTTGATATATTTGTGTGGTGCTCACCAGATTGGGGGAAAGGAGAGACTGGAAGTGGAAGAGCAGTCCAGCGCTGGCAATCTGCTCCAGCCATCGGTGGCTGGCTTCATGTGGCTCCTGGAGGTCTTGGGGGTCTGAGCTGTCCTGGTCAGGATCCCTGCCTGCTTTGTGGAACTGAAAGTAAACAGATGAAACTAACTAGAAAGGTAATGAATCAAACAAAAATATCTTTCATGTCATCTTTCATCAGTTTTTAATTCCAGTATGACATACTCTAGTTTACCTGATTGAGGACAGCCAGGAGATGTTCTGAGAAGGCACATATGGCTGCAACTAGAGACTGACAGAACACCATGTCTCGACGCAACTGGATCTCTGAGTCTATGAGAGAAACAAAAAGATAAAAGAAGCTAAGTGAAACAGAAAAGTAAATAAAGTAAAAGTAAGTAAGTGGATCAGTGGAGAGGAAATGAAGGACACAAAACTGAGTCAAGATTAAAAAATCAGATGCAAAGTGGTGATGCAAAAGGCTGAAAGAAAAGAAAAGGAGTGACAGAATTAGGTGATGTTTATACAAGTAATTCAACATTTTTAATTCATACTGTCTCTGTCATACTGTGGTGTGGCATTTTTTAAGCTTTCACTAAAGTGATAAAAAAAAGTCTTGGGTGCTTTTTTTTAATCTTTTTATTTTTTTTTATTATCTCCTGATAATAAAAAATTATAAAAAATTATAAATTATAAAAATTATAAATTATAAAAAAATAAATAAGCAAATGACAGCTGTGCTTGAGTGGAAAATAGTTGACTGCTCCAAAGTCATAAAGGGTATGGTTTTATTCTTTTTTGTGTGTGCAAAATGGATTTAGTACAGGGGCTACAATTTTCTGTATTTCAGAATTACAGTAAGAGGAGAGTTAAGACAAACCTGTATACTGTAGTAAAACCAAGAGCAGCCGCGTCTTTACCTCTGGAAATAAATAAATAAAATCAATTCAGTGAGACAGCAAAGAGCCTTATATCAACTCCCAAATAGTTCTCCTTGACTGCAGTAGTATGACCTTTGCTATAAACTCAAACCCTTAAGTCATAAATAGGACAATGCTGTATAACTGTTCTGCTCCATCCCAGCTCCACAGCTGTTTATCTTCACATATAAAAAAAAAAAAAACACAGCATCATAAAAACCAGCCACAGGCAAAGAGTACAATAACGTAAATCTGCATGTGTTTATAGTCATATCAGAGCTGCGGTTAGCTTGGCAGGACACATATGAAAAAAACATCACGAGGAGAGGTGGAGAAAGTACACATGCTAAACTGAACATTAATATTAACTCTGCTTATTTTTTCTTTCTCTCTCATGACCGGCAGTTCACCTTTTCATCATTCAGTGTCATGTGGCCAGCCCTCCGTGTAGGCTGTTTTATATCTACCTCTGCTGTCCTGTAGCAGTTGGTCTGTATGTACATACAGTATATGTCTGGATGTTTACAGTTTCAATAGAGCTGCACGTTCGGTGGTCTGGGATTGCTTATACCTACACAACTGAAGCTAAAGTTGTAGTTCTATTTGTGTTTACCATGTTTAGGATAGGTTTAGACATACACTGACCTTCAACATATTTAGCGATGGTTTGTGTGAGGACCTGAACACTGCTGGGAAGGTTCCAAGGATCCTGCTTGACATGGAGACGCAACTGTTTGGTGCAGTTCACCTTGGGCTCCATCTCCTGAATAAACTCTGAGAGAGACACACACAAATATAAAAAGAATAAGCATGTCTGTGTATTAACTGTGAAGCACATATCACATATGAAAAAGTCCTCTTTTCATATCTTACTACATTATTCAAAAGAGACAATTCAGTAAAAAAGACATTTAGAAAAGACAACAGATAAATAAATAATAAATTATCACACTTATCTGCATCTTTCTTTACTTTACTATTCTGCCTCTCATGAACCACCTGTATTTAACTTTTGTTTCTTTTTACATCTCTCTTGCTCCACATTTGTCACCTTAACATTTCTTTCTATCTTTCTCTGCTTCTCTCAATTTCTTATTTGTATAAATGAAAACTATAGGTCCGTCAGCACCAAACCAAGTGATATTCCTCCTCTTTTATTAACTGATACCACAGACCACCAGTTTTTCGACAGTGTAATATTTTTCTACTCTCATCTTTGCAGTAGCGAAACCACCCTGATTTAACCCCTGTCAAAACTAGACACAATGCTTGGTAATGAAGTTTACTTTGGAGAGGGAGAATAGATATGTGAAAGAAAGGTCACTGTTTAACAGACGCTTCAAGTGGGTTTAAAGTCTGTGTGTGAGTGTGTCTGAGAGTGACAGAGAGAGTGCACGATCAGATGCAGGAATGCTCCACTTGTTAGATAATCCTGTTTGCTCTGTTATCAACCACACACATTACTGGAGTTAAGATGGATCAGCTTCATGTCCCTCCTGAGGGCATTTAAGCACGCACACACACAAACGCACAGCAGATTTTATTTCAGTTCAAGTGTATCTGCACTCACTTGAAGACAACCAGAGGAGCCAAAAAGGTCCAAATGGTTGGAGTTGGAGGCTCAGTAACTATCTTCTACATTTAGAGCTCATCACACTCCATTTAAGTATCAATCAAGGACAAGAAATAAGCTAACAATTTCATACCAGAACCTATAAAAGCCTTAAAAGCTTTACATAGTACAATACAGACCACAGCGGTAACAAATTAAACATAAAGTAACTGTCCTTGAAAAGTCTGGGAAACATTGCTTTGGAGTATACTTATCCTCAGACATATCTTCAAAATGGGCTGAGTCATCTGTGCAGAGCTGAACCGATCATAAAAAGGCACAGTAAGTAGGTTTATATTTGTAGTGGGATATGATAAGAATACATTTAGCCCATTCCAACATTTCCTACATTTTCCTGTAGAGATTAAATGTAACAATAGCCACTGAGGTTAAACACTGGGGCCAAGATGGGGTTAAACGGCAAATAAACACATAGTGAAAAGAAAATTATCACATAACATACAAGAACAAAAGCTGCTATGGGGTCACATTTTCCATTGACTGGTAAGCAGCACTGCAATAACTGTAAAGTGGAGATGAGTATGCGACTAAGTGGTGCTGTTTGAACATTATAAACTGCCTCAGAGGGAAGGGCACTGGAACTGATGAAGAGGAAAAGAAGTGGAGAGACGGCAGAGAGGGATGAAGAGTGATGGATGGATAATCTGGTTTTTTGGGGGTTTTTTAAGTGCTGGAATCCACTTCCAGTACATCCCCCATGTCTCTACAATAACATCTGTGCACACACACACACACACACACACACACACACACACACACACACACACACACACACATTACACAACAGGAAGTTGCGGCCCCCTATGCGCAGGTGGCTACAACATTCTCGGCACTAGCTCTGTTTTCTCTCAGCATTGTGCTGGTTGGGCTTGGAAGCTTCTCCTTTATTATCATAGGCCCAATGTTCAGCAGAAAATAGAAAACGGTAAAAAAAATATTTTGCAAGGAAATAAGACAAAAAACATCAATATTTTTGATGCTAAAAGACGAACTTTTACATTTCTCACTTAAATGTTTTGACTAGTAGGTGTACTGTATAATGTTTAAAGAGCACATCACTGTCCTGGTGTTTTACCTTGTAATCCTCTTCCAGGGGTGAAACACTTTGTCTGCTCAAATGCCCGAGCCACCACTGCTCCTTTCAGGACGCTGGTAATTGACTCCACCTGAGAAAAGCACAAGGGTCAAGCTGCTGCACCTACGTGATACAGTTTTAACACTAAGTCAAGATCAAGCAAAACATGGAAGGGAAGCGAAAACTGCTTCCCCAACATAACCATCACCTGCTTCTCTCGCACACTCTGCACCCATACACACAATCCCACAGAGCAAGAGGACACACTTTGTTATGCACTGAGTAAACAAAACTTGGTAAACTGCTCTACAATAAAACAAATTACAGGAAGCAGCTCGAAAGTGCAGCTAAAGCATATTTTTCCTGCATTTCAACTGCTTTTCCACAGCATCATAAAAATTCTAGTAGATGGTGTATGCATGTGGGCACTGCATGTGTGTGTGTGTGTGTGTGTGTGTGTGTGTGTGTGAGGATGTTTGTCTGTATGTGTGTCTGAGTGTGTAGACATTGTATCAGATGTTAATCAGATGTAGCCTTTGTTCAACATGTCTCTAAGAGGTCAAAGGTCAGCTAATCCCTTTTCTTCATACACAAAAAATTCATTTTCAATCAAATTAATTAACTATAACAAGATCAAAAATCTAAAAAAAAAGTAGATTGTATTGCTTAGAAGATTAGACATACACTATTAAAGCTTAAAATAAGATTAATTTACAACTGAAAGTAAATGTAGGAAAGGCTCAGGGATGGGAGCAGTTTTTAAATGTAGTGAGGAAGTTGGACTCTTTGGTTTTCCACTAAAAGTCACAACAGTCACATCTGTGCAGATGTTTAGCTGCCCCACCTGGCTAAACAAATGCTCCAGGAAGCTGTGAAGTTTCTTCTGTTTATCATGGGACAGCCACACGCTGGAGGGCATCTCATCTCCTGCAGAAGTGTGGATACAGCTTGTCAGCATTAGTCCACAAACATACTGTGTTAAGCAAATACAGTATATTTAATGTGTCAAAACATCAACTAGAATTAAGACAAAAAAGATAATAACACTATGGGTGTGTGACAGAGATGTCCTACGAGACAGTGGGAAACAATATTTGACAGGAAATACAGCTGTGTAAGATGTTACTGACAAATCCAGCTGAAGTGTTTGGCCAAACATCTGTCATGTTCAATTAGATTCAAGATTAGATTATTTTTGTTCTCAGCTTCAAGAAAGGTTTTGTATAATGACTCAGTGATATCGTAATCATGATCGATCACTTACAGGACTATTTTTGGAACATTATGGGTTATGACACATGATCTGGGAAACTTTGGGAATACTCTATAATGTAATTAGATGTCATATAGTAAACACCATACCTGCCATGACTGTTCAATAATATTGAAAAAAAGTTTAATTATTTTGCCTGAAAAGTATTGTAACTAATGGCTGAGTGTTGCATTTGTTTACCTGAGTCCATGTCATCACTATGAACATAGGAGCTACAGTGGCTGCTGCAGATACTGGTGAAGGAAGCAATGGAGTTTCTGTTGCTGTTACAGTCACTGATGAGAAAGAGATAAGGAGAGACCAGAGACAATAGACTTAGTGCTCATTTCCACACACGCTATTCAGGAAATCAGTTAAGAATATATGGTATGGTGTGTCACATAGTCCAGTATGTGATTTAGAAGCTTTTATTTATATACTTTTGAACCATTAAGACCTTTGTTGATCTTCTATGTAACCGACTTTCACTCTTTATTTACCTGTATGAATCTCTGTTGCTGATAGTGTCGTGTCCAGAGTCCTCCTGCTCGTCACCCGTGACGTTGAAACACACTTTCTTCCCGTTCCGCTCGCCCTTCTCTCCTTCACTCTCTGCAGATATGTAGCTCTCTGGGCTCCTCACCTCAGATGCTGCAGGGTGGGTAATGGAGGACAGAAGGCTGATAGAGAGACAGGAAAAGAGAAGATAAAAGATAGAAAGAGAGAGAGAGAGGAGGGATTACATAAAGCAGCTATGACATCCGTCCAAATCTAACACTGAAGACAGCATGATAAAATCATCTTCTTTGATCAGACTAGGATTGTACATATGTACAGTGTGTGTCTACGTGTGCACGGACTCCAACAGCTGACTGAGTGGGCCAAACAAAACTCCAACCTGTTTGTCTTTAGCTTCCGCACCAACAGCTTCAGATGGTCAGGGATCAATATCACAGTAATAGATCCAAACACGTAGCAGGGTGCAGCTGTGTCAACACGCAGCAACTTTTTTGCAAAGATCAGCTACCCTCTCACTGTTCCCGGCCTGTATTCTATCCGATGACTATCAAAAAGAGCAGGAAGAGGCCGGCTGGGATATTTTCACAGTTGCAGGCAACACATGGTGGCATTTAAAGCTGTATTCCAAAAACTGCAAGGCTCGTGCTTTTTTCTGATCTCTCCCTACGCTCACACATTGACACGCGATGTCTGTTTACATTTCAGTCTTATTTTAATTTGTGTCCGCTTACATTTTCCATTGTGTCATAACATCAGCCTTTAGGACAATTCAAAGCAAAGTGGGAGTAGGGAGAGGAGAGGCTTCTAGAGGCTACTCGCAGCTACATGAAATAAACTGTCTCCCGCAAGTTACCCAAATGCATCTCAGATTTTTATGCCCCTTTATAATTTCACTTCTCCTTTTCCCCGTAGCTCTCTCTCTGTTGACCCTCTTTCTACCAATTCACAGGCTGACTAGGCCACAGAGACGTCCTCATTATGAGCCTCTCCAGGAGCCACCACAATGCCCGTTCAAAGCAGAGAGGCATTCCATCACCATGGAGCAGCCCTGCAGGCTCTGTGATTGGCTAAAGGTTAATAATGAAGTGAGCACAGTTTAGGACCTTTGGGGCACAAACTATCAGAGTGCGTAAAAGAGAATAACACTGACTGGATCAGAGAAGAGGTTACAACGGAGATAGAAACAGAAGAAAAAACTTCTTGCTCTTCCGAGCAAAGACAAGGTTGTCAGTCCGCGTGTGAAACTTACCAGCCCACAAGCTAAATTTGTAATGAGCACAAAATCCTAGCAAAAGTTTTTTTTATTTGTTAGATAGATGATTGGCCACTAGTCATTATCTAATAGTCATACTTTTAAATTTAAATTTATACCTCTACTGATCCACACTTTCAACTGTTTGGGATGTTTGCTAAATCCAACTGGGGATTCTCTGGTTTCTTGGATTAAACTTCTATAATCATCTCCCAAAGCTTGCATTGTCTTCATACTCCTCCTCTTTCACTTAATCTTTTTCTTTTTCAACTTTAAGGTCACGACCGGTCGCTTAAGCATTTCACTGCATATCGTACTGTGTATGACTGTGTACGTGACAAATAAAATTTGAATTTAATCTGTGTTAAATGTGACAAGGGGTTTCACTATACATGGATTTTACCTCAGTCTCCCTCTAGACTCCATTCACAATGAATTCTATATCCAACATCCATATTCATGGAAAACTTTGGTTCATTATCTTTCTACAAACTGCACAAAATGTTTTCTATTAACAAGCAAGCCTCACAGATAAATCAACTGGACATTTCATTTCAGTTAAAACCTATAGGCATGAAATACCTCAGTATTTGTATCTATTCACTGGGTTCTGCATTTTAACCTGTTTCCAGTCATTTCAAGCATCAAAGCAGATTGTCAATGCTGGAGCACTCTGCCACAGTCTCTTTATTGGAGAAATTAATGTGCTGAAATAGCCCTTTCCAGATTTCTACACAACTTTAACTGTTTGCCTTTTAATTTCAAAACACAGCGTATAGATAGAGTTGTGTCTTCTTTTATTTCATGTAGTAAAGTTTCCTTTGTCCGTAAATTTCAGTTTAATCAATTTGATGAACATGATAAAATTGTATGTGCTGCTATTAGTCTCCCAATGGTCAAAAATGTTTATTCTGGCGTTACTCTCTTTGTACATATTGGTGGATTTTATGATACTAGTCCTGTAACTCCTCTTTACTCTCTGCTCTGGTGTACTCCCCCTCTCCTTTGTCTCACTCTAGACACTCTTTCAACATTTTGTTCGAGTTTACTTTAAGATTTGGCTTCAGTTTTGCCCCCTTGTCACCTCTTCGCTCTCTCCAGTTCTGATCCAGGAAGTGAGGGACGTCCTGATACTGTATAAAGCATGTCACCAGGCACGTCCTCACACAGCTTTGACCCCATCTCTGTGAATCCAAGACAAAGGTTCACAGGTCACCGCCTCAAAATGCATTACTCAAGAATCAGCCAAAAAATTATGTAACATCATACTATGTTCCGTTGTTTTCTTTTCCTAAATTACTTTAGGAAATTTCTAATCTACTATTATAGTACTGTAGACTTCCTCTGTTGACTTTGGGTTGGGAACGAAGAGTTTGAACACACAAAAAGCCATCATAAACATGGCCACCTCAGGCCATTATTGCATCATTACACACACGTGCTGTCAAAGTTAGGCACACCCAGTGCAGAAAAAGCAACAGTCAC
The DNA here is from genome assembly GCA_034779795.1 of Ctenopoma multispine. NCBI lineage: Eukaryota > Metazoa > Chordata > Actinopteri > Anabantiformes > Anabantidae > Ctenopoma > Ctenopoma multispine. Next base: position 20,497,605 of record JAUYWH010000012.1, on the reverse strand, counting down.
AGCGAGAAAAAAACATCTTTGTGTGTGTGGAGATTGATAGAAAGCAACACATAAGAGGAAATGAGAAAGGACAGAAAAAAAAACTAAGTGAGCTTGGAAGGTGGAAGATGGGGTATGTGAACAATTAAAGTAGCAGTGACCCTTGGCCAATCAATGAACAGGTTAATTTGCAAACTAATCTAATGAAGAGCACAGGATGGTTGAAAACACCCACACAGGTCAGACCAATGCATCCCGACTAGAAAACTAGCAAAACAATCCATATTAGTGCCACTGCTGTGAAACACCCCTGTCTATATCCATACCTCTTCTTTAACAAGCTCCTCAAGCATATGCGTGTTTGTGTACTACTGCACAAATGTCTGTGTATGGTAAAGGTCATTATCTCCTTACTAGTCATGTCTTGGGGTATTTGAAGGTGCCTCGATGTGACCACACTAATTGGTACTGACAGGGGCACGACAAAATTTGTCCAGACTCAGTCATTAAATAGGCCTGCTGTGGACTCAACGCATTATTACCACAGTTAGGTGACAGCTCTGCTCCATCTAACAACTTTTAATGTCAATCTGCGAATGCTGCTGCCAAAGCTGAGGAGACTTCTAATGACTACATCAATCAAACGATCACCTAAATATTCATAACACACACATCTAATGCAATCAGTCAACTGTCCACCAATAATCACCAACTGCTGCAGGAGAAGCCAGGAAGTTTGTTTCTTAAAATATCTCATTTTAAAAGGTACTATGACTTTAGAAGTTGTGTACTGGTGCTTCTTTCTGCTGCACATGCCCATATTAGAGATCCATTGTTTGTGAATGGCATTTTTATGGGGCACCTGGCATAAGGGCACACTCTCTACTTCATTGAGATTATATTTCCTGTTTGGAGATGGGGTGGGCAGGACTGGAGCAGCGTTTCCCATTTCTTTCTGCAGCCTTGTATGCCTCCAGACAATGGAACCAGCAACCATGCTGAATACAGAGCGCTCAGGCAGGAAACACTGATCTAACACACACATTCCATATGAGGCTTGAAATTCCAAACATAAATGGAGCGTGAGCATACCTTTGTACCACCAAAGTCTGTTGCTGTTTCAGTTTTTCCTCTTCCTTCTCTCTCTCTCTCTCGCACGCACGCACGCATTCACACACACACACACACACACACACACACACACACACACACACACAGGTGCTGGAGTAATGACCAAAGCATATGCCCGCAAAGTGCCAGATGCAGCACTGTGACCATGCAAGCTGATAAAGTCACAGCTTGTTATTAAGAGGCAATCTAGTTTCACAGGACGTTTCAAATCAAGCCAAATAAAATCAACAGGCCAGTATCTTTTTCCATCGTAAACAAAAAGCGTTTTGAAGTGATTAAAAAAATATATCAATTTCACTGTTTGTTTTGCAGTATGTGGAGAATATGTTAGAATAGATTAGTCTCATGGCATTTTAATCAAACACAACATGATTTGCTGAGGGTTTTGTGCATGTATTGTATGTGTGTGTGTTTATGTGATCATACAGGTTCAGATGTTCTGTACTGTATAAGTGTGTACACATACGTAACCACTCACTCATGAATATGGGCACTGTGTATTTCCATCTCTTTGACAACAGTGGTGAGTTTGTAAAGAAGTTTCTGATAAGCATCCAAGGTGAGCAGGTCTTCTTCTCTAAGAAGGAAGCGAAGGCCGTGTCCCTCTGTCCTGCCCAAGCTATGGCCCGATGGTGCAGCCATAGTGGTGATGGTGTGCTGGACGTAAACCATGGGGTTTAGTTTACCTGAGCACAAACACACCAATAAAAACACAACAGTAAACAGTGAAAATTTAAAGCAGATTAAGATTAATATGTTCAATGATTCCACTGCGAAGCCCCTTTGTCATGGGTCCTATCCTCACTCACCCTGCTCAACACTGTTGCGTCCTCCCTTCTCCAACGTGTTCTTCCTGTTGTCCAGCTGCACACCAAAGGCACTACCCAGGGAGGTGGTGGTCTTGGGGTAGGAGACCTCCATCACATTTATATGACAATTTGTTGGGCAGAAGTCACTGCTATGGAGGGGGGACACCTTAGCCTTGGCCTGTTTAAAGGTGGGCCACGCTCTGTTCTTCAGCACTCTAGAAAACTGATACAAAGTGGGAGATGCCAGCGATTTAGAGAAAAGAAAATGTTGTGTTTCCTTTAATGAGTAGGTAAAGAGAAAGGTAATTTTCTAGAGATTTAGCACAGTTATGGCTAAGTTCAGGTTGACAATAGTAACCAAAAATTGGAAACATGTTCAATTTGTTACAGGGGAACTGTGGCTTTATTTCATCAGTGATATCAAACACAATTATAAACAACCTCATACTTAAACACACTATAGGACACATGGAGCCTAAAGGAGGATGGGACTTTCTAGGGAGGTTTTAGTAAAGTTGTAACATAAGTGCAACATGATAATAAGTTCACTAAAGGACATAAACCAAATATGCATCATTGGCCGTCTAAGATAGCTGGACTATGGAGTGAGCTGCTCCAGATGGACCATAAGCTGAGAACAAAACATCTCAGCACATTCTCCGTCCATCCCTGGCGATTGGTGGACTCTCATTTCCAGGCCTCAAGTTCAAATCTCTTTTTTTTTTAAATCACTTTCTTCTCTGTCTTAGTGTTCCTCTTTATCTTCCTTCTTTCACTCTTCGCTTATCTAAACTTTGTGCTCTTCTCATTCTTCCTATTTTACTCCCCCCGCTTTTCTCTCTAGGGGTCTGAGAAGGAATGCTCCAGTGCAGGAGGGGATCTTACACCCGTCCTGGATGTGACTGTGTCAGGCTATTTATAGGTGGCTGCTAATTAGTCCAAGGCCTCCTCTAATGTTGAGTCAGTTAGTCTTTTCCTTTCTCTCTCAAACACGATTGCACGCATAGGGATGTTTGCCTATAGACAAATGCTTGCAGATGTGATTGAAAATTCCTACAACCATGTGATAGAACCATTGGCTAAATATCTCTTCTTCACTTGTAGGTCAATAAGAGTTACACTGGTTACACTTTTGTACAGCAGGTGTTCAGATATTGCTGTACTTGATGGGGATCAAATTGTTTACAGTGTTTCACTAGACCGATGCACTTTGAGAAAGTGAGAAAACAAGCATCCATAGTGGGATTTGTTTTCTTCACTTGACGAGGTCCTACTACATACAGTATATAAGTTCTGTGCAATGTGTGGGGTCACTGTAAAGGCTATATCACAATGTATCTATGTTGCAGTATGTTTTATAGTTATAGTTTTATAAGCAGAACCACAGTGGAAAAAAATATTGCTTAAACAGCTGCAACTTATTTTGTGTAAAAACAGACATATTCAGTTGACAACTGAGAGAAATATTATCCAGAGTGGAGAGGCTGATGAAGGGCCTTTCTGTTTGTGATGGGCAGCACAGAATAGTTACCTTCCTGTAGTTAGTGATACGTCGGTTGATGTGCTCCACCCTCTCACCGCACATGGCACTGAATCGTACCTGCAGCTCCTCAGGGATCACATCGCAACTGGAACTCAACCTGCCGCACAGCTGCACCAGCGTGTCATCATTACGCGCCAGTGCCTCCAGGATCTGGTAAGAGAGAAGGCAAACAAAAGCAATGACTGACTATTACACAACTATTACACTAATGTCTCAGCATTTCATAAACAGTTAAACTTTCATATCAGAAATGTCCATATGCTATTCATAAATCCATGGGGATAAATCCAGATTGTGCTACATATGCAGTACGTATGTAGACTCTGACTTTCCAGATCAGAGATAAGATATGAGGAGGAAGAGAGACATCTGAACCATCTTAATGAGATGCCCAGTGAAGGAGAGGGAGTAGCAGGGGAGGGAATCTAACAGCAAGAGGGGACTGAAGCACAACAAAACCCATGCGCCTTGAAAGCATGAGTGATATTAAAATTCAACATCACACAGATATCAGAGGACAACATGGACTGCTGTGCCAGATGTTTATAATAATGGCAGAATGGGAAACTACTGACACCCACAAGGGATGTGACACGTTTTATATTTGTGCACAACACTGAGTTTCATTAAAGATGGTGCTTTTTAAGGCTTTAAGAACTATGAATCTAAGAAACAAACCCAGCCTATAATCTCTGTTAATTTACCATGAAAGAGAGCAGTGTTGTTCACAGTTTGGCAGAAAAATGCTGCAAACAGCTTTTAATTTTCCACATCAGCATGTGTGCATCTATGTGTGAGTGAATCCTCTTTCCTCTGTGTATCTTAAATCAATAATGACCATTCTGTGAACATCACTGCTGGGATGTAAAAAACATGCACTTAACACAGCTGGGAACTCACATGATTAAAATAAAGCTGTCAGTTTTAACTAGCATTAAGCGCCTCCATCGACACAGCATGAGAGCTGTTGGCTGTATCGGTCTCTACTGAAGAGCTCGAAGACAAATATTTGGATGTCATTACTAAACTTGATGAAAAAAAGCTCATTTGATTTGCAGTATCAGTCAGATTCTGATAACTATCACTATACTGTACATCCCCTAAAGATAGTAAAACTTTCCTTCTGTCTTTCATGTAGACGAGATGCTTTATTGTCCCATATTCATTCAAATAACATTTCTGAGAGGATACCTTAGCAGTGAGGCTGAAGAAACCCTTGGGTTCTACCATCTTCTCCAGCACATGGCACTTGATGCCAGCTGTGCTGTCATACTCATACACCACTCCATACTCCAGGTGGACGTTGTCTACCGTAAGGCTTACATGGTCCTTCTTTCCATCGATGATGGCTATAGTGTTGAATTTGTCCATCACCTCTGACATTGTAGAAACACAGGAGAACAAAGATAGTGTGGTTTAAGAGATCGATGTTGAGTTGCACATAAACACGACAACACATATGCACATATCAAAAGAATTATGTACCGATTATGTTCTGTGGAAAACACATATAATCCCTATCTTCACCACACTACACAATAAGCACTGTAGGAGGCCTGGGACCACCAAATCTGCATCTCATTTTCAGAGCAAGACCCCGTTCTCATGGCTTTCTTCCACTGCCTTGAAAACGCTGAAATCTACGTTAACCAGCCCTATGCTAATGCGATGACTTAACATGGCAATAAATCCTGCTCCAGAGCTGCTTGCACTGTAGAGAATGGCTTTCCTGTTTTACTTTCTCATTGGGATTTCTAAATCGTCGTGGGGAATTAACACTTGATGAGCCAGAAGAGATGGCTGTTCTCAGACTAACACACTCCAGATGAGCCTCTTTGGAGCAGTGTTTGACTTGTTAACTGGAGCAGGCGAAAGGGCTTGTGTTCTTCTGAGCGAGCCTGTGTAACATCAGCAGACACCTTGAGCAAAAAGTATGTTTCCCAGACGAGTAAATCCCATGGTGCTTTTTGTGAATATGCATGCGTGTGTGTGGTCACCTTCTACTTTGCAATCAAAGCCATCTCCGTTTTCCTCAGGGGTGGGTTTCTGGTTACTTTTCTGGTTGTCCTCCTGGGCACTCTCACTGTTGTTGTACACCCATTTAATAGTATCTTGCTGCATAGAATTATAGTAAAAATTTATTTAGAAGATGAAATAAAATCTTACTGCATAACAAAAAACATGTAACAGAATGTTTGGTCTGAACACACAGAACTCTGGTGTCATATGCTGAGGTTTGGTTTTGAGGGCAGCATGTTATCTGATTCTTTTCAGATATGCTTCACAGTGTCACAGTTGGATTGACAGAGCACACAGTGAAAAGCCTTCACAAACATTTGGAAACATGGTGCTTCGTGAGACCACGAAAGCAAACCTATGCCAAACTCATCAACCCACTCTGCCATGCCACACAGCCCTCAGTGTGTGTTTGTTTGTGTGTGTTTCTGCACACCTACGCACGCATGACGGTTTTCTGCTAATGCTACAACTTGTGTCTGCATACTGGTCTGTGGTAAGTTAGAGAGTACTACCCAATCCCCCAAAACCACCACCCCCAAACCCACCCTTCCCAGAAGGTGGTTCCTCTGTGTGCATACTCAATTCTTCAGGCTATAATTATAGCAACACACTAACACACACTTTGTTTTCTATTTTCACAGTTTTCCCACCTTCAACAGGTGAAGCTTGCTCTCTCCTCCTACACTTATCTGCTGCCAACCATTCTCCAAAGGAAAAAAAACAACAATGTCTCCTACCCCCCCTTTTTCGCCAACTTTCTCCTCCCTTCCTTCACTCTCCCACACCCTGAGCCCCAGCCACCCCCAGATCCTTTCCCACCTTTAGCTTGCCAGTCTCCCACAGCAGGCTCACCACTGTGAGCCAGGGGTCAGCACTGGGGGAGCCAAAACTACTATTATTTCTGTGTAATGACCCAAGAGAAGGACAGATGGAGTTAAGAGTGTGAGAGAGAGAGTGTGAGAGAGTAAGAGAGAGAGGGATAAAGGTAAAATGTGTGCGAGGTGGTACAGTAAGTCTGCTATGTTTATTCTCATGCTCAACCAAAACTCGTCTCGCCTTCTCCTCTGCTCTTTTTGTTCCTTTTGATCTTCTACACTCAGCCGCACAGCTCTCTTTAACTTCATTGCTACATACAATGCAAATTATTTTTCCTCAAGCAAGGTCAGGGGAAATGACACTGTGACTTGCATTCCACTGTCAAAAAGACATTTTTCAAAAGATTGTATTTTCATATATTCAGTTTTATGCCACTGTTTAAAATTGCACATGCATTGTTAGGAATATATAATATATAGATAAGCTTCACCTCAAATCAAACAAAGATAGCCTAGGTTTACCCTGCAATTTATTTCCTTTATCTATGCATTTCTTCTCCTGTCTTACCTGTGTGGGTCGCCGGTACTTCCTGCACGCAGTGACATGAGCAATGACACTGGCATGGCTCTCCTTGCTTACATTAATGCCGTTCACCTTGATGATGCACTGGCCTGGGTGGAGACCGGCGATGGCTGCCACCGTGCCTGGCGTGACACAGAGACAAAGAGAAAGGAAAGCCATCAAGGACAATGACTATCGTGCAGGTGTGAGCCGAATCAAGACGAAACAAACACCAACACACCCCCAAAAATAACTGTCACATCTTCCACATCCTGTACACAGAATTGGGTTGAACAACATTCCTTTTTCTTCTATGTATTTACAGCTTTGTTTCCTGTTTTGGCAGCTCAGGAGGAGTGTAGGAGAAAGCATGGAGAGGAGGGAAGTTGTTTATCTGGGGTAGATAAGGGGCTCTCTGAGGGATGCGATTCAGACCATAAGAGATCTTTGAGGCTTACAACTATTAGAAGGAAGTGCATGGCAGACTAAATATGATTAGGGTTGCATTGCTTGATATTAGTGTGTCCACATGTCGTTTTTCTTAAGACAGGTATAGTGTAATAGTTAATAGCTCTGTGCATTGAGTTTTAGTTAGGTGTTGATGAAAAGATCTCCTGGGAAAAAAGGGTGAATGCACCATTTTTTGCAAGAAATACAATATATATAGTTAAAGCACAACAGTGAACAAGACATGTCTACAACATGTTCATAACGACAATGCTAACATCCTGGCGGTCTAGCACAAATATACTTTGTATATGCTCATCAAAGTATTTAGGATCCATCCTCCCCAACTCAGATAGCAAACTGATAGCACACAGCCAATATAAAATAATGAGAATGCAGTGAATTGTTACTTCTATGTTTCTTCCTTCTCTGTCTTAATCTTTCTATCTCTCAGTTGCTCTAATTGGTTTTACCGGCTCTTGTTGACCCCGGACACCAGGGGACAGAAGCTGTTATGACAATCCAAGGGATTAGACACCTCCTACAACATCAGCTTTCTCTCAGACGGTCAGGGCATCTATTTAAATACACGAGAGGTTCCCAGGCAACCACATCATCGAGCTAACACATGCACACACACACATGAAGGCACATACCCAGCACATTTTTACCCTGCTATCCCACTTAGATTGCTTAAGGAAAAAAACAAGATTCAATTCCCCTGAGAACCACCAGACAAGGCTATGGATTGTTTTTTGATTGGACCCAATCTTTTGCCAGCCTTGATAACAGCACTCCCAAACATGCTGCATTAGGTAAGAGGAGAGAAATTCATTCTCTGATAAATTTGAACCAAAAAAAAAAAATGCTGAGTACTCCATCACACAGCAGAACTGAACCACTGAGAAAAATGTGAATAGGTACATTTTGGAAATCACAGAAAGCAACCAATATGCGGCTAATTCTCCGTTTTGGCAGCACAATCATCAACCAGCTGGGCCACATGGAGAGCATGAGGGCTGAAAACAGGCCTCCTGTGGCCAAGTCACGCACACCTCCAAAAAATGGCGTGGCAGCTGCTTTCCAGCTTTGCCACATTAACAAAGTGATGGGAAGTCTTTTGCTGATGAGGCCAGACATCTCAAGTGGCGGAGGCGGCGACCTCTTACCCCTTCCAACAGCATGGACTACAGATGGACCAAAGCCTCGGATCTGGAATCCTAATCCATCAGCCGAGTCTGGGATCTTTATTGTCCTGGAGTCAAAATTCAAACAAAGAGGAAATGCATCAAATTGACGCATGCAGATGATTATGATAGTATCTATGCACACACAGATCTGACTTACTCTCTTGGCTTGGTGCTAACCAGCACCCTGAGAGGTCCCTTGCAGTTAAAGCACTGTCTGAGGAGAACTTCCACTTCAGAGAAAGGTCTGAGGAACACCAGGTCTCCGTTTATGGCATACAACTTCTTCCCCACCTCCAGGCCAGCCATCTTAATATTGAACGTAATTGAAAACATGGGAATTAAAACAAATATATTTTCAATCATTGGGTCTTAACGTCAGACAGAACCAAAATAAAATAGATGCCATTGTGCCAATGTTCCCAGAGGATTTCTACAGCATATCACACAGACAAAGCACATACACATCTAGTTATAAGAGGACAATATGGGATAACTTTTATCTTTAGTGTACAGCTGGATCCTGTTGTGGATTTCTTTGTTAAAGACTGAATATTTAAAAGCAAACGCACACAATGCCAGTCTCTATGCAATCCAGATCTTCCAGACACATTCAGTGCTACTTCAGGACTGGAGAGAATTATGGGTCATGTGCTTAGCTTGATCACATTTGCCTTCAAACCCCTCTGACCCATTTTCATCTAGAAGATCAAAGCTAAACACCAAAAGAGACTAAAAAATATGGCACTCATTAATGCACTGTAAGTCTGAACAAAAATGCTCCCGACGTTAGCATCAGTGTCCGTCACCATAAATAGGTTTAGGAGCAGAGAAGAGTTAGAGTTTAATCCTTTTATGACAGATGATCAAAACACAATTTAACAACAAAAAGATCTTGATGACTGGCGGACATCTGCTGTAAAGGCATCAGCGTTGTGTCAAATAACTCACTGAAAACAAAATCAAACATAGCAGGATTATATTAACCACAGCCTGAGCACCATCAAACCAAAAACTCCTCTTGCTGGTGATGGTGCTATCGTGTTACAAAAGAGATTTCGTGGAGTTACTCTGCACTGTACCAACAGATCAATCCACTCAGTTTGAAGCTGATGCAAAATTGCACCGCTGAATTTGACTTGCAAACCATGTAGTTTCCTAAGTGACAGAAGGTATCACTTTAGCAGTCGTGTGCTACTCTACTCTGCCAAATGAGAAGTGGCACAAATAGAAGTTCTTTTTGTACCACCATTAATCCATTTCCTATAAATAAAATAAGCATAGTCTAGAGTGTGAACCTCTAAAATAAATTTCCGGTGGCTGGAATAAAAAGTTAACTTTTCTCTATAGTCACTTTGTCACTAAGCTTCCAGCATCACCTGCAGTACACTGTGTATTCTGAAAATTACAGGTGAAGGCAAGTTCCTCCTCTAAGAATAATAGGGATTTTCTTGTGTTTTAATCTTTGGGGGTTGGAAATATAGTGTATTGATCCATGTGATTGTATGTCACACTTTGACTATGAATGTGTGTTCTCACCTCCGCCGGAGAGCCCTTCTCGACAGATTTGATAATGGGGACTCTGTTTCTCTCTTCTAGGGAAAAGCCGTAGCCTCCATCACTGGGTCTTATCTGGAAAACGACACACCTTCCATCAGTAAAATCCCAAGACATTCTCACAGAGCACAAACACGCATCCGAAGCATATACTGGTACACAGAGATAGCGGCTATGGTAGTATTTGCTCATTCCTCTGAAAATAATGCTTACTGAGGTATAAAATGGACTTTTGCAGTGTTATGACTTTTCCTTCCCACAGCTGTGTGCTTCATAATGATTTACGGTGCCTTTGTATTGTTTCAAGTTGTGGGTACAATATAGCAAAGTCACAGCATATTAGACTGACTGAGAGCTAATTAATCAATAAGACACTTATGAGTACTGCAGCTGCACTCACCAGAAGAGACTTGGAGATGATGTTCTCAACAATTTTTAGGTCATGTTTCATAGGTTTGTGTTTGGTGTTGGAGCCCTCCATCTCCTCATCGGCAAAGAAACGGAACAGTAAAGGCTCGTCCTTGAATTCACTCTTTTCCAACACTGAGGGAGACAAAAAAGTAATGAATGTGAATAAACAGACAAACAATAGAAAGAAAAATATGAAGAGCAATTTTTTTTTATTATTATTTAAAGCTTCAAACCAGGTTTAAGCTCCTTAACTCCAATTTAGGGAGTAAGTAAGTAAAAATGTTGCTTACCATTTAAAATGCATGTTAACTTCACACAGGTACAGTATGTTAAGTCTATAAGTCAAGTATTTTGAAATAGGATATTTAAATATACTGTGTATTACTGTGTCTTCAAATGCTCATACTGCATAAGCACCTTAGGAAAATAAGAGAGCCCATTTTATGGTAAAATGTCACTTCTAAATAAACCCAGTATGACTTCAACTTGGAAATGAAAAATAGCCCTGAGGGCTGTTCCCTTATAGCACTCCCTCACTTCACTCACCTCAAGATCAGCACTAGCACCAACAGTTTTAATAGCTACATCATCACGCTAAATAACTAACCGGCACAAATGACAAAATTACCCTGTAGGCTGTGGAAGTAAAAAAAAAGTTTGATGGCTTGGACTGTTATGTTCCATAGATGTGCTCGTAATTTGTAGTGTGAGGCTAAAACTGTGGGTAAAACTGTGGAGCAGTTACGTCATGGGGATACATGGAGGCTCAGCGTGACTCATACTGTAGTGCATATGATGTGGACTTTGGCATGATCGAAGGGCAGATTTAAAAACAAGCCTAACGCTTATAAACAAACTGTAACCATGGCTACTAACTAATTAGGACTGAAGTGACAAACAACCATGCATGTACATTGCACTTGGTCAGTTATGTCATACGCACACAAGTATGCACTAAGTTAATAATATGCATACAGCCATGGTCTTAACCACATACATGAGGGTATAGGTATTCTTTCACTGGACTAGAAAAAACATTTATTCCTGCAGCCTGTCAAAGAGATTATAAGTAGAAATGGAAAGCAAATAACAGCAGCGGTACTTTAAAACAGTACAACCTAAATGTCCTGTGCACCGTTTCTCCAAAGCTTTCTACTCTCATTTGCTCATAGACGGAAGGATTCCATGGTTTGTGAACAGCAGGATCAGAACTTTTTTTGGTCTATTGAAATTCTCAGCAGTGAAAATTGCTGTACCATGATGCATGAAGCCATTGTCACACAGCTCCACCCCCAAGATCAATGATTCCTCCCTTGTTCGACAGTCTCCCTGCACCAGAGGACACAGAAAAGAGAAAGAGTGGACACATGGGAGAAAAGAGACATATTTAAGCATAAAGAGTGGGTTGAGTAAATGCATCAATGGGGAAAGTGAGAACAAAAGGTCACTGTGTGTTTAGAGAGTTGTCAAAATGTCATGCTCATAACCCCCACCCACCCTTGTTCCTGCATCCAAAAGCTATGAAGTCCCACTGAAGGTTTGAGAGCAGTTCCACATTCATGTGAACTACAGCACACACACACACACACACTTATATAACTCTGTGGTGGTTAATATACACTGTACATTTATTTTCTTTGTCGACAACCTGGACAGGATCATCAAACTATCAACCTCAAAGCTTCCTGTCAAAGTTGTCAAATCAAATCTGCTTTTCTTTATTTATTTCCTTTTGACTTCACTGAGAACCTCAAGTGTGATGGAAAGAAACACGATGTCTCTGTTTCTTTCCTCTACTGCATAGCCCCACGTTTGTCTTTCTTTCTTTTCCACCTTAATCAATTGTTCTGTTTTTCTGGAGGTGGGGAGAACGAGTTTTCAGTTTACTGTGGGCGTTCTGATATACGTATGTATGTATATGTAAGTATGTGAATTATAGCATCATAATAAGTTTGTAATTAATATAAAAATATTATTTAGATGTTTATTATCCAATAGTAATATGTATCACAATACAGAAAAAAAAAAAAAAAACACATATACATTATCAAAATCAAACTAATGTGTTTCCAATTATTAAATGTTTTATAGTTATGTAAGTAATTAAATTATGTGACTTTTTAGATTACAATTTTTTGGAATAATTTTTTAACAACATGTTGTTAAATATAACATAGTTATATTTTTATAACTATGTTTTAGAGCTTACCTGTGCAATAAGCCAGTCTATCAGCTTGTTGGCCATTACTACTGATTTGTAGGTCCGCAAATGATAGTCCTTATCCCTGTATGGACATAAAAGCAAAAAAATTCATAAAGGGGGATAAGAAAACTAAATTCTCCTCCAAAATTCTTCTCTGTAAACCATATTACTCTGTCATTAACCTTAACTATAATAAACATGTAATTCTTCAATCTATGGAAACACAATGCAAACTAGATGTGGTCACTTTTCACGCACTGGCAGTTGCATCATCAATCTATGTGAGTTTCTGACAGCTAGTAACAGGAATTCCTCCAGGCAGGGTTGGTATCAGCCCCCGGCAGTGTCTGACCCTGGGGTGCTCCATGTCAGTCTGGCGTTGCTGTTTCTCAGTGTTAGCCTCACAGTCGCACTTTGCCAGACCCTGAGAATGCTGTCTGAAATGGAGCCATGATTTTGCCATGAACAAAGGGGCCTCCCCAGGGACACACAATAAAGCTGCAGGCCGGGGAAGCACTGTGACTTACACCGCTCTGCCCCTTCCACCACATGCAAACACTCACTCAGACACACATGCCTGTGTAGCACACAGTCCGTTTAAGAAGTCAAACACGGCATATGGATCAAGTTAAAGTTCAATCTCAGTTGTCTAAAGCTCTTCAGAATGTGAAGTGTGAAAGGCCCTCCACAATGTGTAATTGTGTTGCATAACTGTATTTAAAACCTTGTGCTGGTCTTTGATGGGGATGACAGTGTTGCTATTAGCCTGTAAGACGTGTTGCTGTGCTATGCAGGACCCTCTTGGAGATGAGGTACCCCAATTTTTTTCCTGAATGGGATGCTAGAGCCCGGGAGATTGGGGCTACAGCGGCTGGTGCACAATGAGGCTGTCAGGCAGTAAAATGGGGGATAAACAGAGAGGCAGTGGGCAGCCATATGTCTGGCTTCAGGAAACAGCAGTGTGAAAAGTGAAAAAAGGTCAGGAAGGTAGTTTTTAACTTGCTGTTAAAAAAAAGTTTCCCTTGACATTTTGTGAAGAGCAAATGGATAATTTAACATTGTGAAGAAAAGGTGTCAATATTTTCGGATACTTTACTGAAAGTAGTGGAGAATGTATAAGTGAGCTTTGCCATATTGGGTGCGTTTGCTTTTTTTTAAATGATTCATTTCAAACTGCCCATCAGATGCCCCGGAGTTAATGGATTCATAGCCTTCATGTAAGAAAAGTGGAGGTAAAAAGTGGGGCAAGTAAACTGTACTAGGATTTGGGGTGTGTGTAGCCTACGCTTACCCCCTTTGTCTCATTGCTCTCACTCTGCCAGGGAATTACAACTAATTAGGCAGGAGTTGGTTGCTCCAATTAAACTCTAGCATTCCCAGGCCCTGTGATGAATTGTACAGGGCTCTCAGTGAGAATGCACTGCACAGAGATGCTGGCTAATGGCGCACCAACCAATAGATTTTACGTCAAAAGGTTTGGCCTCAACACAAACAGCAGCAAACCAAATGCTGACACATACACAAACTCACCCTTTGGGCTTTTTAGTAGTTGGATCAAACAGAAATACAGAGAAGTGTCTACTCTGAAATACATTCAGGATTAGTGTGCCCCCTCCAGTTATAGCATAGTTTTATTGGTGTGAAATTAAAGCTTTTCTTCAGGGCATTTTAAATCCAGAATAAACAGGCAACCTTGGTGCAGTGCTTTGCAGTAAAACACATTAGCAGCCTGCACCTCAAACACTGCTCAAATGGAATTTAGAGGAACAACACGAAACACCAAAGCATGCCAGCAAATTACTCCAATAAAACGAGACTACTCTACTCCTAACTCAAACATTTCATTACATGTACCAAAAGTGCTCAGAAAACACCTGCTTTGTATGTGGGTTAAAGTGACAATTTCAAGGGCATGTTGGCTATTCCCACTTTCCATATATTAATTAGCAATGATATGATACATTTGGATTGAATTGGAAACATACTTGTATCATTCCAATATACATATTAATAATAAAAAATAATGAAACACAGAAATATTTCAAAACGAAAATGAAAAAGCTTATCTTCAGCCAGTCATCTATTTTGCACTTTGATGTATGTTGAAGAATTGGAATCATTGTTTGCTTTATACGGTTCAACTCAGTGTCCGTCCTTTCAGAGCACACGATCAATATCCCATCAATTACACAGTGAAATTTGTAAGATCGGTGTATTGTAATTGAATGGACTTCACAAAATCGTCATGGGGACACACATTAACGTTTTGTACCTGTGATGAATGGATTGAGCCATATGGGCCAACACAAGAGAATAGGGTTTGAAAGCTCAAGTTCAGAATGTATTTTTAAAAAAAAATTTAAGAACTTCTTGAATTTAAGGCCTATCCAAAGTGACAGGTTAGAAAATTCCAAGAAGCACTAGTAAGGGGACCTTAACTCAAGTATGCTCTGGGGGATGTGGCTGGTCAAGAGTGAACTTTAACGCAGATGAAGACCATGTGATGAGGTGAAAACCTCTAGAAAAATCTAGTGGACGGTCCTTGAGTGTAGAAAAAATTATTTTTATTTTTATTATATAATCACAAGAGACATTTGTTGCATAGTTAGCAATTTACTGGTATCCCACGTCCACCCAAACTATTTGTAACATCTGATGAAGTCAATCTTCTTCACCACATCTGTGTTTTCAGAGCAGGGAATTAAAACCTGCCAAGCTCAATCACCCACAGGCCCTGCTGCACTCCATCACCATCTGTGCCAACTTCTCCTAAGTCAGATTCCCCTTTACAAACAATGAGCTCATAGTTCATTGTGATATTTCTCTCCTCCAATCTGGTAGCTTTGAGTTATTTTTAGGAGCAAAGCCAGATGCTAAGCTGCTGGAGCCTCACCTGACTAAGGCTGCAAAGGAGAGGAAAGGAAAATGGCTACCTACCTGATGACAGGAGTGAAGAGGCTGTGAAGGCGGCAGAAGAGTCGAACACCCTGAGAAAACCAAGAGAGAAGATTTTGTTTATTTCAGTGTTAGCTGGGTAAAATGTGATTTTAATTAAAACCAGTATGATGACCTATGATTGCAGTATGATTACCTTTGATATGACATCATGCATGTCACTTCTGGGGTGGTAGGTGCCATCGTCATAGCGAAAGCGGTACAATACAGGCTCAGATTTGAACTGGTGTTTGTCTGTGACTAGAAGAGCAATTCCAAACATACAGAGATTTTTTTTTTAAATACGATGTGCCAGGATGAAAGAAGAAACAAGTGAAAAGTGCGAGTGACTCAGGAATCATCATTTTTCTTGCTTTAAATTTGAAAGAGTTTAAAAAAAAACAAAAAACATATTCAAGCCAAACTGTTCTACATGGAAGAGGAATTCAAACCTCACATAAAGTGGTCACACATAACTGTCTTTCTCAGAGCTCCCTGCTCCTCTTGCTCTAGGGGACTTTGTTGAAAACCATCCTAACAGTAATACCAGTTGGCTCTGTATTCTTGGCTGCGGGAGTGCGGGTTCCATTAAAGGTTTTTATAAAAAGATATTCTATCGTTTTTCACATGGGGACTCTACTATTAGAAAGCTCAGAGGGGCTCAGAGTTATTCTTCTCTGTAAGGAACGGCTCTAAAGTCCAATCGCATTTCTCTGTGAGGAAGCAATAAAGTACCCCCAAGTGATTTAACATACAACTTGGCTCAGGGCCCGATTCTTTTGAGGGAAAACTACATGCAGAGCTGTATGCACCATTTAGTCTGAATGCAAAGCATTAGCCAGTTTAAGCCTCATGTACTAAACACACTGTTAGCCAAAGCCACAGATCAGCCACTGAGAAAATATTACACAAATATTAGAAAAAGAAAAGATTAATATTTATAACCTAACCTAAACATTGTGTGACGGGAGTGTTTATACCTGCTATGACTTAAATAAGACAGCTGGATCTACGCTGCTGTGTCCAGCAAAGGAGTGAAAGTGCTGTGAAACTTGTTGAATGATTTATTCATTGGATTTGGCCAGAGGTCAGGTCAGGCAACAGCTCTACACCATGCAGCACAAAGTCAACTGGTCTGTGGCAGATTTGGTTTTAGATATGGAACAGCAGAAGATGATAAAGCAGGTCTGAGGTGGAAAAAAAACTGGTGAAAGAACTAACCATGGTGGATGATGCCGTTCTCCAGCAGTGCTTGACCCAGGTGAACCCCTTCCTCTGGGTTGCCCGTCTCACCGATTTCCATCAGCCAAGACACAAACTCACTGCACAGAAAACATAACACTGGCATAAAAACACACACATACTTCCACTGGGATAACACAACATACAGAGCAATCCAAACGAGAATTGAACAACTCTAGAAGTAAAAATCTGATGAAGACGAATAATTTGTCATTGAGGGCCACATCTGCTTGTTAAAACCAGCACGGCTTAGTTGGATTTAGGTTAATCAACGTCTTTTTTTTTTACTTTAGACATGCAACACTAACACTATAATGTGAAGGATTTAATAGGACCTCGGGAAGTTCTTGATGGAAAAAGCTAAATCATTTTGCACTGCATCATTTGCAGTACAACTGGGTAGCGGAAACAATCTAACCACAAAATTAACAAACACAGCATCTGATCTTCTGATGGCAAAAGTGGGCTAAATGGGACAATTCTCTGTAATTTAGTGGCTGACAGAGGGAGAGATTGAGTGAGCAAGCAGACAAAAGAAAAAAAAGGCAGAAGATGCAGAGCAGCAGTAGCCTATCAGCCCTGACTCCCCACAAAAGTCAAACAAACACGGCCGGCAGCACCATTGGAATTCTGAGAAACTCACTGCGAGGCTATGTTGAACTTGGTTGGGTGGCAGTGTGGAGTCAAAGGGAGTATTTAGGAACGCTTTCAGGGAAACAACTGACCAAACGGCCAACCTCCAACATTTTACACTCTTTAACCACTCATCCTTGACGTCTTTTCTCTCAGCAACAGACCACAGGGAAAAAAAAAACAAAAGTTCATAACAATGTAAATTTGTCAACCTTTGTATCTTAACCATGCATGTAAAAATAGCCGGGTAGTCATGGAATGGCTTTGGAGTTCTCATGGCCTCAAGCAGATTGAGGCCATAGGGCCACATACGCAATAAACAAATAGGTGAAGATAAACTGAGCATTTCAAAAACCCCAATATTTCAGACTCATTACACTAGGACTATTGGTGCCTGGTCTCTCACAAAACATTTTTGAATTTTGGTATGTGTTCTGTGAAGTTAAAAAATAAACGTGGTATTTATAGAAAAGGTTTCAGCTGCATTAACACCGGGAAAAAGGACATTTAAGTACTGTATTTTGGGAAGTGCATTGCCAACAGGTGAATGAGACAATCAATAGCACTGTCACATCTGTGTGATGAATATACCTAAAGCTACAGACAGGTTTCAGAGACCCAGTTATTGTACAAACAAAACAAACAAGATTTATTGTGTGCATTACTGAGCTTTAGAGGTGCAGATAACTGGATTTTGATGCCTTGGAAGAAGTCATGCTACATAGCCTGACGTTCTCTAGCTTTGTATTTTACACATATAGTACATTTGAAATCAAACTATTGCTTTAAAGGACAACATATCACCCGTATCACTCACTGATGTGCTTTTAATATTTCTTTAAAAAATCTGGAGGCAGGTTCTGCATTCACACAGTCCTTTCCTATACAATATTTGTACAGTGTATATGAAAATATCACCCAGCTGTATGTATACATGCAGCAAATGCAGTAGTTTAAGTCTGCTATTTGCTTATATTGATCATTTCTGATTGCTGATAGAGCAAAAGGTTTCTTCCAAGTAATGTCAAAAAGAAAGTGCAGAGGTTCGCAAAGGGCATTTTTTACAGGATGTCTAACCTTTTCTTTGAGTTCTTAAAAAAGGCTTTCCATCGACATCTATCACAACAGCAGATGCTATTGTTTTCCATATGTAGGAAATACTTTGAATCATTTTTGTTTTTCTGTTTAAAATTGCCAGATAACGGCACGCTAGGTGGCCGTCACAGACACTTTCTTTGATGAATTACACTGTCGTAGGAACCAAACCACAAATATGATTGAACCATTTAAATGGAGGAGTTCGAGACCCAGAAATAGCTCGCAAGCTTTAAAAAAAAATTTTTAAAGAAAAAGAGGAGGCATGGAAAGAGAATAAAGGCGAAACATTTCACAATGGAGGGAGTGGGCTGAGTTGAAGCCATAGGCAATGTGGCTTTCATCAGAGACATACCATGCTGGTTCCAATTCACCAATTACGCCTACATGTAATCATCTCCAAAATCATCACAGACAGGGGAAGTACACAGGGGCTTGAGGTGTCTTTTTACCCACAATTGGTCATCCAGGTGTTGGCCAAGATGTACGCAGAGGGATACGATTCCAAAAGAGGCTTTCCTGAGCTGCTTTCTCACCATATGATCTCGTCAGAGTCAATGAGGTACCCACATATGATGTTTGATCCTGTTAATCTTTCTAGCTGACAGATCCATTCTTCCTCCAGACCGCAAGGGATCTGGTGTTGTCTGTTTGGACCAAAGCAGAAAGTAACTCCTCATTCCAAACCACCACGCGATGTAATTTGGCCACAGCTATGCCCAGTTGGACTTTCTGGGATTTCTCTTCGCTCCATGCTTTTTAAAAATAACAGGGATTTTGAAATTACTGTTTAAGCTCAGATGATTTTCAGTGTGATGATTACCAGTCAAAACCCGTCTGTAAAAATGTAAAACAAATGGAAAACATGGGTCATTGTAGTGGGGTATTTACGGGGCAAATGTGTTATAGGATTTAAGAGTCAAAATAGGAGTACAGTTTACATAACATTAATCCAAGACGGTCTTGTTAAGTTAATAATTTTATTCCTTCTTTTTTTTAAATTGCATTTCACCACTCTATATAAAAAGATATTTGACCATTACATGCATTTTTTATTTTTAAAAGCTCTTCAGCTGCAGGCAGATGTTTGATTTTATTATGCTGATGCAGCCTTGTCACCTCCTCATTCTCACAATGTGTGCTGCCCACTTAGGCCTGCAGTGTGGGAAGCACATTAATATAAAACAGTAACTTATTTGAGGATCAGGTGGTGCTGTTCTGTGCCCCCTAAATAGTGGATTCTGGGAAGTACTGTGGGAGATCCAGAATTAAATTTCCCTGTGCATGATTAAACCCTGAGAAAACAGATTTTTTTTTTTTATTCTTTGGCAAAGTGATATGACACCAAGACATCAACATCTAGTATGATGAAAACAAAACACTGAAACAGGGGAATCAACTCACAGTTACACACTTAAAGCAGTTCAAGGGCAGGAGTTTGAGCAAAGCAACCACTTACAGTACACGGTCTCTGCTATCAGCAAATGAAGGGCAAATCGGGATGTTTAGACTAATTAAAAATCAACATGGAAAGTGCACGGACTGAACTGACAACTCAAGGAAACTATGTAAAGATGAACATGTCACAAATCGACAAACGCCGCTGGCCTCTGCCATATTGGGTCCTCATGGGTTCCTGCTTGTTGTAATCTAACATGGGCGAGGGAAAAAGCGAGCAGTCAGCTGAGACGCACAGGGATATGTCCCTGTGATTTATGACTGACATTCAATGGCCGATTCGTCCCTGGACGCCACACCAATAATCCTTAAATAAGATTCATGGGCTAAATCTGGCTGGATTTGATTTTCCCATGACTGAGACTGTAGATATACATAACACAGAGTGTCCTGAATGAAAGAGGCAAACGCTTTCCTCCTCCCAGCTGCCGTCTTTAGAAATCTTGCCAATTTAAAAATGAAAGCAGGAACGAAGAAACTGATCTTTATTAAAAACGTGTCCTGTGTAGTCTGCAGCTAACACTGTACAAATCCTGATTACATATTTTACATCAAACAATAAGCCCTACTAATCTGAAAAATACAAATACATATAATTAGACATAGATATGAATTCTGGTCTATCTGAAAAGCTCATTCATCATTATGTTTGACATTCATTCACTCCACAGTTACACTTACACAGTTCACATCTCACACTACAATATCTCCCACTAATGTGACACAGAGGAAATCAAAATGACCGCCACTTCCTCACTGGACAAACCAAGTGACAAGATTAACAGCGGGAGTCTTACCTTCCCAGGAAACACTTGGGGAAGGTGGTGAGCTTGCGTTTCCGGTCCTTAATGAGGTTACCCTTGGTCATGAGGTGGTAGAGCTTCTCTCCCTTCTCTGACACCATCACCCATGTATCCTGCTCCATGCCAAGCCTCAGACCTGCGCAGCAGAGGTCAATCTCTGGTCATCATGACATTAATAATCTTTGCTCTTAGATTCTAGCAGAGATACGATATCAATTACTTGGTGGTGAAAGTTAATGTGTCTTAAATTGACAGGACAACTAGTAGTGCTTTTAAGTGACTGTGCTCACTTAGTCAGATGTAATGACTGACATCAAGAATTTAGCATGTACACAATTTCAAAATATTAAAAACAGAAACAGAAATGTACTTGTTTTCCTAAAAATCACAAAAGCAGATCTATCAGATAAATTATGGTTAGGATTTATTTGCTTTTGTAATCATTGCTGTTCAATTGTTTCTGTAGTGATTTTCCCAAACACAGCACACATATAATTGTCAGTTCTTAAATTCAAGACAGATGTTAAGTAGAAAAAAATCTATTATGTTACTACCTATTAAAAGTGAGTCAACTACTGATACACCAAAGCATCCTCTCACCTTTCCTCCGCTCCCTCTCTTTCATTATAGCCTCCAGCCACTCCTGCTTCTCCTCGGGGGTCTTGGCCATACAGACGAACCACTTGTTCTTGGCGGTATTGTGGATCTTCCAGCCGTTGTTCACTATGTTCCCGCTGCTGTGATAGTCAGCTGTTAGGGTACGAGAGCAGAGCACAAACACGCGTTTCACTTCACTAGTTTTATAAAGTCCTCGCTGCACAAGGGGTGGAACAATGCACCAAACACACCTTTTTTTTACTCATTTAGACTCAGAGTAGTATTTCGAGCTTGACGGAGAGGGCCATCAATCAGTGGTCGCACTGATCATGCCTCTGTAAACAATAGTTGGGAAGTTGGGTTCATACTAAACCGAATTCAACACAGCGATGACATGAGGCCAACACATTAACACATTATCCAGTTATTTGCTTCAGTGGAAATGCAGCCAAATAACGTTTTGATAGCTACATAGGAATGAACAGGAAACGGACAAGAATAGAAAACATGTTGTCTAATGAATTAAGGCTTTCCTCTACAGTAGTGTGTGGTCTCATTTCCAAAAACAAGTTAAAAAAGTCATTTTCCCACTTTGTGCACTGGCCCTCAAAGACTCTCTTTTGAGCACATCATTGATTATCGCTCTCCTTCTTTAAGATAAACAAGAGGACACACATGCAGAAGAAGCATCATTCATCAGCATTATTTACCACTGAGTCCTCAAAATACTTCGCTAATAATGCTACAACAGATATAAGAGATTGATGACTCGTGATTCACCACCAAGCTAATGTAATATTTAGGCATTAGAGATGTCAAAAGTCAACAGCAGATGGAAGTGAACTCTTGACCGTTGGTTGAATCTCTGTCATTATTTCCATCTCTTTTCAAATGCCTCCCCAACTGACCGCTCATTTTCTCCCTCCAGGGGTGTAACAAAAAGCAAACTATTACAATCATCAATTACAATCAAGTCTAAAAGCATCTACAGTGTGGTGTCCTTTATATGGTATGTCTCGAGGGCGTTTTTTAACCTCAGGCAGCAAGTGTGTGCCTGGGAAAAAGTTGTGGCACTTTCATTGCATAGGAATCTAAGCTAAAATACCCCTGTCTCTCTGGATTTCAGATTGAGATTTCCCGCCTGTGGTGCAGAACACCCACGAGTTACTGCACTGCCGCCTGCCTTGCATGTTTATCCTCCCTCTCCAGACCCAAACCCATCCATCTCTTACCAAAAACACCCAATATTACTGCCCATCTAAGTCTGCTGGAGAGGAAATGACGGTTCTACAAATATAAATGATAATCAGTGGCTATGTGAGGCCAAGAGACACAATTGCTCAGTTCACCAAGTACCAGCACCAGTACATACCCAAGGATATGTAACTATAGATGTCTTAAAAATGTTTATAAGTAAAGTACGCTGTAAAAGCACACAGTTGTGCACTAGCTCAGGCCAAGGACAATGTTGTCAACTTTCCTGTGTTGGTTATTATGGCATACTTTTTGACTCGTCCTGCCAGGACTGCTAAAATAAAATAAAAAGACTATCTGAGAGCCAGTGAGTAAAGAAAACATTTCCTTGTCCAAAAATAAATCCCTCCACAGACTCACCTGTTCCATCATCCACATTTTCCACCTCCATCACCTCAGTGTTGATTCTCCCTCTGAACAGGTAGCGAGGACCCTCAGTGGCTGTCTTGCTGTTTTTTAAACGCCTTGAATAAAGGGGAAAAAACGAAATAATTAGTATACATATTATCATCATGTGTTGCATAATCAGTCACAACTTCTAATAAGAGACTTTTAATAAGAGACATTTAGAGTTTTCTCTATTTCTGTATGATCTAATACATGATCAGATATGGACTACCAGCCAAATGTCAGGCAGATCATGTACAAATTAGGAACATTTACCAGCATGGCAGACCAACACAGGTCACAAAGAGCAAGGCATGCCATTGTCACTGCATCCATTGGGACAGATGAGACAAAAAAAAAACATTTTGGCAATGGAAATCCTCCCAGGTCCTTAATATTAGACAGTGGATTCTAATTTTCAACCATTCATGTTCACAGGGATGCCAAAAAGACCCTGAGCTGCTGGTATGACACAGCTGAATTTATTAACTTATTCTTAGTTATCGTCTTTTGCTACGTTTCATTTTATTTTAGTCTTATTTTAGTCAGTCATAAGTGACTGTATTCCCTTGATGCCTAATCAATTTTGGATATTTGTCATTTGATCACAAATCATTTAGTGAATTAAACTTGATCATGTTTTTAGGTCATATTTATGCAGAAATAAAGAAAACCCTACATTTGAAAAGTCATTGAATTTAAGGTCATGGCTCCACACAGTTTCTTCCTTTTTCTTTCTTTAGTCAGTGAATGGATCTGCTTTTATGTGCTACCTGCAGACACTGCACTGTATGCAAACCCTACAGTAAAAGCAAATCGCAGCAGTGGCAGCTTAGCTTGTGGTGGGTGAACAAAAGCTGCCAAAAACACATACAGTGGACATAGCAGCACTGTTAACAGTTACAACAAGAGCTCAATGTGAGCAAAACAGAAACGGACAGAGCAGGATAGTCATCAAGTGTTCTGGCTGCAAAAGCACCATATTCTGCAATCAGCAAGGATTTCAGAGGGACAGAATATGTGCTGATTATAATAAATGTTACATTATTTAGTATACATAATCAGAAACTACCTGAAAGAAAGATTTTAAGAACACTGCAGTCCTCAGATGGTGCTTGATATTCTCATCTAGACTAATCATGTGTCCCCATTTCCCAAAGTAAAATAAAAAAACCTGCTAGATCCTTCTCTCACGTGACTCCTCTACCGCCTAACTTTTCTTTCTGCTCCCTCACAAAAATCTAAAATGTGCTGTGAATTATTTATAAAGCCCTTGTTCTAAATGTTCTGGAGTACAGAGAA
The DNA here is from genome assembly GCA_034779795.1 of Ctenopoma multispine. Classification (NCBI taxonomy): domain Eukaryota; kingdom Metazoa; phylum Chordata; class Actinopteri; order Anabantiformes; family Anabantidae; genus Ctenopoma; species Ctenopoma multispine. Next base: position 20,473,237 of record JAUYWH010000012.1, on the reverse strand, counting down.
AAGAGAGAAATTTGAAATTAGCATAACCAATATTTCTATTCTGTCGCTTAAAAAAAAATACATTCTCTAACGAGAATTTAAATTCGTCCTGGGCTTTGTGGATCTTATTTGTAGTGTAATGAATTAAATGTCAGGCATTTGAGACACCTGTTTTTCTTCTTGCAATAGACCAGAAGCTTGTCAAAGAGGAAGAAAATCCTTTCTTGTACGTTTCCAGCTGAAATCTTCAGCAGGACGCCTTGAATGAGCATCTCCGTGCATGTATCTGTGATATTGGAGCCCTGGAAATAAACATATGTGAAAAAGGTCAAACAAACAGGAATGTATGTTTGGACATACAAGGAATCAAGAACTGAACTACTAATTAACTGAAAGGGAAAATGTATATGCTACATAACGTTTCTACAGATTAATCTATACAATTCAATGTCCATCTATAGCGCCTGAACAGGAGGAGGGATTACAAAGCCCAGCCTTTCCTGTACCCTCTCTCAGGGGTCTGTAAAAACACTCCCTGCTTCCATCTCAGCAGATTGCTATGGGACTTTATATACATGGTCGTTAACAGCTTCTATAGAATAACATCCTGTCCAGTCAGACTATGTGTTGCATTGTCGCGTCTGGTCACCATATTGGTCGGAGTTCCTGCTGCAAGTGCATGTAGTCTTTTCCCTTACCTTGCCTGTTCTGGGAATTTCTGTAGCCTGTTTGATCAGCCCTTCAGAGCTAAAAATAACTCCCATGTGCACAGAGCTGGAAAATGTGCTAAGCATTTCCTGCTTAGCTGGAGACACCAGCGGGCCAAAGCCTATCCCGCCTTTTCCTTCTTTCTCTCCTCAGCCTTTTTAATTCTCCTTCTCCTCCCTTCCTGTCTGCTGATCATCTCTCGCTTCTCTTCCCATCTTCTTGATTTCCCCGTCTGTTCCTCTTTCATTGCTTCCTCAACACTCTTTTTTTCTTTTCTCTCACTCTTCCAGACCCTTTTAACTCTCCATCCCATGACCAGATGTTAAACTAATTTGCAGCCACTCAATGTGTGCACACCAGACATGGAGAGGCAAACTTGTCTTGGTCATTTAAAGGAACCAATTGCAACATCACAATAGCCTAGACTGTGGCACTGCCTTACCTTAATGGAAGGGCCAACACTTCCTCTTTGCTTTTCATGTGCTTTTAATGGGAGCCTTTTGCTCAGTTACTTCTTGTTGATTTTATTTTTATCTACAGCACTTTTCAATCACTCTTCACATCAATCTTGTTCCAAGCCAAAGTTCTACAGATGGTGTGTTCAGTCTGAAGCTTAAGCAACACTTTAAACCCTCAGTCATCTGTTTCACTTAAATTATAACTCTATTTTTACAGGCAGACAACTACCAGACATAACTACAGAAGAGGATAAAAAGGGGAATGACAACACTGTGTGTGCCATTAATTAAGGAAAAAATTTGGTTGAAAGGTTTGTCTTGGTCTCTGAAGTGGTACTTGTCAATTAGCTGGAAAGATGAGAGAATTCCACTCAAATTCTTTAAAGTTGAGACCAAATCAAGCACATTCTGCAACTGGAGTAAATTTTAAGAACACAAATAAAATTAAAGAATACATGAAGTGACAAACAACTGGAAACTACAACCTTCTGGTCTAAATATACGTAACATGCAGTATTTTGATGACACATAGTGACAAAACACAGACATCTGCAACATAAAACCAACTGGCAGTCACTGTCTCAATAAATGCTGGCAGTCATCACCATGGTGACCACGGAGGGCCATCGCCCTGTCTCTCCCACGCGAGGTGAACCTGCCAGGATGGCCAGAGGGCAGCCAGCTGTGGAGGAGGTCAGCTCTAACAAGCCATAAGCCCGGGCAGAGGAGCAGGAGTGGAAAAACAGCGGCTCTAACAATCACACATCATCCCTCCATCATTTCTCAAACACCCACACAGAAATGCAAGATGCAACCATCATTCATCTTTCTCATTTTTTCCATTTCTCTCCCCCCCCCCCTTTCACTCTCTTCTTACTTCCATTCTCGTTTAGTGCTGCAGAGTCTGGCATGCAGCAGTCAGAGGGTCCGGGCTCCAGAATGAGCTAATGTGTACAATTAATAAAAGTGAGAAAGAGAAACCACAAAGCGGCTGGAGCCAGGATCATGACAAGTACAAGACGTTACCCCACCCAACACTGAGCCTCATTCCAATCACTTTATTTTTAGATTTTTATATGTGTGTACACAGTGCACAGCGTATAGAGTAAAACGTCTAGTGTTTATTTTCTGATTCTAATGGAAAATATAAAATAAGTGTAACCCACGCTGTTTTATAAATACATTTCTCATTATCTGCCTGCGTTAGTTTATTTAGTGCCTCATTTTGTCAAAAATATAGCCTAAATATAAGTATATTTTATTATTTATTTACTATTCACTCTCTCCCATATCTTGTCTTACTCATATATGGGTTGAAAGCCTGGTTTCAAGCAGCAACACTCTGCTGCAACATACACGTTAGTCAGAAACTGTATAAAAGCCAGTAGTGTCTCTATGTCTGCATGTGTTCAGGAAGCCTCTAGGCCTTCTTTTGATGAAACCAGGTCAATTACAAAAACATCCCAACATCTTACCTCATAATTACTACCACTGTTTTTTATTTTCAAACACCTCTAGGACCACTGGCCGCTTATTAAGGTGTCTCAGAACCCAGAAAATTCATCTAAAGGCAACCCTCCAGACCAAGAGGTGCGACCTACCTCAAGATGATTGGATCAGTCACCCAAAAGCATTTAACTACAAGCTCATCCAGGCGGAAGGAACTGTGAATACAAGTGATTGTTCGCGGAAAGAACAAAAAAGCTTAAAAGGCTACAAAAGTCACGCTACTTGGAATGCTTGCTGAATTACTGGCATATGGCTAAGTAGCTTTAAATAAGTCATGACTATGAGCTTTGGCTGGAGAAATCTCAGCAGTGAGTTAAAGGGGGATGAAACAACACACAGCACAGCAAAAAAAGTCAATACAGCCGCTTGTTGAACTTATTGGATGAAAATTAACCATTAAACATAGCGTAGAGAGTCATTTGAGGCCCACCTCCCAGCCCTCAATGTGGGACTGCCATTCCTCCAAAATTTCTAACTTCTCCATCTGTCTCTTGGCTTCGTTGATGCTGGAGCACACCGCCTTCATCACCTGCAGAGACTCCTGCACCAGGGCATAGTCGTTGTGCTTCTTAGGAGTCCTCTTCAGCAGCTCCTGGATATGTACGACAAATGTTACTTGCTAATGTAGGCACACAAACTGATGCACCTGAACAACTCTAATATGCTCAAAACTGGATATAAATTAAACTTTTACAAACATAAAAAGCATAAATATTCCTTTTCATGCCCACTCGACAGTCCCTCACTGTGTAGTAAAACAGCTATTGCATTATATGGTCTAGGAAAAGTTAAACCAATCTACAGCATAGACCAAACACTGTGTTTCATCATATCAGCTACTTATGGCTGATTTACACTGCTCTGGGTATAACTGCAGCCACTGATGGCTATCTGTGTCATCTTACAGAAAGGAGGAGGCCGCAACAGCTGGAAGACTTCAAATGGCAGCACATCAGATTACCCCCTTATTATTATTACATCCTTGTACCCGTGCTAGTGGCTGCTTAGGAAACGCCTGGGTGAATTAATAGATCATAACAAGATGAACGAAATGGGACAGCTCTGATCGCAAACTCAAACAAGGCTTTGAAAGTGTATTTCATTTTGCTTGCATTTCACTCGGAAATTTCAAAACTAACTGAACATGCAGGTATGAATGAGGCCAGTCTATGTTTCTGAATGCACATCTGGGCAAGGAAGGTGATGATAGGTCTCATGTTATTCCTACAGCGTGGTTTTGCCCGGGAACTGAAGCAGGGACGTGTCAGAATATGAGACCAGTGTTTCATTAGTGAGGGAGAGGTTGATGTGAATACGATGGGACAGCCCTAACTAATGACTAGGTGGTGGTGGATGAAAAGAGATGCCCTGCAGAGGTGGCACAAGGGTATGGTATCTCCATAATACATGGTTAGCATGCACAATATGATACTCACTCTGAGTAGCAATGGATACTTGCAGATCCTCTGAATAGGAGCTACCAGGTAACCCTCCAGTGGGACCTCTGTGTTTTTTCTGCCTCCCAGCAACATGCAGTTCTGGAGGAGAAGAGAAAAAGAGAATTAACTAGACTGCAACACTCTACAATGCTGTAATGCTTAATCTAAAATAAACCAAATGTATGATGCAAGTTAAGATAAGATAAGATAGGACTTTATTGATCCCACAGCGCTGTTACCACAGCTACGGACATAAAGCACAGAAAAGGTATATAACAAGAATTTAAAACAAGAGTACAAAAAATTTGAATAAAAAATAGAATTAAAATAAAATAAAATAGAATATACAATAAACACACAAT
>JAUYWH010000012.1:20444753-20468585 GCA_034779795.1 Ctenopoma multispine | reverse complement strand
AGGGGTTGTGGAAAATGTGCAATATAACAAATATCAACTATTAAACTACTGCAACTACTATTAAGTACCAAGCAGTAGTATCTATATAAGTATAGGTATGTACAATACACAAGTTGCCCAATAGTCCAAAATTAGTTAGATTTTAGCAGTTCTAGTGAATTAAATATACTGACCACCTTCTTAGTTACTTTTCAGAATCAGACTGAAATGTTGCACTTTTTATTGCATTTATTTAACAACTTTAGCTATTATAGCTTTTATCAGATGTAGAAGTAATTACAAACTGTTCAACTCTTCAACAAATTACAAATTAGCCTTTATAGCAGTCAGTAAGCCAAAGGTTTAGTGCAGGTTAGTTGATATCCCCACCCCCCCCCCCCCCCCCCCCCCCTTCTCGGGCTTCTTAAATTAAAGGCACACGTGAACAGTAAATCAGACATAGTGCTGCACACTTGTGTGATAGTGTGTATAGTATGTGCACGAGTGTCTCTTTCATTTCTCACTCCATCAATTACAAACTAAGAAAAGGTCATATGCTTTACTGCAGAATCAGCCAAACAATACAAGTAAGTCTGTGGTCATACTGTGGTTCTCTTGGGTGTATAACTCTGCTGTAGATCTCGACTTCAAGGAGCTCTATTTTTATGAAGTCTTAAAACATGAGGAGTGATGGTGTGTAATGATACAAGTGTATGCCGCTCTGAGACAAAGGAGTGAGAAAGACTACCATTACAAACTGTCAAAGCTTGTGGAAAGTAAAAACTGAAGAAAAGGTCTGTAAATAGTATCAAGTAAAAAAAGGGGTGATGCATTTCTGACCTATGTCAGTGCACACACATGTTCTCAAACAAACACAGATACACACGGTTTAGCAAGCTAGCAGTGGGGACATGGACGTTTTTTGTTCTAGCAACATGATGCTCCTCTGTGGAAGTGAAAGGGTCTCAGAGTGTCAGTACAGGAAGAAGGAGTCCACCCACACATCAGTCTGGGCCACATCAGCTGTTAGACACACTGGAACATAATGTACATGGTATTACACTGCCCATATATGGGGGACCGTATGTTTCTATGTGTGTAGTATGTTTTCGTATGTCTCTCATAATCCCACCATGAAATCTACAAAATCACTGATCATGATGAAAACATCTGAAATCCAAGAGATCTAATGTCCAACGCCACTCAAAAACATGCTTTGTGTTTTGTGTTACTGTCTTGTCATCCATCTTCTAGGCAGAATGATGCAGAATGTATACAGATACAAGGAAAGCATGTCTAAGATCATTATTTAAACTTGAATGTGAGCACATATGGGCATGACATCAATATTTTGGAAGCTACTTCTAGCGTATATGTAAGCCTAAAACATCAACAACACACACAGTAACACGAGGTATCGTCGTGAAACAGGAGGCATCTTGTTTTGAAGATTTTTTTATGTGGAAAAACCCTACCAGACTCAGTTTATTATTCAAACCAAAGTTATTTTAAATGTTGTAATGTATAACCTTTTTGTGTAAGCAAAAACTGAAATGATTACTCAGACTTATTACTGACCTTCTAAGATTTGACCTTCAGAACCTCAGTATTTCAGCAAGGCTACAGTACACAAGACATTAAAAATATCAATAAGCATCTACATTATGTGGGCATTTAGAATCCCTTTCTCACCAGTAAACATGTCCGAACACTCCTGATCTTATTAAGCTCCAGCAGCAGCCTCTGTGCTTTTTCATGATTCCCACAGTATTCATCATAAATCTGGAAACGGCTCCTCTGCAAGAGTCAGAGAAAGACAAGTTAAGAAAAATGCATGAGGTGTAAAAGAAATAAATTACTGACATAAAGTAAGAGAAAAACAACAGAGGCTATAAAGAAGGCAGATATACTAACTAAAGAAATACAAAAGGAAGATAAAAACAGACCACAGTGTAGACATATGAATTATAGAAGGACATACAGTATATACTTCTCCACATGCTCCTCTCCATCATGAAATACATAATGTATATGGAGTATAGGGAGCCTCAATCATATCCTGTCATCTGCCTTGCAGCCATATGACTGACAACTCTCCACCAAAGCAGCTCTTATGATAGTCATACTCTATTGTCTCAGAGAGGCAACAATGGGATTAGGACCTCAGAGGCTTTAAATCACTCACTACAAAGTCACTCCAGAGGAGCATGTTCAGCCATGCTGCTCTACCTCAAAAGACAAAGCTGAAAATAACTGTCGTAACAACATGTAGATATTATTACAAAACACACTGACTGTTTACTATGCCCTCTACAGCAAAGTTCACCAGTTTATGATGCTCAAAAGGTATGCTTTTGCCTTTGGGAATGGATTTTACTGATGTCCAACACGGAGGAATGAAGTCAGTGTGAACCAAAAAGCCTGAATCACAGAGGGTTGTTGTGATTTGAGTTGTCCACTGTCCAGCTGGCTTAGTTTCTAACCTACGGTATTTGTATTTCTGTAGCAAACTTGTTTAATTCTCCCTTGAAAGTTTTAGAGCATCAACTAATCAAAGAGGAGAAAGCCATAGAATAAAAGAGGGGAAATAAGAGATAAAAATGTGTCCATGCTTTTAGCTATTCCCTGTATTATATAGTACTTTTCTCACAGTTGTCATAGTTTCATAAACCTCACAATAACATCTGGACATCTTAAAAATCTCTGATTTACCTGTATCAACTGTATGTCGCTGCTACTGGCAGAGAACTCACCTAAAGCCCCACAGAAGGACGGTAAGATTTATTAGACTAGAAACCTATTACATGCCAGTGCGCCTCAAGGCTCTGCATCAAAAAAACATGATGTATAGTGGAAGTGGGCTGTATATCAGAGCCCTATCAAGCATATCACACATGTGCACTCTCATCGTTGAGAGATAAATTGATGACACACAGTGTATCTCATGATTTTCAGCAAGTAAAGTTGGAGAAAACGTCTTTAGATTACAGGTTCCAGTGAACAAAGGATTATTATTAGCAGAGCAGGCATTAATGCAAGTGATCTGTAACAGCTTTGGACGAGAAGGCCACGTGGTAAATGAAGGTGGTAAAGATGACATCGCCACGAGCATGTTCCTTACAAAGTGCAAGAAGCAGCGCCCGATTTCGTGGTGAGGGTGAGGGTCAGGCTGCAGCAGCTCCTCCACCATGGACAGGAAGTCTTTGTGAAGAGCAAGAATCTCCTCGATGTTGGAAAATAAAACCTAGGAGAATAAATTCACACAAAGGCATTGGACCAATCACAAATACAACTAAATGTATAGTTTCTATAAAAAGGTTCCTAGCATTGTCTTAAATGCATATTTTTGGACAGTTTTTTTGTGGTTTTGAGGCCACAAAAAGGAAAATGAAGTTTCTTTGTTATGTAGCTTGGTCTGTCATGTCTTTCATATTTGGATTTAATAATAATAATGATAATAATAATAAAGAACAGGGAAACTCAATCGATGCATTTTCACCGTAGAGGACTTGATGTCATAGAGCCTGCTTGGTGACATTGCAGCTTGCTGCTGACCAACAACCCCCGTTATCTAAAATCTTCTCTGTACACCATGTTCCCAAACAAAACATAGCATGGGCAGACATATTCCAAAACATGGGACATGCAGCAAATATCCACTGAATGTGTGTTTACCTTCAACAGTAAGCAAACTCACTGAAAAAGACACACTCCCACTGTGAGAGAGCCCCCTTTATTATCCTCCAGCTGGAATCATTTATAAATAGATTATATTTACAGCTGCTTCCTGGATCGCCCACTATTTCTTTCTCCATTCAGAACTTGGCTATTTCAGTTTGAAAGAGCACCCGAAACAAGGGACTACTTTAGTTACCACTGTCATTTCCAGCCTTTTCATGGATAGCTTTGAATGGCAATAAGAACTGTTTGCAGTGTCTTCGTAAAACTCAATTGCCTTTGATATTTTTCTAGATTTATACCTCACAAACTGACCCTCACCTTAACTGTTTCCTCTGTGATGTTCTTGTCGATTTTGGTTGCTGCATACTGGTTAAGACGATGTAGAAACACCTGAAAAAGAGCAGGAAAGAAAATCGACAGTTAATACTTTTTAATAGGCCCCGGGATTAAATTGCATTCTGGGAAACGATTGCTTGTACCCTTAACAAACCAAACAGACAAGCCACTAGCTTTGTTTCTTTTTGTGCAGCTGCAACACTTGGCTGCCAGAGGAAATTGTTAACCATCACAATGGACACCTGATACACAAAAAACACAATCTTTCCACTGGAGGAAAAAAAAACATAATAATAGCAGCACATGGTATTTCGAAAGCAATGTTAAATGGCTGGAGATGTGAGTTGAAGAGGCCATCGGTAAGTGAACTAAAATGGACAGAAAGTGCTCTTACTTTCTTCAATCCCTGAAGACGCTCATTCCCAGGCTGATTCACTGCACAAGCTCTCAACAACCCATTTAATGCTCCAGGGCACTTTCTGGGAATGGCAAATTAAGAAGGTGTGCTTTGAATGTATTCTTAAAATGTGACTAAAGAGGCATTAATCATTTTCTGAACTCTGTCTGATAGAGAGATTTTAAAGAAGAATACATCCATCAACAGGTACTGCACACAAATCTTTATGGGTTTGTGTGTGAAATGCTTGGAATACAGTTTAGCAGCTAGGAATCTATCTTGAGCAGAGAGCTCTGGGGAAAACAAATTAGTGGCATCACACTTTGATTTTGATTGATGCCTGTAAGCCACTTCACTTCAGGGGAAGCTATGATGAAATCCAGAGCAAGGCTTAAAAATATAAACTTTTATAAAATCTAAAGTGCATGAGAAAGTACTTTTAATCGCTCTGAATTTTAGCTTCATCAAAGCTGATTTTAAACAACACCACAGTCCCTGGTGTTCATGCTGCTGTCAAATTTGAACGAGGACATGTTAAGCAGCAGAAAAGAAAATGTCCTTGGCATACCATCACACACAGTTTTGTCTTAACAACATTTGTTTTCATTTCCCATGTCACACAACTAACTTTTTCATCCTCCAAATTGCATTAAAGGCAATAACTAACGGAAGATGAGAGCAAGCAAAATGTAAGAAAAGTAGAACAAAGCATGGATTTTATTATGCTGAACCTGTCTGTTAAAGCACTGTGTAAGACTCAGGACAATGAAGGTATGAATTTATTAACCAAATTAAAGGACAGCGAGGGAAAAATGTTTGTTTAACCAGCGGTTTGTCTCCAACTGTCTCCATCAAACCACAATTTGAAAGACGAGTTCCCAGAATTCAGCAGGGCTGTCAAAACTCAATTTCTGACTTAATCAATGGCCTGTCACGGATCACACTAATCCTCAAACAAAATCAACGCAACATGACAGACAACATAATAGGCACAGAGACAGTGGTACAATACAAAACAGTCTGACACAGAAAAACACATCGGGAAAAAGCATGATTTTATGGCGTAGACGTGGAGACACGGTGAAGCTACAAACTGAAATGCAGTGTCACAGTTACAGCAGCAAGAAGCTACATCTGTCTTTGCAGTTGACCCTAACCATGAGCATCCCTTTACTGCCCCACTGAGAACCATAATACCATCTGTTACCCAGTGTAGCCACACAGAGCGCAAGCAGCCTGACCTGAGCAAGTTATTTTCATATGACTACAAATTTTTTAAATAGCTTACTTTAACTAACAGTCAAACCAAGAATTATTTCATGACACCAAGATCTAAGCAAGTGGTTGAGATCTCTCATTTGATTAATTGTGAACAGATGGAAAGGTGGTGGAAGTTAATCAGTGTTAAAAAAAAATCTCTAAGCTAAGAAAAACAAGTTCAAATGAAAAATGACTTAAGTCATCTTAATCACATTGTATCAGCAACAAGCAACACTTCAAAAGGAGCCGCATAACTGAATACTTGAATCTGAGTTTGTGGTTGGAAAATGGGGCCTTAAATAATCAGCCTCTTTGTTGTAGGCCAACTCCACGCTGATTACCATTCTGTAGCTGCCTTGCCTCACAACTCTGCCACTCACGAGCATTAGCATCTGATTAGCAAGTCTAATATGTATAAACACAGAGCAGACTTAGGCAGGCCCTCGCAAAAGCCTGACAGGGCTTACAGTATGGGACCAATAGTTGACCAAATATGGGCTCATTACAGAGTCTATCGCTTGAGTTTAAATAATGAGGAGCCTATTTGATGTGAAATGCTTGCTATATCTGCAAAACATTTAATTATACTGTATAACTACAGCTGTATATCTACTGAAAAAGACAAGGAACCACACTGGAGATGGCTATCAGAAGTAAAAAGTAAGAAAAAAAAAACAATACAGAGTACAGAGACTCTCAATCAGATTGTATGGTTCTAAAGTGTTATCACCTGAAACACAAGATTATGTTTGTTGTTGTCGCAGAGAAAGTGAAGATGAACATCTTTCACGTAGTTTTAAAGATAAGTGACCACACAGGGAACTGATTTGACCACACAAAAAAGTCTGAACAATTCAAGTGTGACACAGTTGTGAGTTGATTTGTGGACACGGACACATTCTTACAAAGAGAAAGCCAAGACTGCCTTGTTAATGTGGTTAGGAGAATACTCCTGGAACAGCTCCATGGACAGAGGATGGGAAGCTGAGTGTTTGGACAGGATTAGGGTTAGTTTTTATGGACACAGTAACTGTATCCTTTTCCAAGTTTGTGCACTGCACTGTAGCACATACATACACTGTAGCACATTTTATTTGCAAAAATCCTAAAGATATTGTATGTAAATGTGGTATTTTATGAGTCATCCATATGCTCTGTTGTAAATCACTGTTATTGGAGCATGTCTAGGATGGTTGCATCACAGAGCAGAGCACCTATCATGTGGTTGAATGCTTCAGGTGTAATTTTCTACAGGTAATGTTTATATTAAATGTATAAGAAAAACATTTTCAATATTGTCCACTGTGGTTGCTATCTTTGTCCTTGTAATGACTAATTAAATTCCAGAGAGATTCATTTTGTGCCCTAAGACGCCACAACCGAATCACAGGCAGAGAGATAGACCCACATTTTAAACTTGAAGTAGAGGCCGTTGTTTACCTTTCTAGTTGTAGGACATACTGTATAATACGAGTTTCTACCTGTAATCTTGTACAAACAAGGAAAAAAAATCTCAAAGAAAGTCATTTTGTTCCCTGAGGCCCAGGTATAATCACCTTGATTGTCAGGCTGATGGCTGAGGGGGGACTAGACATTAAAATCCCATTATAGTTTTCATTATTCTACAGAGCAGATGGGTGTTATGAATAGATTGGTCCAATCACTGCATGTGGCCCTACCTGCCATTAATCAACACAGGCTCGCATGCTGTGGGCTACAAAGGAGTAGTTGTGGAAATCACAGCTGTACAACCTGATGCTAAAATGTTTAAAAATGTGATAACAACCTGACCTTTGCTGTCAAAGTGGAATTGAAATCGGGACACTGAATTCAGGCTACGTTGGCAGACCTAACAGCCCAGTTCATGACTGTGCAGAGTCGGACAGAGGAGTGACAGCTCATTCAGTACCTGCAGTTTGCTGCAAATGTATATTTGCTGAATATGCTTTTTGCTCAGAAATAGGTTGGTTGAAATTAAACTCTTCATCTTCTGGACTATCTAGACTTGTTCATACAGGAAAGGAGAGTCAGAGAGGCTGGAGGGCTGTTTCCATGCCAACAGAGTGTGTGCACCAAACTAGTTCAGGGAACTTTATGAATGGATATTATGCAATGTTGTCCCCCAGCATCTCTCCAGCAGATTGGAAAGATACAATCAGCGGAAAGCTAGCCCCTCCCACTGTATATGTTTATTACTGTGTCAATGAAACAGATTATTCACACCAGAAGAGTTTGGCAAAAACATAGGCCACTCGTTTCCAAGTAAACTAACAATGATATAACAAGAGGACAATGATGGACATTCTTGTGCTTCAAAATAAAGTGTGTGCATTTGCCAAGCCAGAGGAAACAGTTGTGTAAAAAAAAGAGCTAAAGATAACGTAAAAATAAGTAGACAAGAGAATAAAAATGAGAAAATACAAGGGGGAGAAAAAAACATGTGGTTAACCTGCAGAATGTAAAGTGGTGGGAATACAAATTGCTCCCAGAGATGAAAAAAGTGCTAAAGAGACACAAAATAGCAAAACAATCCACCAAAAAACACAAACAAAACACTGTCAGGCTGCTCCGACGCTGCAGAAATAAGTTTGAATCAAGTACAAAGCTAGCTCCAACATCTGTTTATGCATTCAACCTAAACCCATTGGAGGAGAACACAGGAACACAGTTTCCATTTGATGTTTTACATGCAAAACACCCATTTTAAGGTCTCCGTGGATCGACTGGTTCAACTGTAGGACACGCTCTCCTGCTGCTCTGCCGGAAATCAAGCAGTAAAACAAATTGAAATGTAATAGTACATCCATCAGGACGATTTTAAGAACTTACACTATTACTGTTGCTCAGTTCAACTGCTTTTGCTGCAATGTGGGATTTGTTGCTCACAACTAAAAAAGATCCAATGTGACTTCATTGGTTGGTCACCAGTACAAACTCTGGAAGAATAGGTAGGCCTTTGTCAAGACACTACTGGACAGCTGCTTCTTTTGTCCACCAACGATTTACCGTTATCACTACTGGAATATGGCAAACACATAATATTTATGTGTCTATATAACGTTTTGTACTCTATATTATACAAAAATGTGTTCAGTGATGACAACACACATGCACAGGTAATTAAATGCACTCTAATCCACCATCTGCGACAGAATTCTCCTTGTTAACAAAAAAGGCCATTCAGTGCCAGAGATGGAAACTCAATAAACAGCTTCCACATGACAAAGTGAATCACTAGACTGTGAAGGCATGCTCATTAACGTACGTAACTGTCTTTCTGAGAGTGTGTGTGTGTGTGTGTGTATGTGTGCGTGTCTCTTTGTCATTTCTGTCCCCCAGGACAGCAGGGTGAAAAGTAAAGCACTCTGATAACAGTAAAAAGATAACAGGTGACAGGTGTGTTAGCAGATCTGCGCCCTCAGGCAAGCTGTTTGTGCTGGTAAGAAAAAAGGGAGAACAGAGGAGACAGAAAAAGCAAAGCGATACACAAATAAAGACATGTAGAGGAAGTACGTGGGGAAAGGAAGATGCGGAAAAAGACAGCTTTGTTTGGCCTTCTTAACACGAAAACCCCGGTAAAGAGGAAATGGTGCCTTTATCATACTTCCTGCGCAAAGGAACTGCTTTTAAGCCGGAATTCAACATCACAGGGTTAAACCTAATGCACAGAGGCTTCTCATACACACGCCTATGCACACACACTCAGTTCCTCCAGGCAAGCAAAAACTGAACATCCCCTAAAAACTGGTGACAAGAGACAGAGTCAGTCTCTGATCCTGAGTGCACACCGGGGAACATCCGAAAACAGAGAAAAGGCTCATTGTACTGATTCTCTCCAATAAACCACATTCCTCCTGGTTTCAACAGGTCCTGATGGCACCTCCAGAAGTTATCCTAGGCTTTCCATCTCATTAGACCTCTGGCTATCTTTCTCTAACCCTTTTCTCTCCACTGGGAATGTATACAGGAAACCTAAACTATAAATAAAGTGAGGAATGTTAATATGTCTATCTTAGGAGTGGCTGGGGCTCATCTTCACAGCTCAAAGTATGCTCTCCTTTTTTAATTAACAGCAACAGAAAACATAGCACATAGTATTCATTTTACAAACAAAAGTTAATTTGTTTTATGAGTACTGACATCTTTAAATTCTGGTAGTCTGCACAGGAAGACCTCTAAAAATATCCAAAATCCTGTAAATGACACAATAAGAGATAGTCCTTGGAAACTCATTTGAAAAATACTTATTTTGTGAAAAATATAGAGAAAAAAATTATTGTTTTGATCAACCAAGCAATATGCTTTAACGACTCTAAGAACTCGCTATTTTTATAAAGAGTAAAGAAATATTCTCCTCTTTGATGTTCCTCTTGTCCTTCCACTGACCCTGGCACCCAAAGCTATTCATATACAGCTGGAGTGAACCAATTTATCTAATGAATATGTCCATGTCCAATGCCTGCAACTGACTCCTGGTGAGCTCCTTGCATGTCTGATACTGGAGTGAAATGAACACATTGAGCATAAAATGATGTTTGTGGTCATGTCAGTTTAACTGAATACCTGACAGGCTCTGGGTCTGTTCAATTTCACCCACCACAGCACTATAAATGGAGGCATCTTCAGTATATTTGAATCCTCTGACTTGTGAAATTGGATATTAAGCAGTGAGACTACCCTGCAGTAGATGAGAATTAGTCTGTAGAGACCAAGACTGCCATGTTTCCCCAACTTCCATGTGCAGTCAAGCAAACCATCACCCACTGATAGGTGGCAATTCCGATCAGAGCCATGCATCGGCACCCTGTATTGATCTGCAAGGTGACTAAGCAGAATTGTCAATCTCCCAATCAGTAGCACACTCCAAAGTGTGACTGTCTCACACTCAGAAAGTTCATTTGACTACCATTTCAGGCTTCCAAATCGCCTACTGGAGGACCCCTGTGATTCCGTCAGCGGGACAGGCAAGAAAAAAGCTAACCATGCAGTGTCAGCCTCTGGACACTGTCAATGGAGAATTGAACAACTACCCTGTCACTTTCTCTCTTACTTTCCCCAAGCACCACTGTGGAGAGCATGTCCATTCATACAAACACCTCCGTGCCAGGGGCCTGCTCATCATTCCTTCTTTTCATCTGCCAACATTGCTGCATCAGCACTGTATAGACCTCAGCATTATTCAGTCCACCCTTACATTAATTCAGCAGTTTTTTGTGTGCATTCAATAGTGAATAGTGACTTTAAAGCTGCTCTGATCAGTATCTTTACATTTAAAATGAACTGAACCTGTTATTTAAAAGAGAATCACTTCTTGTGATGACTCCACAAAGCATTATCATTCAACCCTCCAGTTCCTCTTAGCACTTTTTCCCAGTGCATCTTTCAGATCATTATTTCGGTTTTACAATTAAAACCGTTACTGTTATCGTCCAGTTTAACTACTTTTATCAGCCTTATTTCAGCAGCCCTTTACAGCTGGTATCAGCAGAAAGAAAGTCTTTAAAATATCCAATATACTTTAACTACCCAGTACCAAATAACAGCCAGCCATTATCAGGTAATCAGACATATAAATGCTAATTCTTATCTGTGTGTGCTAAATGTGCAAGTGCACAACAATTTTCTGATATATTTCCTTTAACAACTGATGCATTAGCACTCATGTGATTGTCAGTGCTGGGTTTTTTTAGTTTGTTCTGCAGCACCCACGTGCCAAAAATCAGTTACCACAGCTATAATTTAGCCTCATCTGACCTCCTGTGTATAGTACACTTAACTAACAATCAAAATATCATACTTTTCACCTCAAAGTTGATCACAAAATAGTGGAAACCATCCTTCTAAACATGCCAAAAGCACAATCAATTATATTAAAGTCTAATTTGGAAAGCTAGACTTTTTCAGTTTTGCTTTTTGAGCAAAACAAAGTTCATACACGCTGTGGTTTTAGACTAGAAAGAACGTGAAAGGTCAGCGTAAGATTTAAATGCAAGAAGTAGGGGATTATTCATCATCTATCCCTCAAACAAGGTCCAGTCATTGGCATTAAAGAGCCAGGGACAAATAGTTGCAGAGACTGGAAATAAAATGGAAACAGAAAGAAAGACAACAGACAGACATGAAAAGCATGTCTGATGTCAGAGCATGCTTAGACACAGAGAGACACTTGTCCAGTTCTCAGAGCTTCTATAGCAAATCCCATTATGTCCTTAATTAAATCATTTGGAGTGAAGTGGAATTTCCCATTTTGCCCGGATGGACAGCTTTGGATGTCTATAGAGTCCAGAAATGCAAGATGGATAGAAACACAAATGACATGTAAAAGTGCGAGTTTAAACCACAAAGAAAAAACACTAACTTGTCTAGACATTTCAGTGGGCACTTTAAAAAAAGACCTGCATGACATATTGTAGACTAAATGTAGAAAATTAACAGACAGCTGCACAATAAATGTCCTGGAAACACACAAGGCACTGGGACAGCACCACATCTGCCTCCTTAGCTGAATTTATACGATTGATTCATTGCAGGGGGTCACTGCAGACCTATCAACTACCATGCACAATGTTGCCAAGGACACATTTGTGGCACAACCCTACTTTCCCTGGACCAGTAGAGACGGTGGGGGAAGTGCAGGAGAGTGAGTGTGTGTCTGTGTGTGTGTGTGTGTGTGTGTGTTTGTGTGTGTGTCGAAGCAGGAAACACGCAGCACAATGTAAAGACGGGGAGGGCCAGGAAGGAAGGAAATCCTGCTTGAAAAATGGTCTTTGGGACAAAGCAAAAAGACTCTCTCTCCAATGTAAGAACCTGCTGAAGGGACTTAGCACTGACAGAATGAAGGTGTACAGGACTGTAACCAAACAGATGAAGTCATACAGTAGCTGCACAAAATCTAAATGTGTTTTCCCTAACTAATAATGCACAGCTAGTTGTAGCAAAACACCCAATGCATGTAGAGGAAAGCATCAGAGGTATTTTTCTTTTTAACAGAATCTTTGACATTTTTCTACAAAAGCATTTTTTAGAAATACAAATCTATAATTTCATGTAGTTCATTTTCATCACAATGATCTATATTACTCCCATATCTTGTGTCTGGGTTTCTGCTAAGCTAACTGTAACACAGGGTACATTACAAAATCTACTCTATCACCAACCATAGTTAAACACATTCACACAGTGCATTCACCAGTAGTGAGATAAATTAAACTATAAAAATATACTAATTTGCCTTTCATTCACAGTAAAAAGCTAATTTATCAGTGTTTAGTGGTCAGAAACCAGAAATGTTAAGAGCCACTGTCTGGATTTCTAGGAGGAGGAGGAGGAATTAAAATGCAAGTGAGCCACTTCATGTGTTCAGAGACCTCACACTGGAGACAGACACAAGCAACAAACTGCCCCGAATGTCAGAGAGGAGTCTGAGTGACTGAAAATAATCTGACAGATATGAAATGAACGTAGCTTCATTAAGATGTTCAAAAAACAGGTCTAGCTCGATAGCAAACTTTCACATAGAAACAAAGGAAAAAATTAGAGCTAACTCAGTGCATAACCTCAGCCTCAAGAAAACAGCTTATCAACATCATATGAGCATGCACATTGAATATTCCCTGTCTTATCTGATTTTGCACTTAAAAGGTTATTTAAATAGATTTAAGTAGACTCTATACAAGGAACTTTATCACATGGTGTCTCATTACACTGACATAAACACCGTTTGCTACTCCTCCTCCGCCTATAGACAACAGCTATAAACACGTCTGGCTTTTGACCCCTAAAACTATGAAATTAGCTTCTAACTGTTTTACAGTAAAAAAATAAAAAATAAAAATCAGTAAGTCTTTATGGGTCCGTTTATCTTACATAAGTTTCTAATTCTTACAAACAGAAGCATAGTAGTATTGACGTATTTAATTTGATCTGGTAATCAGCTCGCGTACTGCTTTACTCAACACTTATTTCACTTAGTCTTAGTTTTTAAACTGGAGAGTTTAAGAACTCTTCTCCATCTCTCCTTCTCTGAAGTGCCTCTCCCTTCCTTAAGAAACAGACACACACACACAGAGAGTGGAGCAGAGCAGAGAGGAGGTTATATTTTACTTGAGACAAATACTCACAGAGAGTTAGTATATACTGTTAAGTTTACACGTTTTCATTTTTGTGTTTTCATCAGGATGCACTGAGAGAGGTGGGTGTTGGCATGAAATCTACAGATTTACAGATCAGCAGAACAAACAGACAGACAGGAAAGGAGTAGGAACAAAGGGTCATGACCTTCGGGGTCATCGGCTGTCTGTCTGGAGGATATTAACTCTCTCATCGTTCCCCTGACCTGACCTCTTTCAGAACTGCACACTGGTCATGTTAGAATCAAGAAGGAACAGCGTGAGCCTGCACTACCATTCAAAAGTTTGGGGTCAAGTGAAAATAGACTTGAAAGAAAGAAAAAAACAAATAAATGAATAAAATTATCACACAGCCGTACAGAGACCCATTGTCAGCAAACTTTAGTCCTGTGTCTTAAAGGCACGGTGTGTTGGCTAATACACGTTTATACATTTTAAAGGTTTCATTGATCATTATAAAACCTGTTTGCAGTTATGTTAGGAAAAAACAAAGAACTTCATAAGTGACCCCAAACTTTTGGACAGCGGTGTATGTGACCATCCCTGCCAATAGGTGCTGCAACCTAATCCAACGAGAGAGACAAGCAGAACCTCGACCTGCAAACACATTCACACCACCTGGTTTTCAAGAGCCACTAAATGCTCCTCTTTAGCAGCTGTATTCTCCATTATGCTTGATTTCCCCAATTCCTGCAGCCATTTTCACTGAAAAGAGGCCACTGACTAAGTGACAACCAACATGTTGTTGTCCAACAAATAGTTGGACAACTAATTACTCATAAGATCCAGGAAATATAACAGGGACAATGACGTGCAGCTGTTTTAAAATTTAACTACAGACATAATATATCTTGAATTACATGTCTTGATTGTTGTCCCCTAATAGTTTTCTGAAATTCAACAAAATATTTCATTGCTCATTGGAGTGACTGTGTGCAGTATGCTTTGATTTTCTCCTCTCACTGTTATTTAATTCTCACAAATGTCAAAGATAAACACCAGTGTCCCCCACCACCTACTGTCTCTCAACTGTTCATCATGTAAGATAGGCATGAGATATTTCAGACAGTTTTCTAAGAGTCTTTCTTTCACTGCCACACTACTGTGGAAATTTAGCACATGATGTGTGAAAGGTGACGCTTTAATTAGCAAAGAAAGTACTGATACTTCCAAGATGCAATCTGCATATTTTCCCACAACAAGGTAGACAAAGTCAAACAATAGGCTCAGACTGTCCTGGGACAAAGTGCTGTAATCATCCTTGTTCTCTCTGTTGTTTTCCACTACCTTGATAGTAAAGTATGTCTGAGGTGAATAGTATTTGGGTCCCACGGATCAGCAGCAACAATCTCTGCTGCTACCCAAAGCCTCATTGTTCCCCAGCGTTTCCTAACCTCAGAGGAATTCCTCCTCCAGGAAATATGATTTACAAAAGAAGGCACCAAGCCCAGCTACTCACACAAATGACGACCCCCTAACCTCCACCCTCCTGGAAATATCTGCTTTTCCCTTTCACCCCTCTAGCAATATCCAATCTACACTTCTGCCTGCTAGTAGTCTGGAGTCCCCAGGATTAGCCCATCAGGGAGCTGTGCAGAGAGGAGGCCAGGTTGTCCTCCATTCTAACCTCTAGACACATAGAAACTTGTTGTGGTTTGTAACTGGTTGTAGCATGGCACTAGAGGAAAAGGAGGAAGCAAGTGTGTGTTTCTATCCTCAGTCTTCAGTATGACCCCTCTCACCAGCACGGCAGTCTATGATCATCCTGAGTGTTTTCCATGATGCTCTCAGTACCTCTCAAATGTTAATATGATGAAATAGTCCTTTTTTCTTTCACTTTCTTCCTTTGCCGCTATCATCTGCCTCTGTCAGCTAGAACACACATCTAAGCCACAAGCTATCTTTCCCTGATAGATCTCAGTTTGTGAGTATGTTTCTATCAGATTCCTGACCAGTACAGAGTTGCCTTGTAAGGATCAGTCACTTCTAAAATGAATCCCAGTGCCAGCACCACAGGGGAGATGAAGGAGGGGCAGCCGCATTCCCCAAACCCCCTCCGCAATCAGCACAGAGGACACAATCCTTCATGTAATCGGCTCCTCCATTTCTGAAGCGACGCCACTTCTAAAAAATTCCAGATAAAGCTCTGTCCTCTCCTTGGTCCCCTTGTGGTCCATTGGAAACATCTGGGCAGTGGGAGGGGGACGGGGATGTGCACATTCATACATGTGGTCTGGGAAATAGCTCTCTTAATGACACACAACACAGTGGCCCTCTGACCTGACATCCCTACAAAGTTCCCATCGTACTGAGAAGCTGAAATTACTGAAAAAATACAGTGGAAGCAACTCAAACTCACAGACTGAGTTCAACATAGGATCCTCCCTGACTGATTCACTGACTGATGACCATCCTTTAACAATGACAACTTTTCACACTCTTCTGTTTTAAATGTGCAACATTTCCACAGTTGCTCTTCATTAATTTCTTTAAGGTTGGGTATTATTTTATGTAATGACAGCACATATTCCTGTGTTGCAGCAGCCAAGTGTTACGCACAGCCTGCTGGAGATGCGCCAGCTCCAGTGGTTTTCATCTGAGTCCACCTGTGCCATCCTTGGCAGACCTCGCCCTTTCTGGATTTTATTAAGAGTTGGCAGAGGCAGTAGAAAGCTGCACTTTTCTGTATTTATGTGTAGGAAGTTGAATAATCATATAGTTATATAGACAGTAAAAGTGTGGAGCAGCAGTCTGCACATGACAAAGACATAGTGAGTTCAGATAAAGATACAATACAGTACACGCAGAACAACTTTCCCTCATGAATTTCATTAAAACTTCTTTACTTTTATTTGTAATGCTACAGATGTAGTTAAAACAATGTGACCTGACATGGTATCGAGGTATGTCATCCCTTCCTATCTTGAAAATAGGATAAAATAAAGTGGCAGAATCACAATGTAAGCCTGTCAGACAAAATTATCTGGTGCCTTGAAATGGCTTAAATGGCTATCTGATCAGATATTGCCAGACAAACCACTGTGTCCACGGGAGGGGGACTAAACCTCATGCTGGCTGCGCAGGAACTGAATCTGTGCCATGCCCCTTTGTGACGGCTCTCACAATTTCACACTTGCAATCTGAAAAGTTAATAACTTTTGAGGAAGTGGGTTCACATGAGGATTACAGGACAGTGTAAAAGTTGATTTTCTTTTTTCTTTTTTTTTTGTTTGACATCCTGCTCCCATCAGTCACAGCAGCATGTAGTGAAGTTCGCACAGGTTATTAACATGTAGGTGGAGGAGCTGCTCTGGAGTCTGATGCACCATGCATACTAAGCAGTCTGGCTGTTTTTGTTTGTTTGATTTCATTCATTCTTCAATAAATGCAAACGTGTGTGCTTGATCCTGATTTTAAATGACCATCAAACTCACCGAGAGAAACTCTAGTGTCCCAACATAATCCCGTTCCGTCTTTAAAAGTTCATTCAGGACGCACACTCGTAACCGGAGCTGTTTCTCCAAGTCCTTCCCGCTTTCAGCTCTGTGTTCACTTCTGCTGTCGTCAGTCATTGTGAGTAAATACATGCAAACCTTATTTCCTCATGCAATTCAAATATCATTCTAAAACGGGGTTCAGTGGTGAAAGTGTGAAGTTTGCAGCATGGTCGAAAGTGAAGCAGTAACCGGTGTCTGTAATCCACGAAAAGTTGAAAAGAAAAAAACAAAACACTGAAATCCTGGATGAAACTGCAAGAAGAGTAAAAAAAATGAAATAAAAACAAAGCTGGAAGTTACACAGCAGACACCTCCCCACTGAGCGTAAGTATACAACAACTAAAGTTGATTCCATGTGACTCCTGAAATCTTCATCCTAGTCCTGCCTCTTCACAGCCGCTAACGCGCAGGACCAGAGTCAAGCGAGACATAATATGCGCTGCATGTTCCGGCTGCTGCTGTCAAAATAAAACTGCGGCAACGGGTTTTGTGTAAAACACTAATGTACAGTTTTTACCAAATAGTTTTCATAATAATATTGACAACGCAGATTTTATTAACACTATCAATTAACGAAATGCAGGTACAGTGTACAATGACTTGAATTACTACAGGACGCTGCTCATGTTTGACAGCCTTTCTCTTAATTTGTAGAAGCAATCACTGTATTTATGGGCTTAATATAGCCTGGTTTACCCATCGTTTATTTGGCATAAATAAATCCTGGACAGGACTGGAATAAAACCAAATAGACTTCACATAACATTATAACCCTGAGATACAACAACTCAAGTATTTCTTATGTTAATAATAATAATAAGACGTCACCACCTACGGTGATGCTATATTTGACAAAATATTACTCTGTTTCACTCCATTAAAATTCCTCATTTGCTTTAGAGCACACTGAAACCCTATAAGGCACCCCTGCTGACAACTTGCTGAAAGCGGGGTGATATTGCTAAATTCAACTATGCAAGAGAATTATATCCTATTATTTTAACTGCTTCATTTATCCCTGTGATAAAGTGCAGTAGTTGCCTTAAAAAGTAATGAATTTCCATCTAAAAGCCTAAGCTTGTATGATTAAGTTGCAAATGAGCTCATCTCATCACTACTTCTTGGTGTGAATGTGGATCTGTGGACTGACCCTTCACCCAGCTCCTCCCGGCTACATGTCAAGGTGTCCTCGGACAAGACGCAAAAAATCCTGTAGTGGCTCCATCATGTGGATGCAGCTGTTCAGCAACAACTTCCCCATGGGGATTAATAAACTTCTGTCAGAAAATACAAAAACAGTGCAGATATCTGCATGTTATATCTTTAAATGTCTTTATCTTAGAAAGAAACAGCTCTTTAATGATACTAGAAATTCATTGAATCAGCTAAAAATGTCTTGTTAACTTAAGGGGAAATTATTGTACTGATTTCAAATTCATTCAACTTCAGATATGTAGTTTTATATACTGTTTTATAGCTTTTAAACAGGAGTTGTTCCTATCTGAAGTTCTGAGTCAGTTTTGAAATGATGAGGTCTAAGTGGGACAAAGTGACTTCAAGCTATTTCTGGGACAAACATGACCTGGACGACTGAGAATCTTCACAGACAAAAAATATAACAAAAGTACAAGAGGATCACCCGTGGATGTTGTCATTGTGCTGAGTTCAGTGCAACATGACTTCAACAGCTGCGGCTCCAGGTTTAATTCTTTAAACTGAGAAATGTAAACGAAAAGAAAAGAAATTAAATGTTGACTATATCTTCATAGTTATGTGACTAAACAGTCCAATCCAAACTCATAAAAATGCATTGAACTATTAAACCTTAGATAAGTTACTCTGTATTTCTACCTAAGCTAAATAAACTCAAAATGATTTACAGTGTTCAGGCTCGGCTGACAGTGTAAATACGTGACAGTATATTATGAAATGCTCATGCTTTATGATACTGCTGAATGATATGCATACCTTTGTTTGCATTTCACTAAACTGACTTATTTAATTGTTTAACTGATCATGCTTCATATTTCTATGTGTGCACTTTCACTTTCAATGTGTTTCTTGCTTTTGGAACAGTGGCTTTTACCTGCACTTGTGCAAAAAAGAACAGGATAAGTAATTATTTTTAATAAGTGAACTTAAAACACTGATTGAGTCACAGATGAATCTGCATTGCAAAAGTCCATCTTCGCTCTTACTGACCACCTATCTCAACAAAATTGTACATTTTCTCACTGGTTGAGCTCGTGCACTGAATCTAAATCACACTCACAAAGTTCTTCTTCTAATAATGTAATTCTTGAGAAAGAGAAATTTATTTGAATGACATTCAACTGCTACTTTTGCTAAAAAAAAAACTCCCTCACACTTTATATATGTTCCTTCTATTTGACAAGCAAAATAAATAACAATACATGCTCATCAAGTGACAGATAGTGTAAAGAAACTAAAATATGTCACCCGAGAAAATGGAGTAGCTCTAATAAGTATGTCCCGCTCCTTGTGACAATTAAGCAAAGCGATGCTCTTATATCACAACCTATTTAAAAAAAATAACTACAACTGCAAAAAACTACACAACTATACAAACTGTGACGTTTTCAATCAGATTGTGATCTTTCTACTCATTTCCAGGTGAACATTTGGACACCCTGTCATCTTGTAGTGCCGGAGCAGCCTCTTAGGATGGTGGTTTAGTGTTTATATATTGAATTAAACACAGCCAAAGCAATTTTGTGCCTGGGTAAATAGCAGAATAATTAACACTAAAACTAGCTTTAATTTTACCAGCTTGAAAGTCAGCTGAGAGGATTTGAAAGGAGTCATTTGCAGCCCGTGATAATTATTTAAGGATTAAAATCTCAACAACTAGGGATTCAGTTATTTCCAATATGAAACAAATTCATACACTTTCCTCTGGGACATTTTTGTGTAATGTACTCAACATATGCCAGAATGTGCTGGCAAACCAAAAGAAAAACTGGGTTTAACTGATGACTATTGCCCCAGTTTATCAGCACCAAAGAGAGGCTTTATTTTATGGAGCTGTTTTATGTCTCAATTACAGGTCAGTGTCAGTTTTGTGAGGTGAGACGAGGACATGGCTCTTGAGTAAATCTTGACATGTAGTATACTCTGGTGGTTAAATGTAGTATTGCATGTGTTGTAATGTATTTCTTGATGATAAAGTTATGTGCTGCATAGTTTCATTGCTGCCACCAGAGAGCAGTATTGTTTTGAACTCCAATTCTACTCTTAATATGAAGATTTCTCTGAAATGGAGTTTCTGGAAGTTCTGGAAACTATCTCTAAGCTTTGCTCTCAGACTGATAATAATTGTTTCTTGTAAGGAAAGCTGAGAACACTTTGCAGCTGGCCAACTTAATTCTTATTTTATATTAGCTATTCAATTTCAGGTAAATATCCAGACCCTCAGATTTTATTGTTCATTACTTTGGTCTCTGGAATTAACGTCTATTATTTGTGGCTGAGTGCTGGTGGTACCTTGCTGTGTGCTGCCAGGAAGTTTTCTGTTCTCCTCATAGGAAAAAGGAGTGTCAGACTGATGTGAGTCACTTTTTCTGATTATTTGCACCTAACATCAAACACTGGTGATAACAGTGTTCATTTTACACTGACTGGGGTATTTGCCTTTCACTGTAACAGTTTACAGAGGCCAAAACCAACTTTCCTTCATATCTGTGGTGCCAGTCGAAAATGTTGCTGTCTTTTCTTCATAGTTAATCCTTTTTATTCAGACTGAGGAAAACACTGAGACATTAGATACAGTGTGAAGGAGAAGGCTGAGGTGTGTTTTAAAATCAGGTCCATACTCTAAGTGCTTTGAGTTTTATTAGAGCTGTAGGTACACATGAGCCAGTATTTCGACTACGTTTTTTAATCAGATAAAACTTTTTTTCTGGCAGATTTTATGAGATTTTTGCCAAGGAACACCTTCCCATGTCAGTAGTAACAGATCTACAGCCTTAAGTGAGGAAATGTATATTACAAAAAGGCATTCATACCCACATTCAGGTTGTAGTAACTAACAGTCCCTGCATTGTGGTTACGTTTCACTAGTTTGCACTGCATTAGTGCGCAACAGGTAGTGAAGATAAATAGTATAATAAAGTCCTGGCACATCACCAACACATATCTGTGTATGTTTTATACTTAAAGCTTTGTGGCTCAGCTTTTTTCCTCTGCAAATTTTTTGCAAAGTTTATGCTTCCTGAGAGACTAATCTGACTAAAAAGTAGCTCAGTGCTCAATTTACCTGAGCAGAGCTGATAGTCCTTTCAGCTTTTTAAAAAAATCCACTGTTAAGTGATACTATATGAAAACACATGGTAAGAATAACAAGGTTTCTCTTCTTATTCATAAAAAAAAATAGCATTATCTACCGGAGTGCAATATATGTATAACAGAGCAATTAAAGTATCAGTGATTTACTGCAATACATGATTTTTATTTTGATGGGATTCAAACCATATTATGCAAAACTGTCATCTCACTTTTCTCTTCAAATTTACAGTTTTAGCATATCTCATTATTGAGACTTAAACAAAATGCCAGCTCTTGTAATGTGGAAAAATGAGTTGTTCTCTTGGCAGTGACATGCTATTTGGATGATTGGACTAAAGTCTGTATTTATCTTTAATCACCTTGGTGAGACATTTAAATTAAATTGCCACAGACATATTGCACCTTCAAAATTAAGTATATTCAATTTCCAGGTCTCCTCAGTGTGCATAAATTTAGGTTGCACACTGCCATCTTTTATTTGCTGTTCTCTTTTTGTATTCACGTGTCAGTGAAAATGAATTTAAATCCAGTAAATGTTCATTCCCCTCTTTTCTTCTAAATTCTTAGAAAGACACGTGTAAATAGCATTTGTTGCCCATATGTTGTAAGATAAATTGAATGGGTTGAGAGATGTGATAGAAAAGACAAAATATATTTACAAAAAGGTAATAGTAAAATGGTTTATTTTATTAATTTGTTATTTTTTATTAGATGTTGTTGTTTTGTTTTTTTATTTAAATCCGGTTACACATACACATATTGCCAAAAGAACACACAAAAAGCTTTCAACCACTGGCAGATAAGAGCATAATAACCTGATAATTCCTCTTAATAGTCTTTTTTTTTTGCACACTAATTGTGTGCAAAAAAAAGGCTGTTTGCAGCATTCTCCACTTTTTTGACTTACAAATAAGCAGTTGAACGGCCTATTTGTAGGTAAACTTTTATCCCTATACCCTCCTATGGTAGTGAGTGCAAAGTACTAAATAAAAACAGGTTGCACCATATAAACTGGGTTTAGTTATCAGTGAGTATCCACACCTTATAATCACTGTAACAGCTGCGTGTCTACTGAACCCATTTGTCTGCTACAACAATAAAAATGCTAGCTAGCTACCAGCTACTACGCATTGCTGCCATTGACTTTGTAGAGTTTTGTTGAGTTCTGTTTCTGTGCACAGTTGTCTAACCTAGAAGATGGAAGACTGTGGATGCAGGTATTTAAGCAAAACCTGTCGACTGGACATTATTAATAAAACCTAAATCCTTGTCTTTGAAGTTATCTTCCCTTTTAAATTCTTTGTGGGAGTGACTTTTTCTCTGACTGCCAAATGTCCCACTTTGTATTGCCTCCGAGACTGCACTGATCTTTAACCCCCACCAACTTCTTTCTTTCACTTCTCCCCTAAGGGTCAGAAGGTCATACATGTGCACTCACTGCTCTGTTAGGGTCACCGGTGACCAGATCCTGCAGAGGCCCTAAAGACATCACAAAGAGCTGCAGTTAGTCCCACAGTTTGACCAGACCCTCCCTCATCACTACAACCACTGCCAGCGCTGCTCTCAGACTTATCAAAGAGCTCATTCACACTCCTCAGCAGAGTTTGAAACTCTGAGAGAAACATCATGATTTACTGGGTCTGGGTGCTGTTCTAGGATTGTGCAGCATTAGTCTGAGCTCTAAGAAAGACGCTTGGTTCTCGAAGCAGTGTCACATGTCCATGTTTGTGCTCCTGTGTGTTAAAAACAACACTAAGATCACCACACTGGCTCCCAGACTAGCGGCAGCAGTACCCTTAGCCTGCATCTTAGTGCCCAACCTGTCATGCCTAAATGACCAGCCAATGTAACAGAAAGTATTTTCACTCTCCCCACAAACCCCTGAACATGATTCATATGGAATGCAAAGCAAGCATTTTATGAATATGTTTCTGTGTGAAGCTGTCGCGGAGCTCAACAACACTTCAGTTTATGTTATTTTTTAAAAAAAAGCTCTGTCAGCTCTTCAAACCTCAGTACATTGAATTTAAGCTTTGATAAAGATTTCCATCTGTGATATAAATAGCTCACCCATAATTAACCCTCAAATAAGTTCTTGTTTAGACAATCCTTATATTTTTTGTTCCATTAAATGCCAAATAGTGAAGGCTGTCAGTACAGAAGATTCACAAAATAAATCATATATATATGATGATGATGATATATAGCACTAAAGCATGTAAGTTTAATGCCCCACCCATCTGTGTAA
>JAUYWH010000012.1:20340132-20435300 GCA_034779795.1 Ctenopoma multispine | reverse complement strand
TGTCTGCAAAAGCGGAACAGCCAGCACACGCCATTATGGGATCGGTTGGTTGTTTTAGCTGTGGTGACTGGTAACTGGGCAGGAAAGGCTAAGCTAGCACCAAGCAAAACGAGCAGCGACAGTAATCCTTAAAACTACAACAGTTATGAGTCCTAATAGGGCTGTGAGTGAATAATCAGAGAACAGTAGATTAAGTTAAGGATAAAGAAGATAGTAAATAAACAAAGAACAGATCTCACGCAGTAGCAGATTGCCCTCGTCTCGTCGTCACCGGGATTGTGTCTCTTCTTCCCTCAACAGTCCACAGAGACAAAACTGACTCAGAGACTGGGACAGTCCAATAAAAAATACTGTTTCTTCAACACGCACCTGTCTCAGCTTCACCTTTCCTCCTTCTGCTCTGCTCATTTAAAAAATGGACTCTGAACTACCTGCACACTCCAAAACCACTGCAGCCTCATCGGCTTCTAAGAGTGTTTATTTTCCTAAGTTGATCAAGCTCCTCGTTCGTGACTCTGTCAGGGCCTGTGAAGCGGCATGATTTCAACAACCATATCCCCAGAGCCTACACAAAGTTTAACAAACTTCAGTACTCTAAGCTTTGAATCTCTCCTTCACTGTAAAACACACTTTTTGTGTATCTGTGCAGACAGACCATGCACATGAGACACCGTCCCACACAAATGCACATAGTCCATAGGCACACAAATACATAAATTGCATTACATACCCAAAAATATAACATTCTATGTCTTACAAGGTTTTCACATCCTACAAGTTAGGTGCATATAAATCAAGTAAACAAGTCTTTGAGTGACATTCACTCTACTACATTATTTTCTGTCCTTAAGATCCAGAGCTGGATGTTTGAGATGAACAGAACCCACCCGGACCTGGTTGACATGTTCTCCATTGGGAAGTCGTATGAGGGAAGACCACTTTATGTGCTTCAGGTAGGAGTGAAGAAGAACACTTAAAAAAAAATTAAACCCATGGGGGAATGAACATGCATCCTTGTGCAACTCTAAAACTGACAAACTTGTCTCTTGTCAGCTAGGAAAGAGAAGTCGTCCACATAAGAAATCTGTGTGGATTGACTGTGGTGTTCATGCTAGAGAGTGGATTGGACCTGCCTTCTGCCAGTGGTTTGTTAAAGAGGTAGTCTTGTCCTCTTTTTACTAGTCACCAAATATAAATATTAAAAGACTGTTTGCACATCTCTGCAGGGCTTTAACAGCAACACATAATTTGTTGAATTGAGGCTGAATGAACAAAACTAGAACAAGCAGTCTGTAATGTTTAGTCTCTAGGGTCCTTAAAAACATAAGAAAAACAAAACATGACCTAGACATTTACTCAAATCCCATCATACTTTTTTTACTAAGTTTTACTTACCCTTTTTGGCTCTGATGGCCAGAACCAGAACTATTATTATTATTATACTTAGATGCCAGATGAGTGGGATTTGCATAACAGTGAAACACAATAGTTTGCAGAAATTATATCAACTTATAGGGATTATTGTATAATAAACCTCAACTGACGGTTCCCTACAAATAATCAAAAAACAAACTGATTTTGAGGAGAGAATAACTGCTTTAATATGTGCCATGTGCAGACTCTAAAGCTGTTTTAAGTTCAGTTGGGAATGCTAAATATGGATAAAATGGGAGTTAAGTGTGGAGGGAAAAATGGTAGCAGGGAATCAGAAACACTCAGAAAAACTAATAAGGAAAAAAGTGGCCAAAAATGCTCAATAACATCTCAGAGAAACATGCGTTTACTTTGACGTAGTAACTGAAGATGGCCACTGGAGGTCAGAGTGCCATCCTCGTTGAATTAACCTTGACCCCTGCTCTGATTAAAGAGCAGGCATAAGCAGTGTTAGCCCAGTGTCCTGATAACCTTTTTCAAATCCCCATTCCACTAGTCTTAGTATTAACCTACTGTAGTTGTATCTTCAAAGAACTAGGATAGTGAGCCTGCACAAGCTTACAATGTTTTAGTAAACACAAGCACATGTTACACAAAAAATACAATGGATTTCAGCTGCATAATTACACTGTTATTATGCTCTAATTACAGGCCATCAACTCATACCAGTATGACTCTGTGATGACACGACTGCTTAACCAGCTCAACTTCTACATCATGCCTGTCTTTAATGTGGATGGATATCAGTTCAGTTGGAGCACGGTAACTCCTACATGACCTGTTTTTAAACATTTTCTTAGCATTCAGGTACTCTGCTGTGTGCACAGCCCCAAGTAAAACCCCCTTTATTTTATTTAGAATACAAACCTTTAACACATCATTTTAAATATTTTTAAGGCAGTATGCTGACAAATTTGTGTCCATTTTGGAGGAGAAAAGTGTAACTGACAAACTCGGATATCAGATAAATAATGTGATCTTGTCATTATGCAGGCCTTTTTTTTAAAGTAAGCATGCATACCTCAGTGAAAATACTAACTTTCCATATCTACTGCTAGTGACAGAGTCACTAGGGCAGAATGAGTGACAGATGGAATATTTTGATTAGCCTGACAATGAGTGGACACACAGTGACAGTGTTTTAAATTCTCTCTAGGATCGGTTCTGGAGGAAAACACGGTCCAAAAATTACAAGTTTCACTGCAGAGGAGTGGACGCTAATAGAAACTGGAAAGTGAAATGGTGTGGTGAGTTTGATAACACACATGCAACTTATTGTAGTCACAAGGAACATAGTCATAGTTATATCTTATCTGAAACAAATTCTTCATACATTCCTACGAGAGTGGACGGTTTGACATTAAAGGTCACAATGACCCTTATGAGTTAGAACGAAATAGGTTTCAGCAGAGATTCAGGAATTGTTCATACATATTTCAGTAAATTCTATCAAATGTTGTCTGTGAAGATTCTAGGTCATCCAGGTCATGGTTATCCCAAAAAAGGTTATTCAGTGGCAACTGGAGTTGTTTTTGGTTCCTCAAAGACGTTTCACCCTCCAATCCAGAGAACTTTCAAGCCCTCAAAATGTTCTTTTCTGCCCTGAGTGAATCCTTTCAGAACAATTGAAGGTCTTGTCAACAAGTCTGTGTTTATTTTTGCGACACTCATTTACATCATTCAAGGGCACATGCGTTGACGTTCACTGTTCTACGCAGAGAAAATGCAAATGCAGTAGACACCATGTTTGTCAAAGCTCCAAACATCACATCAAAAGCACACGGGTGCACTTACTTCTCTTGGTAGGTCATGAAATTGGGTTTAGGAACCATACTGTCTTTGTTTTCTTTTATCCTTGGCATCATAATGCAGCTTTGATTTGAATCAGTGTGGGATTCTTTTTTGTGCAGTAGCTGGATTTGTGTGAGCAGTAAATGACAGTATTTAAGAGTAAAAAATGTGATTCGTGCATCTGGATCTTTCACTCAATGCATCCGTGTGTGATTACGGGACTGTAGCTTCTGTTCAAATTTCTTTCCACAGATGAGGGCGCCTCCTTTCATCCTTGTGACGACACCTACTGTGGTCCCTTTCCAGAATCGGAGCCTGAAGTCAAGGCTGTTGCCAAGTTCCTGCGCAAGCGCAAGAAGCGTGTCAAGGCATACATATCCATCCATGCCTACGCCCAAATGCTGCTCTACCCCTATTCCTACAAGTATGCCACCATCCCCAACTTTGATTGCGTGGTAAGACATCTGTTGCTCATAATAAGCCAATAATCTTGCTTTTTTTAAATCTGTCACAGCTGCTTTGGAGTGTTTTCTGTGTGTTTCATTTAATTAAGCCAATCAACTCAATATTAAATTCCACTGTGAAGAGATATTTATCAATTATGAGCTGGCTTTTTGCCACCACTTTCCAGGAGTCAGCAGCTCATAATGCAGTGACAGCCCTGTACTCTGCATATGGAATAAAGTACAGATATGGACCTGCCTCCACAACTCTGTGTAAGTACCCCTCCTTCTGTGTATTGCAAACAAAAACAGGACATATTGTGAGATATTACTGTTCTAAGTGTGTCTTACTTTCTTACAGATGTTAGCTCAGGCAGCTCTATAGACTGGGCCTACAGGAACGGGATCCCATATGCGTTTGCATTCGAGCTGAGGGACACAGGATACTTTGGGTTCCTCTTGCCTGAATCGCTGATTAACCCGACCTGCACAGAGACTATGAGAGCTGTGAAGGCCATTGCATCAGGTCTGCTGAAGAAGTGTGAGACAGACAGGGGCAGAGTTCCATATATATGACTGTACTGAAGGTTCCTGGAGCCAAACCCTTACAGCTACTTATCTCAGCACCTCGTATTCCTTTTCCTCATTGATATTATCAGGAGAAGATCACCAAAGCATGAATTTTAATTAGTTTTTTCTTGTTTTTGATGTTGTTCTCTTTATTTTTCTGATAAAATATAAACTGTTGTTGTGGGTTTTTGTAAAATAACCACAAATCCCACAAGTGACCAGTCTGTTTACATACAACAAGAATAATGCAGATTTTTCCAATAATATAAGCTTTTCACAGTGAATACTGGTCATGTAAGCACTTGTCATGATACGCGGCACTTTTTATAAGAAATATTTGACATCTGAATGAACATGTGATGTTTTATTTTAAGAAGTTTGAGTGTCATTTGCATTATTATTCTGGTTGATCTGTCATTATTTTATTTTAGATTAGCAACTCTTACCAAGTGCCAATTTAAATTCTTACTTTTACATATTAATGCCTTTATTACTGCAACATTGTTGGTGTACATACAATGCTGTCACTTGACAATCTAGGGTTTGGTTTATTTTTTGGAACCCTTTTTAGATGTGCTTTCACCCTGTCATTTAGTTCAGACTGAACTCTGGCAAAGCTGGCCTGTCAGTCAGTAACTTACTGTGTCATTACTCAGGTATGGCTCATTAACAGTGTTAGAGGTGTTTATTTTTAACAGCCTATAAATTAACATGAGATTTTAGCAAATGCATAATATCGGACTTGAATTAATAAATGTTATATAAAAAATGATGCCATATTTATATCATTTTTATTTTCTACTAGACAATCAAACAACCTTTTATTTATTTGTGCTTGGGCTATTTTCTAATTTATACTTTTATCGTGACCCTTTTGCAATTATTTACATTAATCAAAGAAATGCCAAGAAACAGGCGAAACGACACATTTACAGTGCTTATTTTTATTCTGCATGGTTTGTACACACATTAACAGATGTTTTTGATAATGCACATTATTTCGGTCACAGGATATTTATTATGATTAACTCACTGATCTTTTTAATGAGCAAATTTCAGCTCCGATCAAATTTTTTAATCGAGTGCTCACTTTCAAATATCCTCCTCTTTTTCTTTTCCACTCCTCATATATCCAGTCTCTGATACTGCAGCGCTGCTCTTATTTATGGATTCAGAAATGGTGGAACTGACACGCAAGACAGTCCAAAGTAAAAGTGAACTGTGCCGCCTACAAACGCCAAATCTGTTTTGTCAGGCTGCCAGATTTCCTCTATGTGCTTGCTGCTGGACTTTGCTAAATGTTGCTCAAAGCTGCAAAAGGCAGTGTGGCAATATTAAACATGAAGGTGCACACTGTCATGGGTGAGCTAAAAAAAACAAAAAACAGATACATATAAAACACATAATGACAAACTAGAAGGTGTGTGTTTGGAATCTGAATGTTTCAAGATAAACAGCAGCAAATGTTTTACATGGGACATTAGATTACAAACATGTCTTGTAAAATCAACTATAAAGATGTACACTAGTTGCATGCAATTACATTTACTGTACACTGAAATGGCCATCACTCACAAATTGACACCAGCTCTTTTAATACTTTGACAGCACAACAATGAGGAACAACTAAATCTATCTTTTTTTTAAAGAAGAAAAACAAGTGTTAAGTTTAAAGTATATTTTAAGCTCTTCAAATTGTGGTTAAGTCTGCAAAGCCTTAAATAAATATGAGTAGGTATCATATAGCTTAAGGTGTGTTTACATTACTAAAACATGTAAATACAGAAGTGGAACAGGTTTTTATTTACAGTTGCAGCCAGTGTGAACCACAAAGAGTTTATTTTTCTTTATAGAGTTCTCAGTTAGCCCACATGATTGAAGCCTAACTGTGAATTAATAATAATATAAACTGTTAAAATCACACGTCCAATCACAGAGACCGTAGAAATGTTACAAAATAAAAGCTTCAATATAGCTCTTTAAAATGTGGAGTATTGTAACTATTATAGTTAGTTGTTTAATTAATTTTCAGTATAATTTCTTATATGAACGGCAGTTATTTCACATATGAGGTGAGTACGTCTGTGAGGGATTGCACATGAGTGTGTTGAGAAAGATTAGCTGTAAGACTACATTCATGACTCTCTCTCTCTCTCTCTCTCTCTCGTTGCTGCCTCACTGCGGCCGCTCTCAAACGTACGTGACGTCGTTTCCTCTCTCCAACATGGCGCAGGAGGCAGGTCGTTAGTGGAAATCTGAGGGATTTACTCCACCTTCTGTGTTTATTTATGTTTGTCTGTTAGGGGGTTCTGCGGCTAACATTTGCAAAGGAATACATCTCCATTCGAGGCGGCTGCAGCCCCCCACTTGGGACCAGGCACACCTCGCCCCAAATTCCGGTGCGACATGTTTGAGGGCAAAAAGACGAAAAACATGTTCCTTACACGAGCTTTGGAAAAGATCCTGGCCGACAAGGAGGTGAAGAAGGCTCACCATTCTCAGCTGCGCAAAGCCTGCGAGGTGGCACTAGGTAAGTTGTGTTGTTTAACATCACGTTTTCGCTGTCCTGGACTCAGTGGTTCAGACACGTCATGCATCCTTTCACTTATTAACCGGTTATCCTGCAACAATGTCGCAGTGTTTGGCGACACTGTGCATTTTTCATTCATTAAAGGCCGGGTTTTCTACTGTTGCCTCATTGTCTCGCATTATGATTCAGTAAAACCTGCGTTTTTAGTGGACGTGGCACGAGCTCCGAGGAAATGATTTGGTGTTAAACACGGAAATGGTGCAGGAGGGGTGGGTGTGTGCAACGCTGATCCGACGCTGCGAAACTAATAGCCTTGTGAGAACAGGCCGAACACTGGACAGAAAACAAAGTTGTAAAGGCTGCATCCTCCTTCAATATCAAACTGACCAACAACTACACATTATACGTCCGTCGAGTGCAAGCTGTGTTTATCTAGACGATCTAATTATGTGGGTTTATTTCCACAAAGGTGAGGTGTTTTCGTCTCTTCCTGGTGCACAAGAGACGGTGCCGTGCCCAGTCAGCACAGGGAGTGTTAAAGACATATTTGTCTTTTATTACAGCTGTTATATATTAAGCTGTTTCGCCATTAAATACCCAAGACGCTCCTCTTCTCTAATATGTTGTAAAACTACATGTGAAGCCGGGACACGGAGAAGTAGAAGGTGCAGCTGTTAACAGCACCTTCCTCCTGATACAGTGTCAAGTTCACAGAAATAACAGATTATTTCCGGTCAATACTTAAATAAAATTACACACAACATACACGTGGTAGTGGCTGACAAGAAAAAGAAGTAAGATATAACTTACTACTTTTTCTTATACCATGATTTCTTTAGGAATGACAAGGTTACGTCAGGTCTCCTCACATTGACTCCGCATTTATTTTGAAGGCATCGTCACTTGACGTCCGGTTTTTATTTACCTACATTTATGAAACTTTGTGAGCAGTTGTATTTTGCTAAACAAGTCCCTGGGGGTGACTGGTGTCTACATTTTAAAACATTTAAAGCAGAGGATCAGCTCAGATAGTAGTTTACCTTTATAATGTCATGACTAATGTTTTTTTTTTTATTTTAGTGTTAGACTTTTGTTGTTGTTCCAGGAACAAGCTGAGTTTTGTCCTACACTGGGAGTAATATGACACTGCCAGTGAAACAAAGAGTCCGTGTTGTGCAGCAGCCAAACGTCCTACCTGTCCAGGCAGTTGCAGCCATTATCAGCACATTCAGCTGTCGGAGGATTTTGAAACGGCCTTGAAGAATAAATACATGATTTTGTTTGTCCAGACTTGCTCTGATGTTTTGTAAGAAACAATCCACCCACACAAATTATATATTCTTTCCCTCACTTTTCTCCTCACAGAGGAACAGAGAAAAAAATGTGCTGAGTGCAAAAGGTGAACCTTCATTAAAATAGTTTAGTTCTCTATAGCATGGATTTAAAGTAATACACCCAAAATCAGAATGAGCAGTGACTTGCGGGTTGGCAGTATTGTTTGTAACAGGGAATTGAAGCGTGACGACTTGAATTGGTGACAGGTGACACTCTTTGTTCTCTGTTTGTGAACTAGTTCCTCACCTGGTTTCTTTTAACCACATGTATGGCTTCAAGCACCATTGCAGCTGTACTGTTGTTTATTATTTGTGGGGTAGCTCTTGTCTTCTCAGACAAGAAAAGAAAAGAACAAAATTCTGTTGCGACCTTAACCACTGCACAACAGTACAGTGCAAACATGAGAAAGTATGAAAGCTCATCATTATTAACTGCAACGAGTGTAGCAGTAGTAGTGTATATCGAAAAACGACTGGGTGACCCAGTATACTGAGTGGCTTACATAATCCCCTCTAGCTCTTGGGGCTCTGATACATCTCCGAGAGAGTGCCTGTGCCAGAGTCTTCTCTTTGCTGTCACAGAAAGTCTTCCTGTTATAGATTGCCTCTGTGCTAAAACTATGTATTGTTTGAAATGTTCCTTGCATAACACAAGTATTTTTATTTATCTTTTGACTCCCGTTTGGTTATATTTGGTTTACAGATTTAGACGTATATTTCTTGTGGCCTACCTGGAAGTGAATCATGCAGGTTTTTTTTGTGTATATGAATGAGGTGAAAAGCTCTGTTTACCTTTGCCAAGACAGTCCATCCTCATTGCTCCCAAACTGACCTTTCATGTGGATTATCAAATGTCACTAGGCTGTTTTCCAAAAAGAATACCATCTCAATTTCTCACAGAGTCCAAAATGTAGCAGTAGCGGGATCATATTATCTCAGAATCACACTGCCAGGTTCTTTGAGAGGAGCTGTCTGATAGCAAGGAACAAAACAATGCTAAGACTGACAGTTAACTCAAAATATCAAAGGCCCCCTGGCTCTGTCTGCTCACCACCTTTTATAAGCAAGCACAGAGGTTTAGGTCAATTGTTGTCACACATTGCTGGCTTTATATGATGCTTGCATTGTGCACGGTCTCATTGTTTTTAACCTGTCCTCTTTGGTTTTGCTGTACAACAGTCATACTGTGAACGTAACAAGCTATATCAGGATATGCTGCTCAAGCTACCATGCAAAAAGGAGTGAGAACTTGTTTCCAGGCAAGTAGTCACTCAAGGAGTTGACTCCCACTGAGCAGATTTCTCATTATCTCTCCCTGTAGGGTGTAAGATCTGAGGGTCAGCTTAAGTGGTCACAGCAACGTGGAAAGTAAATGCAGCTGCACTCTTGATCGACTGTTCTCACCTGCACGTTCAGTTCATGTGCTGGAGACAATAGTTGGAAAGATAAAGCCCCTCATCTGTGTATGAAATTCACTCATCACTGAAGATAAATAATTTCCTCAATAGCTGCAGCTCAACTTTGGGGACAGTATTGTTTTGGTGTTGTCAGAGTATTGCGCAGATACATGGTTGGAGTGTCACTCTTTCAAAATGACAAATTCTGCTTCCATCAGTATGAGCTGTGCATTAAGATAGTTATGAGTATTACTATGTAATTGTTATGGATCTATCTCTAACAACATATTCTAATGAAATACTGGCGAAGAAATCACTGATAGCATATTACAGAGGACTACCTGGTAACATTCGGCAGATGCACAACAACATGGTCCTCCTGATAGATACATTTTTATTGCCACTTTATTGCCAAATTATTCATTATTCCATTATTCAGCAGTATTTGCTTCAGGTTGTGTCACCAGCTCCTAATGGAAGCATTCAGCTCCAATGTCTTGTTAGATGCACTTTTGAGCAGGAAGCCATCTACTGTAGCAGTTTCACACTGGACACGTAGGGTACAGTTAACTTGCCTGAGTTTATCTGGAAAAACATCCTTTTGGTTTTCTATGGGGGGGGGGGGGGTGAGAACAGTTACAAATCATGTCAATTGGGAATTTTTTGCCAAAACTGTTGTGTATGTGGTGCATTCCTGATGGTCGGAGGGGTTTGACATTCATTAAATCTAAATGTTTTGCAACATGGGGTGGTTATTAGAAAATAAATTACAGTAAGTCAGAAGCTACAAGCTGTGTAGACATGGTTCACTGACTCTTGGCATGCTATGATGACATTACACCCCATTGTCTTAGTAATTTTTAATTTTTAAAAAGGATTGTCTGCTGCAGTTGATAAATGCTCTTGTTTAGTCACTTATGGAGCTTTATTGTGTGCTTTTATTGTCATAGCTTTGGAGAGATACTGGAAACTAAACCTAAACCTTCTTTAAATCCTTTTAATCCATTTTCTAAGTCTGATAATGTCACAGTTGATTTGTCCCATTTGTGTAAGTCAGTCTGAGTTTTGGGGAATAATGTTCCCACTGATGACATAGATTCAATGTGCTGCATGTCCTAGGACTGCACAATGTGGTGAAAAAAATGCGATATAATACACAAAGGGTAACTCATGCACAATGCACAGATTACGGATAATTCTTAATATTTCTATACAAACAAACTAGCATGGAGCATGCAAAAACTTATCCTTCAGCCCATTCACAGCTCATTTCCGCTTCATTCTGCCTGCTGCTCTCCCACACACACGCACACACACACACACGCTGAACACAGACAGTGAAAGAGTCACAGCTACAGAAGAGAAAATTCACAGACAAATTTTAGCAAATCACCTCAACCAAAGTAATTCATGTCTGGCCAAAAAGTTTCTGGATTTGTTTGCCAATTGCTTTTAAAAAAAAAAAGCATTTTATATTGTTAACAAAAGTTTTTTGCTTGACAATAAGATTTAATTAAACCCAAACACAAACCACATTGTTTGACAGGTTCTGCTAATGTCTCTGCACTTGTGGCATAACTGTAGCAACAATATGTTCAGTTTAAAGGACCTTAAATAAAAGCTGTGCAACCCAAACACAGACAAAACCATCAAGAGTTTCCAAGCTGTTCTTTTTTTTTTTTTTTTTTTTACCCACTACCTTTACAGGTCACCCTTTCATCAGATCTGGCAAACCTGGCAAACCTGGTGGGGAAGCCAATGGGACAAATGTACCCTCTGATCATTAAGGATGGTGAACACATGCTCCACCATGATAAGCTGCACCATAGTCACCACATGCTTGCTCACAATAAGCACCAGCCTATAAATGATCCCGTTTGTTTACTAAGGTTTGTACCATGACTCCCCAAAGATCCACGCAGCCTTCCCAAAAGGTGAAATACAGCAAAAGAGGGCTAAAAGAATAATAACAGCTTTTCTAATCTGGGTTCCTGACAACGTTTTACCAGCATCCTTCATACTACTAGATAGAAATGTATCAACCCAGAAGAAGTAGTTCAGTTTAATCCTGATTCCCATACGACAGAGGCACACCAGGTAACCTGATTAAACTAGAAGGCAGTGCTGGGGATGAGAAAGTGTGAATGAGAAAAGAGATGGCAGCCATCAGCTACATTTTATGCCTTTTTTTATTTGTCAGGGTGCTGTGTGTTCATGGCACATGAATTTTCTGACAGTAACTCTGCTTCTAGTCGGATACACTTTATGTGCTTGTGTCTACAGTTCATATCAAATTCTTGTGATCCACAGCAGAGCTACAAGCAAACATAGATGTAAACCCTCTTGGAGAAGCAGACATGATTTGTTGCAGTATCCTAACCCCACGAATATTAAATGTACTATGAAAGGGAACATGTTTCAGCATTACTCTGTTAATTAATGAAGTTAGATGGAATAAAGTGAGAGGTCTTACCTGATGCATGTGTAGTACAGTAAACGTATTGAGACAAATTGTTCCACAATCACTCTATCTACTGATACATACCACTGAAGGAAAAGGCTAAAACGCGACAGGGTGAGGCCATGTGCATGACTTCTGTCTCGTTTCTCCTCTCCACGGTAAGAGCCGACACTTAAGCTGCTTGTAACCCCAAAGGTTGAATGGTATTCAGATAATGAGCAGTGGAGTAGTCAACATGAGCTATTTCTTGCTCTGAAAACATAAATAATCCTTTTATATATGTGTAGGAGACTGTTTAGAATTTAAAAGGTAGAGTCTGTCTCACTTTTTTTATTTATTTTCTTACACTGATACCTCCATACATAATACATTATTTCTCTCCACTGATGCCTCTTTCAGTATTGGGACAGGTGATAAATTAATTATACCTCAAACAAATGAAGCGAATGAGGAGAAACCTCTTTCACTCGTTCTTCTTCCGTATTTCTCTTTGTTCTTGTGGTTCTTGTCTGTATCATCTATTCTGTATTGATTTTTCATCTATATTCATTCACAGAATTTTGGTGCCAAGCAAATAATACATCGCAATTATTAGGGAGAAGTAGGAAGACAAAGGCAGTTAAATAGAGGATATAACTGTG
This sequence comes from Ctenopoma multispine, assembly GCA_034779795.1. Classification (NCBI taxonomy): domain Eukaryota; kingdom Metazoa; phylum Chordata; class Actinopteri; order Anabantiformes; family Anabantidae; genus Ctenopoma; species Ctenopoma multispine. The sequence goes on along the minus strand of JAUYWH010000012.1, from coordinate 20,422,699 downwards.
AGTAGGGAGGCAGTGTTACTTTACGAGTTTAAAGTCAAAAAGAAATTAAAGCAAAACTTTGCTACAAAAACATTTCTTTTGTTTTTGAATTGGGTACATATGTTTTTCGAAATTTTAATTATAGAAAAAACAATGGTGTTCTGCGGTGGCCATAAAGTTGCTGTCACTTAGTTGGTAGCACACCCTACACAGTGCTATCAGCTGATATTTTTCAGTAGCCAACAGCCCAGACAACATTTTTGGGGGGGTTATTTGTTTGTGTCTGTGTAGTTCTTTTAATTCATCCATGGTCTTGAAATAGATTAAGGAAAAGCAACATCTGTGAAAAACTTTAGCAAGCATACCAGTTAGCCTGGCTTGCTACTCTCTGCTTTTCTAGTGGAATACAAATTTACCATATGTAAATAAATATGGTAAATATGTATGTGTTTACATACATTTTACTTGTGCTTCCAAATGTAGACTGTTTTTTAAAGACTTTTTGCTTGACCATTCGTAAAAAGGGGTAAAACATCTTGTATGAATGTTCACTGTTGATGGTGCGTCCTCTGGCAATGCCTACTGTCAAATGTCACTTAACCATGCTGTCCCAGAGACTTGGACCTTATAATCTCTGCATATACGTCCCAAAAAAGTTTTTGTCCTCTATTGAAATACAGGCAGTGCAATAGCTGCAATATTACACATATACGTTCACACTTAAATGTTACTGTATAAAAGTGTTTGTAGAATATTTGTGTGTTCAAGTTTTCACTTCTTCAAGACTCACTGTTAATTATGAAGGGACTTAAAACAGGGCATGCCTGATTAAAAAAAAAAAGAATAAAAAAGGCCACTTTGGCTGAACGAGTTGAGGATGCAGTTCACTGCACACACTTATTTGTCTTCCATTGACTCACTATTAATCTGCAGCACAGTCCTGCACAATAATAGCAACTCAATAGAGCACGGAAAGTGCAGTTCACAGTGTTAGAGCAGAAAAGTGCCAAATCATGTATCCACAAAGGAATTATTAAAGATTAATTCATTTCAATGACAAAGCCAACAGCTGAGTAATCAAAGCCTTGTGGAGGCTGTGTGCTTTGTGACTTTTTGGCTAGAAAATGACTGCCTTGATTCATCCATAGGAGTGAGACTAGTGATTAGACACAGGCTTATGCAAGTGCGAGGGAGGAGGGTGGTTGGACACACACACACACAGGCATGCACGCACTGCACATGAGCGCACACACGATTAGGTAGCCCAGACAACCTCTGACAGTGCTTCCCTCTTCCCCTCCAAATGTAATTACTGCTGTGCAACCTTTCCTTTCAGCCTGGACAATAGAAATGTCAGGGGTCTGATTTTTCTCAGGCTCTGCGTGCTGGTCGCAGCTGCCCCATGTTTATCTGTGTTTGGTGGAGGTGGACACCTACACACCGATTCATCCTCAGATTAGCATCTCAGTGGCGTAAAGCTGCACTGTGGTCTTTATTATTATGCCTGTGGACATTATCTTATTAGAAACTCTTTTCAGTTTGCTGTTACTTGATTAATGAATACACCAGAGATGTAATAATCTTCACAGGCTGGATAATGGGGTCAATCTTCTCTCTGAATGGAGATAAAACTTTTTTTTTGCATCTTGCACCATCATAAAGTCCTAAGTTTATTTCTTTTATCTTACCCTACCACACACACACCTTCTCTTTCCTTACCTGTATGGACATTCTGCATGTCAGTAGTTCATATCTGGAGACACAGTTATTGTGACCACCAGTGTCACTGGGTGTTTCTAAGGTGACGGCAATCGGGCACTGGGTTAAATTTTAGCTGATCACTTGGTATTGAGTGGTTAGTGCCAACCATTGGATTCATGCCAGATGCAGATGGACTCTAAGCTCTTTGAAATGGAAATGGTACTGCAGGAGGCGGGTTTCCTTCTTCTTACTCTCCAGTTCGATGCTTAGGTGATGGAAACTGAGTCAGAATCTGACCCCTAGCCTCTCCTTTCTGTATGTGTAGAGACTGATGAAAGAGATTAAGAAGGAGACTCTGTTATCATTTTGCAGATGAGGAAGTGATTAGGATGCATTGAAATCATTTCCATTTTCTCTTTTCATTTGCTTCTCATTCTTTTTTATTCTATTCATTCTGTGATAAAGGATTTTAATGATAAAGGCCACGAAGAGAAAGGCACAATTTGTCCCACTACAGTGTTAAAATGAGGCCTGGCATACTGTTCTATTGCCATACCTTGTAATATAAATACACACACTCATACAGCTTCTGCAAATCTGCTATATCAACCTGTCTTACACACACTGGCGAGAGATATTTATATAGCTGATTTGTTTTGGAAGCCAGCCTTGCCCCTGCTTTATCTTGCCTTCCTCTCTGTTGTCCCTTCACTCTTTGTCTGAACTGGCGGCCCCCTCCCAGAGAGCTGTTTTCTTGCTGCTGGTCTTACTGATGTACTGCAGAGCATCTCCAGAGAGCTGCCTGTTTATCTCTCACCCTCCCTACGGTGGAGCAGCTGTGTGCAGGCTCTGCTGTGTATTAATTGATGAAATGTTAGGACTCTCATGAGAATTTTGGTGTGTCTGTATGTGTATGTGCATGCACATGAAGTGTGCAAGTGTGTGCATACTGTATATGTGTGACTTAGATTCTGTGTCTGAATGTTGATCCAACAACTTCAGCTGTCAAGAATATTTGTCCAGGTGGTCCCAGCTTGCTTCTCATTGCATGTCACCAACATATTGTCACAGTACCTGCATTGCACATTGTAGCTTGTCTACCTGCTGGTCTACCTAAATGTTACCATTCAGATGAGTGCAGGAAGCAGTCCAGTAAAGGGAAAGGGTTGCTTTGTCGGGGAGGTTTTTGCTTTGGTAAGGGATATTGTCTTGTTTTCTAATTTATAAAAAAGCTACAGTAAGGGTTTATGAAGACATGTATATATGGCTATATATGTAGCCATATATACATCCGTGTGTGTGTGTGTGTGTGTGTGTGTGTGTAGTATATACATATATATATATATACAGTATTTGTGCAATATTACTTTTGTTTCATTCATCCATTTCATTCCAGGTACACCATATCTTTTTGTAAACTTCTAAAAACTAAGAATATACAGTATTTCTGACACTCAGTTTTGCAAGAGAACTTCGGGGCTGCTTGAACAAATAGATATTAGCCAGGGATTTTAAATAATTTAAATTTTAAACTAAGACTTTCTCTGGACCCTCACAAATGATTTCTAAATGTCTTACATACAAATGTCATCAGTCCATAAACATACATCCATTTTGGATCAGCACACCCACAAAGTAAACAGTTGCACCCACCTGCTCAGGTTAAAGGGGAAGTTTTTCTTCCGCTGTGCTTGGCACAAATTGGTCAATCTGCATAAAGACCCATTATAATGAAAATAAGTTTAGTTTTGGGAGTTTTAATTATCCAAAACTATAAGTAAGTAAAACTAAGTAAAACCCCAGAATAAATATATAAATCCAAAATTATGGCACCCAGGAAGAAGGATTCTCGAGTTTAGCCTGCAAGCTGCTTATGTGAGCAGTGAGAGATGGGCAGCCGGTTGTTTTGTTATGTCGTCCTGAGAAGCTGTTGGAGTCTGATGTGATACATCCTGGAAGCATACTGCCTTACTGCTTCTATGTGTTAATGGATGTTTTATTTTCTAAAATGCATCATCATGTGTTGTAGCTGAAGCCCCCCTTGCACATATGGTCTGAGACTCGGTATGTTGTTTACTTGTTCAGTGAATGATTAATGAATATGCATACACATCTTTTAGCTGCACTGTTTACATTCACCCCAGCTACACAAACTCGCATTTGGAGCAATATGTATTTACCACAATGCCCCAGAGAATTTGGTAGTAGTAGGGAGCACACTGCTCATTCACTCTCAGCTCGGATTTTCCTCCAGATTTTCTAAGATTTTGAACTGGTAACCCTGACCAAATCTTGCCTCTAGCACTTGGCGCAGGGACGCAAAACACTTCCTCACTCATTCATCTGCCTTGGATATTACAGCTGCACATTTGCATCCTACACGTAAGCCACAATCAGCTTTTGCTTTAGCTCCATGTGCAGTAATTGTGATTGAAGGATCACTGATAAGCCCCTTTGAAACACATTACATAAAGCTCAGCAGAAACCTGTCTCTGCTCACTGTCAGGTTTAGTGATTGAGTGTGATGTTGCAGATCTTTCGGTTTAGATTAGGCCGTGGCTATTCTGTCATCACAGTCAGACACTGATGCTGAGAGCATGTTGTGCTTTTCTCTCTTAGGAAAACAGCCGTCCTCCCCCTAAAATTTCAGCAGATCTCACGTAAAGGACAATACGAAATACTTGCACCATCCATATTCATGATGGAATATGTAGAAGCTTTTCTGTGAGATGCTGACAGTGGTGGCATTTGGTTGCTTTGCGTGAGCTGACTTTTGGCAGAGCTGCTCAAGCTTCCCCCCTGGTGTCGTCATCACCTCATGTATTTTTCACAGACATCATTGTCGTGTAGGTGTTGTATAGCTATATTGTACATAGCTGTATTGTATTGTGCTGAGAGCCTCGGGGGCCATTACGTTTACTTAATATGTCTGCCACCAAGGCTGATGCCCAGTGGTGTTTGTGCAGTTCTGTCTTTACTGTTTCTAAGGATGATATGTTTAATAAATAACTGACAGCAGAGGTGAGGTTGCAGAACTGGGTATTTTCTAAATTTAAGGAAGTTTTTATTTCCTCTTGTGGAAGTTAATATCGCAGTACAGTATCATTTTCCAGTGGGGAAGTACCTGAATGGAGACTGTGTATGCACCAAACTACTTTCATGCAAGCTCATTTCTACTCTTCCTAGCTCTCTGACAGCTCTCTCTCGGCTTTATCCAGGCTTGAAGACTGCAGTTGCTCCAGAGCGAAGTGGAGAAATGATTAGCCAGCTTTTGACTGACCTTCTCCCCAGCTTAGAGGCAGCTTTAGGGGGCACTTGAATAGATGACAACCTCAGGGTATTTGGGATTCCAGCAAACTGAAATCAGAGCAAAAGGCTCACACAAGTATCTGGACTGACTTTGGTCAGGACCAGAGGGGTTAGCTGGCTTTTGTGGACACTGCTGCCCAATCCAACTACCAGCCACTCATCTGCAGAAGTAGCATGGTGCAATAATACACTAGAGAAATAGGACATATCTACACATATTTGACCCACTTGTCTCCTGATAATGAAAGGAAAGTGAAACATAGGCCTAAAATGACTGTCTCCAAGGGGAAATTTGGCATGCTGACTTTAATGCTCATTTAATGTGTTGCTGTTATCTACTGTGAGGATCTAGGTCAAAGTCAGGGTAAGGGTAGGAAGTATCTTGAAGATCAGGGAAATGGCTGGATGAGGTGATTCAGGCTTTAGCAGGCAGCTTCCATGCATTATGGAGCTTTCAGAGGTTTTGTGTTGAGGTCTGGTCTGGGCTATAAGCTCACAGGAGAGCCAGATGGCTTCCTCCTAATGTCTATCTAAATAGGTGTCTTATATATGCCATTTTGTCCCCTGAGGAGTAATGATGACAGTATTACAGTGTTTCGACATCAGACTTGGTAAAAATTAATAAATAATTGTTTAGGTTTGCGTGTTGTATCCCACTCAGCTGCTTTAAAGCCGCTTTAACAGCTTTAATTTACAGCTCACCTCTGCCCAGTCCCAGTAGTAGCCGGTACTTATATATATCTGTTCTTTGTCATCTGAAGTGACAACATCTGCCGTTGCTATGGCTTCACTGTTCAAATCCTGGGAAGACAATTCCTCATCAAAGCTGTACTGACACACCAGGCTAATTATCTGACAGTTACTTATACAGTCAATATGATCATTCCTATCCCTCCAATCAAAGTGTCTGCTTGTGTGCCTGCTGTCGGTCTTCTTGTTTGACTTATGTGTATATTTGCATAATTCTGAAAATGCTGTATTTCAGAAATCATTTCACGTGAAGCTGATATTAAAGGGGGACAGCCTGGGGGTCAGTACATGTTTGTAATTTCACACATCCTGGAAAAGATGGACCACAGAGCTGCAGATTTACATAGACCGTTTCACTATAACATGCAGCACTATGTGATATAACGCTGCTGTTCTCTTGGGTCCTTGATGATTGGCCCTTGTCTAAAAAGTGAAAGGGTAGCTGGGAGAGATAAAAGATTGGACTGTACTCATTAATCACTTTGGTAGTTTCGTAAAGAAAACTCAATAACTAACTGGTTGTCAAGAATCTCAAAGTTTAAAAGGAAAATACTTTACAGGGGCACAAGCAGAAAGTTAGATGATGATATTGATGAATAGATATAATACAGTGTTCATGATAGTGATTATTAGTGCTGAAACAAAAGCCTATTAATGGATTAGTCCATCAAAAAACTTGAACAGTCTCCATTTTGACATTGTTTTTTTCATAATCATTTATTGAGCAAACATTTTCTGATTCCAGCTACTCAAATACAACATTCAGGTACTTTTCTGTGTTTTATTTTACTGTAAATTAATACTAACAGCTGGTCAGACAAAGCAGACATTTTGAAGACGTCATCTTGGATACAAAGGACTGATGACAAACATTTTTCAGTATATTTTATGTTTTACTGATCACAAACAAATCAATAATAAAAATTAGTTTTTAGCCATAGTAATAAAGAATTGACTTTGAAGAAAGCCACAGTCTGTACACACTCACCACTGTCGCCAGATAAGCAGCAAAGAATATTGCAGTGACTGGTAAAAGATTTACATCTTGTTGCACACATTAAAAGACTTTGGCCTCTTCAAGGAGTAGAGTCTGTCCCTTCTTGTAGGCAGACCCTTTGTTGCATTTCCAGTTCAGTCTGTTGTCAGGGTAAACTTCCAGGCATTTGTGTCCCTCCACTAGCTCAAAAATGGAGATGGTGTTGAAGCTGGCTCTAATTTTCCTAAAGTCCACAACCACACATGTCACATTTGAGGTGAAGTGGTTGTTCCCACACGACTTCACAAAACAGTCTACCAGGCCTCTGTACTCTGCCTCCCCGCCACCTCTGCTAAGTCATCTGAGAACTCGTGCAGATGACAGGACTCAGTGTTCTATTGAAAGTTAGAGTTGAGAAGGGTGAAGAGGAAAGGTAAGAGGACAGTGCCCTGTGGTGCTCCTGTGCTGCTGATCGCTCTCTCAGACTCATATCCTCACAGCTGCACAAACTGCGGTCTGTCTGTCAGGGAGTCGGTAATCCAGGAGGTTGTAGCGGAGTAGACTTGCATCTTCAGGAGCTTCTTTCTTAGCAGGACAGGCTGAGTTGTAATAAAGGAGCTGGTTTATGATGGCATCATCTACTCCACCTTTGTTGTGATAGGCGAACTGTAGTGGGTCTAAAGATTTTTCCACACGAGGCCTCAAATGAGTCAGTAACAGATGTGAGGGTGACCGGTCTGTAATCATTTAGATCAGCTGGACATGAACATTTTGGAGACCACTGTATGTCTCGTACCACTGTGTCAGTTTCACTTATGTAGATAAAATAAAACATTCAGGATATGACCGTTTCAGTGATACGCTCAAGAGAAAAATATGTAAAACAAACACAGTATATTGAAAGGCTTTCCAAGAACAGTCCCCACAATAGAAACCAAAAGTTATATGAGAAGGTTGTCATCATTATAACAAGTTAATTGGCGGAGCTTTGTATCTCTCAGGACATCCGCTTCTATATCTCTTCATCTGTGCATTTATATCTCTCATCTCTTTGCCCTTGTTTGTTCTTGTTTCTGACTGCATCAGTCTTTGGCTGGGATGGAAGTTCCATTCATTTCATATTGTGTGCTGGCCTTTCTGTCGTACTGTGGTGTTTGAAGTGCATTTCAGGCTTTAGATTTATTCATCATCTGCTTCAATCTCAGTGAGTTTACCACAGAGTTTCTAAAGCCTGCTATTGTTCCAGGAACTGGAAATATCATATCCTATTTGGCAATAATTGTTGATTTGTTTTATTAAGGTGCCACATTGCTTGCACACTAATTATGTTACACTTCACATGACATTTGTGTTGATTAATTAGATAAATAGCCGGCTGTTAATTGATAAATCATTTATTGGGCATTTATCAAGCAAAAAGAGCAAATAGATTTTTTATTTCCAGCTGTGCTGAGTGAGGAGCTGCTTTAGTCTGCTTTGTGTTGTGACTATCTAGGAGGACCTTTTTTAATACTCTTGGATGTTGTGATTAGTGTTTTTCATTTTTTTATATGAAATAGACTGACATACGTTGATGGTTCATATACCCACACGTATGTTACAGCACGGAGTCTGCATTAGAATAATGACATGAAAAGTCGACAAGATGATACTGTATGTACTCGGGTCTCATCAGTAGCTGTTTCACAGAGGTCCTGTTATGACTACATGTATGTAACAGATGAATAAGTAACCATCACACAGTTACTAAAGTGACCATTTGCTCATACTCATGTCTGTTTTATCACATAGTAGTTAAGTTCGTCATCAGATCCAGCTTTAATTTAATTCCACAGAGTGTTAAGTGCTAAGTATTCTTGACAAGTGAGTTTCATTGAAATGACTGTTAGCCTACCAGCAGTGAAATAATTGAGCTGTCGTTGCATTAGTGGGGTTTTTCTGAACATCGCAGGCTAGTGTAATCCTGTGAGGACTTTGCTGGTTGCCGCTATATTTTAAAAAGCTTCCTCACTGAAGACTCTCTTTAATGTCTAGTAGCAATTGGCCTCCCTTTTGCGCTCTCTAGCTCTATTTCTGTCTCTCTTTCTCTCTCTCATCCCTCCCTCTGTGGGTCTGTTTTTCAGTTTTTTTTCCCCCTTCCCTTCTGTGCCAGTACTCAGCAAGTTCATACAACTGCTTTCATGCCTGTAGATCTGTGAAATAAACACAAATGTTGGCCTGGCTCACAGACACGCCATGGACTGAATAATGATTACATTTTAGGGACTGAGCTGCAGCTGAAGCAGTACATTAACCAGGCTCCTTTGTGCTTGGTGGTGGGACGTAAACAAGACCATCGCCATGGCGACACAAGAACATTCATGCAAAAAAACACGCTGCACGGTGAACACATTTTTCAGCTTAAATACTTTCAAGGACTGGTGTCTGAGAATTTACCCTATTCTTGCACCTACAGTACAAACATGTCAGATATGTGCTTTTATATGTATTGAAATAAAAGGTTGCATATGGGTGCAACTTTGGCTTCCTAAAAGGCTCTGAAGAGTATCAACTGATCTGGTTTCTAAAAGCTGTGTATTCAGGAGAAAAGATTTGCTAAAAAAACATCATCATGAATTAATGGAGAGCTCTGTGCTGCCGGTCTTCATATGTGCCATACTCCCCATGGTGTCATTAGCTGAGGAAAATACTGCACAATATACATTACCCAGGGCTAATATTCTACAGAGTTAACATCTCTTCCATTTTTTCTGTTTCAGAGGAAATCAAAGAAGAATCAGAGAAATTAAGGTAAGCAGTTACACAAATCCTCATTCATTTACTGTTGAGGCAACAACTGCAACCCTGTTACTTTCTCCTGTGTTCAGACTAGTAAAGGGGATTTGTGTGTGTGTGTGTGTGTGTGTGTGTGTGTGCGCGCGTGTGTGTGTGTGTGTGTGTGTGTGTGTGTGTGTGTGTGTGTGTGTTTGGCCTGGCGCCTTCTCATTAATGGCTTTCTTCACAAACCCCTACCTAATGCTGGACTTGTTTTTGAGAGTGTGTGTGTGTGTGTGTGTGTGTTAGGTGTGCTCGTGTACAGGCTGCCAAGTCACGTGGTCTTCAAAATGAGCCGTACCATGAGTGCCACTTCTCCTCTTCCTCATTTCTTCCTCCTGCCGTTATATTTCATATCCTCCTACATTTTAATTCCTCACCATTTCCTATTTCACGCACATATTTCTTCTTCATTCCTCATTTCATCCTCTCTCTTCATCAAAATTTTACTCTTACAGTTAGGACTCTCACCTATTTTTCACCTACCTGAGATGCAGTTGTCATGGAATACAAATGTGTTTGTGAGTCTTCAACCTTATTTAAATAGTTTCTCTTGGTGCATTTTTTCCTTACAAAGCCAGAGTTAGCAAAAGAGAGAAATTTAAGTCTCTATGTTACAGATTTCCTTTTAATTCAAATGAGAATGTGACTTCTTCTGATTCTGCAGATGCTGACGTCATTTATAATGTTTTTATGTTGACTAAACAAATAAAATAATTTCCTTGAATTTATACATTAAATGTGAAGTTACACCTAGCTAACGTTAGATTATCTTATCATAACTGCTGGAAAATTGGGGAAACAGGTTGACTAGCAAAATATTAGCAGGGAGTCATGGAGTCAGACCTGGCTGTCTGACTAAAGCCCAATTAATGTTCATGTTATATTTTATAAGCAGCCTAAGTATGACATTGGGCGTATTACAAGGGAGCAGGCAAACTAACATTGAGCAGGGAGGCCAAGGAATATGCCAGAGGAGGAAAAGCTCCCTGCAGACACACAGTATGATAGCTGAGAGAGATGGAGACTAGTTCAGACCATGGAGATGTGTCGACAGAGTGGATCCTCTTTGCTGAATCACAGCTCCACTTTGATACTGTCGTTGAAACGTTTTTGAAAATGGTGAGTTTAACAGACTCCAGATTTTTATTAATCATTAATAAATGTATACATTTGTAGCTGATCCTGTTTGTTTTCCAAATTCCTCCTGTTCCCTCTTTGGTTTCCTTTTTGTTCTTACATATCTCGCCTCCCTTTTCTTACAAGACTTTTGATCTTCTTCTTCTTTCTTTCTCTGTGATCATGTCCTGCTGTTCACAGCAAAGCTGTCCCTCTAAAAAGAGCTGAAATCATCCTTTTTCATTGCTAACACATAAACAATGCAACCCCTCCCACCCTACCTCTCTCTCTGGCTCTCTCCCACCCTTTCTCTGCTCTCCTCTTATTTCAGCTGGGTGTGGTGGTTGTGCTTGAGGATGCTGTAGACACATTGCTGCTGAAAGCAATGGTTCATATTTTATGTCTATACATATTGCACTTTTAACTCTTCAGAAAAAAACTGCTGTATCATTTGATATATGGTTTCGTTACTACGGTAGTTTGAGCCCAGGAGACGCTTTGTCAGCATGAACGCATGGTGAAGTCTGAGCCTAAATAATAAACCCTCATGAGATTAATTATATTCAGTGTATTACATGCATTTACCATTGAGGAATAGAATGCAGGGCAAGATGTTTTTAGATTAAACACACTTATGTCCTGTGGATGAGACAAGGTTGTTCTGCACAGTGAAACATGCCATTCTTAGCCCTCACTCTTCATGCACTGTTAGTAATGCCTGGATGTTAAAGGGAGTGTGAGTATGTCAGGATGATTTTTGATTCAAGCTTCTTTTCTACTGGCTCCAGTTGACAGACTGGACCATGTGATCGCTGTGTTTGTCTCAGTCTACCTCTTTTTTTTCTCTATTGTTCCTCCCTAGTCCACCCAGTGGAGATGGCAAATCGGGTTCCAGCACTTTACCGCCAATCAAATCAAAGACCAACTTCATTGAAGCCGACAAGTACTTCTTGCCATTTGAGCTGGCATGTCAGTCCAAATGTCCTCGCATCGTCATCACCTCGCTCGACTGTTTACAGGTCAGTAGCACGACAAGTCTGACTGCAGACCCCAAAATGTTTGTATGAGTGTTTCTGTATGGCACTGCACAGTATGTTTGGTTCTTCTTTTGCTTATTTGTTTGAAGTTAGTCCTGTTGAGGGTTCATTAAAGAAATATATTTTAAAACAGTAAACTCAGTTAGGTTGTTGTGTGGAGTGCAACAGTTCACATAATCTCATAAGTTGTGTTTTGTGTGTCTGTGTGTTTAAATGCATGTCTGCATATGTATCTGACATGTAGAAGCTGATAGCGTATGGCCACCTGACAGGCAGCGCCCCAGACAATACGGCCCCGGGCAAAAAGCTCATCGACAGGATCATCGAGACCATCTGCGCTTGTTTCCAAGGGCCACAGACTGACGAGGGTGTGCAGCTACAAATTATAAAGGTGTGCTAATTTCTGAAACATCACAGTTCATTACATGGATACTTAACAAACTTTATATTTGAATTCACTGTCACAGTTATTTATCAAAAGATCTCTGACGCCATAACACGTCAGCACTACACAATTACTGTGTCATAATAAAAAATGCATTTATGTGTACAGTTTTGATGAAAACAGTTGTCATGTTGATGATTAATATAAGATTCTTTTTACTCTTTTGTCCAGGCTTTGTTAACAGCAGTGACCTCCCAGCACATAGAAATCCATGAGGGCACTGTCCTACAGGCCGTCCGCACATGTTATAACATCTACCTGGCTAGCAAGAACCTCATCAACCAGACAACAGCCAAGGCCACGCTCACACAGATGCTCAATGTCATCTTTGCACGCATGGAGAATCAAGCAGTATGTCCAACCCTTATATAAATATTCACTTATAACACAAGTGCATTTCTGTTGTGACACCAACAAAAGCCAGTGCAGCTGTTTGCACAGTCAACATTTTAGACTCAAAAATCTATGGGGTTTAAAATGTAAAACATCATTTGGCATGGAGTCAAAGGTTGGATTGTGATATAATGAAAAAACACTATGTTCTGTAGGAACGTTTACTCAGACCTTGCACTCCTGATTTCATTAAAATCTACTGTTTGCTTTGTGTCCAGAGGGACATTTTAGGTGTTGCCTTCAAAAAAGCTTGCTCTAATGTCATCTTTTTCTTTTTGAATGACACTTTTTCCCTCCTCACCTGCCTCCGCCCCTTCCTTTTGGACACATAGCTTACAAATCACAAGCTATCTTGGTCTCTGGCCTCCAGAAAGCGTGACCGCCAGGTAAAGCGTGCTGGACTGCCGTGACTTGCCTGATCAGATCTCTTAAACTCTTCTCTGTGTATCTGTGTTTGCGCATTGGGCTTTTTCCTCATCCATTCATACACTCATCCGTTTCTTTCCTTTGCTCCTACACTGCACTGGAGCAGCTATGCTGCATAGTCTTTCCACCATATGCTTGCCGTGGCTTTTGTTGACTTGCTTACAAATCATCTTGCATTCCCGTATCCTTTTACATTTTAGTTCACATTCTTACTCCGGCTTGGTAAATGTTTTATTGCAGGTCACTGCGCCTGTTTCATTCCCGACAATTCTTGTTGTGTTTTGCTTCTCTGGCGGTCTAATATACTTCTTTTAGAACAATGGGTGACTGGTTTTCAGCCAACAGACACAGACAGAAATATAAAGAAGCAGTCAGGGGTAGAGATACAGAGACAAGGCAGACTTTGAGGCAGAAGCCTATTGTTGTGTTGTCAATTCTCGCATAGTGTTGTGCTGCTGCACAGGGAGATCCACTTTCTGTGTTAATGTGTAGCTGTATTCTCCTGACTGCAGCTCAGCATGGTATGATCACACACACACACACATACACACCCAGTTTGTCTCACTCGCTTTCACACAGCCATCACTATCCGACTGAGGTGGCATTTAAATAATGAGCTTAGTTTGTTTGGACTGCCTCTCTTGTCCCCTCCAGTTGAGGTGCGCTTGTCTGGCCTTATCTGGCCTCAATACTAATTGTTTCATTTAGAAAGCTGTGTCATTGAATTTAGCTTATTACTTTCAAATGTGAGAATATCAGCAGGCTGATTTAATTAAAGTCGAGCCAGCTTCTGATAGAAGTGTGGCTTTTAAAACAAGATATAATGGACATAGCAAAAAGAGTTTGTATAAAGTAAACATGAATTGCAGTTTTGCTTTGCAGAGAGAGAGAGAGAGAGAAAAAAACCTTCCACGAAGAAACTGTCTGTCTGTATAATTTTCTTGTGGATATAAAACGAGATGAGGCAGAATACTTCCCTATTCTTTCCCTGCAGTTTTATACCATTAATTACAGTTATTAATTAAAGGGCAAGTCAGCTGTTGATAGAAGGATCGCCATCTATTGCCATTGTTTTGTAAATGTGTCATGCTGTTCTATATTTCCATTTGCAACCCGTATCTCTCTTTAGTTTCTGTGCTTTTTTTTTCTTCCTTCGAGTCTATAATTCCTTTTTTTAACATTTATACCAGACAAATCAACAAATGCACTTGAATTGAAAATGCACCATGGGCTGTTGTTAATTTAACTTGGCTGAGTGAATTTCCACTGCTTGTAATTGTTTGCTCTCTTTTGGAACTTATTGTGGAGTTTTCTATGAAATAAAGTGTGTAACTGTGCATATACAGTAAATATATTTTCCTTCTAAATCAGCAGTAGAGATCGTTTAACTCTGCATCTGCCCTGAAGCAGGTTTTTATACGAGCACAACATTCACTAACATCGCATGTTCTTTAGGCCTCAACTGTGAGCAAATGTCTTGTGACCCAGTTTTAGCTTATGACCTACCAAGCTAAAGCACAGCAACACTTTCCACTGCTCCCTATAGGAAGTGGTAACAGCCATGACACATCAGCCAGGACATGGCTGAATGAGCCATTTTCCAAAAGAAATATTTTCTGCCACCAGTGGACCAAAATAGAGCCAGTTCACACGAGCCAGCATGAATCGATTGCACAAAGTCTGTCTCAATGCTGTTTTAGTAGCATGGCCTACTTCTCACTGAGTGTATGTTTCTATACATTTCCATAAAGCCACACATTGAATGAATTCTCACACAATCCTGATGTTACAAAAATCTTGACATGGTCTCATGCCTGTCTTTTACTCTTTGAAAGTATTGCAGCTCTGCTTTAGGCTCAGTGAGCCCACAGAGAATTTAGACAGATTGTTAAAAATTGTATTTTCTGTTTTGTTTATATAGTCTTAACCTGTCTTTTTCTCTCTGTGTGTGTGTTGCATGTGCCTGTTCTCTACGAATGCTTTTGCTGGTATTTGTGTGTACCATCTGCGCATGTGTGTTTTGTTTGTGTGTGTGTGTGTTTGCATGCGTCTGTGTGTTTGTGTATCCCCCTCCCCTCCCACAGCTGCAGGAAGCAAAGCAGCTGGAGAGAGAGCGACACCGGCAGCACTCTCCAGTGACCCAGCACACTGAGCCAGAGTCCCCCCAGCTCCAGACTCACATCCATCCCCAAGTTAAGGGTTCAAGCCAGGAGGCCAATGGGCCTGTCACACCTTCAACTCCCAGCAACACCATTCCATCTACCCCATCCATCCCCTCAACACCAGCCGCAGAGGGCAGCAGCAGGTGTGTGTCTGGGGAACAGCAGGAACATAGGGAGCAAGAGGAGCAAGGAGAACAGGGGCCTGTCTATGAGAGCCCAGATCCAGAAAACGGTTCGGATTTCTGCGTGACTGAAAACGAACAGACTGAAGCAGATCAAGCTACTGCAGCGGCACAGAGTAAGAATGCAGAAGTGTTTAAGTGATTTATTTAGGTATCTATTATTATCACAACAAGGGCTCTTTGACTAGGAAAACTGATACTGTCACTGACACGTTGAAAAAAGGATGAGCGTGTGCCCTGAAGCTTGTGTCGTGTGTTGTTCAGATGCAGCAGCCCAACAGCATCCAGAGGCAGGTGATGCAGAGGATGACGAGACCCCAAACTATGAGGAAAAAGCTCAGGAAATAGTCCAGAGTATTCTGCAGGAGGTGGTCAGTACTGTCGCAGGAGGTGAGACAAGTTGTAATGTTTTTTTAAAGTTTATGTATGCTATTTAAAGGATGCGCCTAATCGTGTTCTGAAGTAATATATCTTGTGTTTCAAAATCACAATTAGCAGCCATGTGTACCGAATAATACATTATCCTATTATTTCCTCACAAGAGAAGAGAGATGTGCTTGTTACTGATTATACATGCATCTTAGATGACAACTGGACTGCGCTTTCAAGCTGGTGTCCCTTTTTGATAAATAACAAGCACTTCTCTAGGTTTAAATGTATCTAAAAGGAGACACAAAAGGCTCTAAATCCAGTCCTCTGTAAATAAATAACAAACTAAGTTCCTAGGAAGCTACGCTATAATTTTAGGTCAGGTCAAGCTCCCTGATGTTTCCTTTGATGCTGCTGACAGCAAAGTACAGCACTTTTTCTTCATGTGCAAAAGCCAGCATTTTTCTATGGCTGTATAAAAAGCTTTATTAACTTGTTACCCACAAAGAATAGTGCCTTGCCTTTTTCAAATACACTTTTACCTTTGAGCAGCACCAGCAGACAATAGTCTGGAGGAATATGGGGCAGAAAGGCACTCTGGTATCCTTTCAAACCAAACGTTCCCTTAGATGCTGGTGCTAGCTACAGTACATGCTGTCACTAATCCACTGTCATTCTCTCCTTTTGTAGTTGACCAGGACATCATGTTCTCTTGTTATCAGCTAACATGCTGTTTCAGTACAAGGTGTTGAAGTGTATCAGTCTCTACATAAAGAGAACAGATATTATTGTCACACCCTTGTTAATGTAATTCCTCTTTGCTCCATTATGACCACAGGGCACTGCCTGGATCCTGCAAACCTTTGCTCTGACTCCAAGGAGTCCAGTGTTGAGAGTGAGCCAACAGAGTCGGAGCCAGCTGAAACCGTAACAGAGGGCACCCAGAGCTCTCTGGATGATGAAGGCACGCTAGGGAGTGACAGTGAGCATGTTCATGCCAACGGCATCCCTGGCACACCGATTTCTGCCAGCTTCACCCCCTCGCTACCTGATGACAGACTGTCTGTCTCGTCCAATGACACTCAGGTGAAGGACAGACCAGAGTTGTGGTGAAAGTATAACCCTAACCATTTGTAAAACATTGCATTTTTGTTATAATTTCGACATGTGTCATATTTCATATTTATCTATCATGATTGTGAGCTGTAGTTCGTCAGTGTAGTTAAAAATATTTCATTTTGTTCCTGTTGAATAGCAGTAGTCATTGAATAAGGTGAATATGTACATTTATACTTACTTTACTTTTTCACTGTAGAGTAGAAAAAGCTAATAGGCCTGGAATCAACCGCACTGTTTACGTTAGGAAGGCTGTAAGATGTGAGATTTAGTTAAAAAAGAGGTTGCTAATTTTCCAGTTTTTGTTTCTCTGTAGGAATCAGGAGCTGCACCGGGCCAGCCGCCAAGTGCTAAATTCTCCCACATCCTTCAGAAAGATGCCTTCCTTGTCTTTCGCTCACTCTGCAAGCTGTCGATGAAGCCTCTGTCAGATGGACCACCTGATCCTAAGTACGATTTAATTCCAGCATTACAGTATTATTTGCTTGGTTATAGTTTATTTCAAAGCTTGGTAATGTGAAATTTCAAGCACTGTTCCTAAGTGCTTGTTTTATGCACAAAACGTGCGACATAATTTTACATTATAAGATGGATTATAGGAGGTAGGCATGTCTCTACTAAGAGATGGTAGACATAAAACAAGTGATAGTGTGTTTGGTGGGGGTGTATGTTTGCCATGGGCCGCTCAAGAAACGTCATGGTTGACGCCACATATTGTCCAACGTGCACTCCCTGTCCGCTGGTGAGAGTGTGTTTGCCTGTGTGTCTTTGCTTGTGTCCATCCATTGGGGCGAAACTCTGCCATGTGTGATACAGAGAGCAGAGGAGAATTGTAAATGCCCAGTTTCTTTCTTATAGTTGAATCATGAACTAAACACTAACTAAAGGATGAGTCCTGAAGCTCTTCAGATGTTCTGGGTTCTTTTATGACCTCCTGAATGAGTCGTTGTTCCTAGGCCTAGGAAGGTTCACCACTGCTCCAAGTTTTCTTCATTTGTGGCTAATGGCTCTTCACTGGAGTCCTTTCCAGACTGATAACATGTCAGTTACTTTGTTTCTCATCTGTCCTAGGATTTCTTTATATCACAGCATGATGTGTTGCTTTTTGAGATCTTTTGGCTGCTTCACTTCGTCAGACAGCTTCTGTTTAAGTAGTTTCTTGATTCAACAGGTCTGGCAGTAATCATGCCTAGGTGTGGCAAGTGAAATTGAACTCTGCTTTCCAAAAAAATTTGGTTAATCACAGTTTACTCATGATGCAATTACTTTTCCCACATAAGGCCAGGCAATTAAAAACTGCATTTTTTTATTAACTTAATTTATCTTGTGATCTGAATCATTGAAGTGTGACAAATATGCACAAAACAAAACAAAACACAGCACTATACCTTTAACATAATTGACATATATTGCAAATATTTTTCTTTCACTTGAATGTGACTCAAATCGTTCTTTTTCTCCTGTATTATAAATTTTTTGAAGGCTGTTGAAGATTTTAACAGTTTGAAGCAGAAATGCAGTCTGATGTTGTTTCAGTGTGCATTACATTTCTACTCTTTCTGTTTGTAACCTTCCTTGAAGGACAGATAATTTCACTTATAAGTACTTGGTTTTAGTGAGACTTTACTTTTTATCATCGAATGTTTGATTGAAATGTTAATGATCATGGATGACTGCGAGGAAATCCCTGAAGTTGTAGTAATATAAAAGCTAAAGAGACAGACATAGACATGGAGTCTTTGCCCTGTTATCATATATTAATAATTAGTATAATTTTACTGATAAACTTATGATATCTGAAACGCTGCTTGAACTTGCTGCTCTTTTCTCCCACCCTCCCGCAGGTCCCATGAGCTGCGATCAAAGGTCTTGTCCCTCCAGCTGCTGCTGTCCATCCTGCAGAATGCTGGGCCCATCTTCAAGACAAATGAAATGTTTATCAATGCTATCAAACAGTACCTGTGTGTGGCCCTGTCCAAGAATGGTGTCTCCTCTGTGCCTGAGGTCTTCGAGCTCTCGCTGTCCATTTTCCTCACTCTACTTTCCCACTTCAAGACGCACCTCAAGATGCAAATCGAGGTATTTCAGTCTTTCTTTTTCTTTTCTTCCTTCTTTATTTTGATTCAGACACTGTCTGCAGGGAATACATGATAAACTCGCTAAGTACACCACACCTTCACACTGTCAGCCTTCTGTGTTTCCCAGAAAGCTCACAGTCTTTTCTGGGAAACACAGGGAGTTAACGAGTCAAGTGGGAATATTGAGGGAAAGTGTGCATAGAAATATTAATTGCAACACATTAATTACAGCATAATTTCATTAATTTCATCACATTTCCTTTAAATATCCATTTTTAAAAAGTGTTGCTTATTTTTTCACAACAATATGTTTGTCTCCACAGTTCTACGCTATAAAATGTACAAAATACACATAGAACTGGATGTTCTGGTTTCGAACAGAGCACTGTAACATTATTCCAGCTTAGAGCAGTTAGGTTTCAGTGTTATCTTTGTTCCATCAGAGTTGGTTCAACGTTTCAAATACATGCTCTCCACCTGCTGTTTTGGCTGTGTGGTCTTCTATAGATTGTTTAGTCTGACTGTGTTTTCCTGGTTGTTTTCACTGTCTGCAGGTGTTTTTCAAGGAGATTTTCCTGTACATTCTTGAGACGTCCACAAGCTCCTATGATCACAAGTGGATGGTCATACAAACTCTAACTAGAATATGTGCAGGTTTGTGTTTCAGTTTTTTTGTTACTTTCTAATTCTTTATGGGAATTAGAAAGTATTAGTACATTCATTGATAACGAGTTATAATGAGTTATGAGTAATGGAACCATGAGAAAGAAGCTTTTTGTACAAATAGTCATGATGTTCTACAAAATACTTGCTAGCTAAATAAATTTAATCCCACCATCATTTTCAAAAGATTCATTTAATTTAACGGTTCTAATTAACCCTTGAAAGAGACTGTGATTATTCATATGCATGTTTTAGACTCAGTATATGTTGTGTACACAATATGTTTTAGTTTAATTGATTTTCACTACATCCCTCTCTCTCTCTTTCTCAGATGCCCAGAGTGTGGTGGACATCTATGTGAACTATGACTGTGACTTGAATGCTGCTAACATATTTGAGCGGTTGGTCAACGACCTCTCAAAAATTGCCCAGGGTCGTGGGGGCCATGAGCTTGGCACTACACCACTACAGGTGATTATTTTTTTTCTGCGTACTTTCTTATATTTAGTTCAATGTTGTTGTTACAGTTACTGTTATTAGAAAATCCTATAAGGTGTTAACATTTGTAAATCCTTTTCCAGGAGCTGACTCTGAGGAAAAAAGGCCTTGAGTGTCTTGTGTCCATCCTGAAATGTATGGTAGAATGGAGTAAAGATCAATATGTCAACCCTAACTCCCAGACCAGCCTTGGTAAGACTCTTGTGCACTGACACTGAACGTAATTTATCAAGAGCGTGTGGCAGCCATCGTACCTGAACTGAATACAATACAAGGAAATGACCTTTCTCTTGACTTTAATTCTGCACACAGATCAAATATTTAGTCTGTAGACACATCAGTGCCAGACTTCATGTTTGTCTTTTAGTTCAGGGACTAACTACAGAACAATCTGTTGCTGCTGACCTGCTGGTTCCATCAGTCTGCATAGGATTTGACAGCATTTGATTAGATTGTACTAAGTGATGAATATTACTGTGCACAGTAGTAATTAAAAGTAAAAGTAAAAAGTAGTTTTAATCAGAACTGATCTGAGTTTATGTTTACAGCTTAAATACAGAGGGCGCGTTGAAAATGTTTGTGTAGTTATGACTTTATGCTTCCCATTAAGGCGGTATTATTTTTAACTTGTATAGTGGAAAGTGTGTGTTACAGACAGCTGATGTTATAACTAGACTTTCTTCTGATCAGCCTAGTTTTAATAGCATTTAATTGCTGAGGTTACAGTAATTGGGGTCAGGTAAATCAGCTATAGATTGACAGTTGTGATATAATACCTGTCTCTGACATGCAGAGCAAATATTGTGTATAAGACCAGTCCCTGGGGATTTCTACTGTTCTGCTACCAAAGCTCAAACTAAGGAGACAGTCCAACTTTGTTAAAGAGCTAAAAGGATATGCCACAAGTCCCTGGAGCTCACCACAGGCTAGCCTTGGGCCAAGAAGACACCACTAACTAGCAGAGGCAGTTTTGTTCACTCATTATCCTTCCAGGACTTATGATAGCCCATTAGTAATCTTTGAGAGGCTTCTAGGCCACAATTAGAATTTTAAATTTGAAGTTTACCCTGCTGTCCATTTGGATTTCAGCCCAAAGCTGTTTTCTTTCTTGTACATTGGATGTGCTTTATGGTTTCTGATTATTATGAATATGCTTGTCATGCCTTACAAAACACTGAAGTGTTTTTTATCATGTACATGATTATGCATTCCAAGAATACAGCTCATCTACATTTTTTCAATTGTTCTTGTGTCATTTTCTTCCCTTTTTGGATGATTTCAAAGCAAGAGCAGGTAATAGTAAAACAGTACCAAGTGTTTGCTTCGTGTTGCTTTGTTGGGAATTATATATATTAAGACCCTTTGAACCTGTAGCTTTAGAGCTTTATTTTGTACTAATCATTGTCTAATGTGTTGTTTGTAGGTTTTCTAGTTACCCACTCACATCCCATAGACTGTTACTAAAACTCATGTTTAAACTTACTTGCACTCATGGTTGAAACAGTTGTTGTGAAATTGGGTCAACATTCTTAATCTCTTAAGGGAGCTTAATTATCACAGTATAACACAAAGTCCATTAAAGGCATATGAATCTGTCCATTTAAGAAGCAAAGCAAGACCACCATGAAAGACAAATTCTTTTACATGTGGTGGCCATAGGCAAATGCTCACTCCTTATCCTTCTTGACTACTTATTCTCAGGTTTTGTGTTTTGTGAGTTTCCTTGTCACTATAGGTAACATAAGACAGTACCTGCAGCCCAATCAGGTTGCACAGTTAGTCCAGTCACTCCAAGATGGTGCATCCATACGTGCAGTCCCATAAGATTTGATTTTAGCATGGAGAAGATTTTAGGAGACTAGCTGTTACACCAGAGAGCTGGATACGGCCCTAGAAGGGCAACAACCCAGCAGCAGGACCTGTACCTGCTCCTTTGTGCAAGTAGGAACAGGAGGAGCACTGGGAGATCCCTGCAAAATGATCTCCAGCAGATGACTGGTGTAGGGGCTTCTGACCAAACTGTCAGCCCGAAGTCTTCCAGTACGATAGATGTTGTTAGGTGTGCGTACAGGCACATGGGGGTCATACACTCTTCTGAATCACAATTTGAGTTGCTGTGACGAAATTCACGCAACTTGGATGATCCTGAGATTTAAATTTTTCACTTTGATGTTCAGTGTAATTTTGAATAAAGCCCTATGTGGGTTGAAGTTTTTTTTTTTCCATTGACCACAGTTATGTCAGTTTGTTCTGAACAAATTATACAGTGTACGTTGGTAAAGACTCATTCATCAAGTTTCCCCTAAATTTATTTGAGTAGTGTATTTCTGAATTACTCAATGTAAATTTCTTTTCCCCTCCTTCTCCTGTACTCCTCCATCTTTTTCTTTCTACCTGTACTCTGTAAAGACTCTTCTAATTAGATACTCTTATTACTGTGGCACCTTCCTGAATGTTTAAAAAGAATTTCTGATGTGTAATCAGACACCAAGGCTTAGTACAGGGTTAGAAGATGAACCCCTGCTAGCAGCACCAGCAGATCCTTGTTTCAGCATGCTTAAGAAACCACCTCAGAGTTCTGACTGCTTCCTCTCTAACCGCCTGGAGGCTTTTAGATAACTCACCTTTGCAATCCTTCTGTGTGTCTGTGTGAATAAGTGTGTGGTGCCTGGAGTTTGGTAGGCTGTGGTTGTGTGTGCATGTGAGTAAGAACGCTGTGAATACCCTCTCCGCCATCAACAATCAGACCTCAAGGTCGTTTTGTTTGACAGTTTCCCTTTTCTGTCTCTCTCCCCTAGTACTAGATTTAAGGTAGCTAGTGTTTTTAATCCTCCAGGAGTTTGTGCCAACTCTGTCGTTGGCACAAACTCAGCCTTAAAAACTCTCATTCGTGTGATGGTTTCATGGGTTCTTAACAGTGCGACAATAGAAATACTTGAATTGATTCTACTTATCTATCATCCCTTCTGTCTGATCTCATCTTGTATTTTGTGTGTTGTTGTTTTTCTTCTTCTCAGGCCAAGAGAAACCATCGGAACAGGAGAGCACAGAGACCAAGGCTCCTGAGACCATAAACCGCTATGGCAGCATTAACTCTCTGGACTCTACAGCCTCATCTGGCATCGGCAGCTACAGCACCCAGATGTCAGGTACCGACAACCCTGAGCAGTTTGAAGTCCTCAAACAGCAAAAGGAGATCATTGAGCAGGGCATCGACCTGTAAGTTCCACAACATGCATGGAGGTTGTTTATCCTAAAGATTTTGTGATATGGCTGTGGCTACATCAAAGTTTGTGTGTCTGAATTTTCCACAGGTTCAACAAGAAACCAAAGAGAGGAATCCAGTACCTTCAAGAGCAAGGCATGCTGGGTACAACCGCAGAGGACCTTGCACAGTTCTTGCACCAGGAGGAGAGACTTGATTCGGTAACAAGTCACTTGAGTAAACATTTTTTTAAATCAACGGTTGTTAGGCTGCTCCCATAAAAAACTGTTTAGTCCCAGACTTATATTCTGTCTGGGAATGACAGAAGAGTGCACAAGCTACAAAACTGATCTTAGAGGAGATGATTATAGCATTATTCCACTTGGAAAACCTTGAAATGGCACAAACTTTCCTGTGCATCTACACAACCACCAACAGCCACTTTGCCCCTCCAGACTCCTATATGCAGATTAAACGTGAGGAGTATGCACTGCACACAAATTGATGAGACACAACATATGTTAATAATAATGGCATTGAATATTCTAATGAAAAGCCTGCTAGGTTTTAAGCATAAAACATATAAATTGTTCTACTTGTTCTCAGATCCTCAAGCAAACTATTCTAACCGTGGGAAACAAAAAAAACTTTTTATGTACTGCACTTTAGGAAAATTAAAAGGCTCAAAGTGCCAGAGAACCTGAGAGCTGAGCTTGTTCATATACTGGAAACATGTCAGACAAATAGGCTGACATGTTGACAGAAACTGACAGGCAACCACTGTAAAGACTTCAAAACAGGTGCATTGTGTTTTCTCATTCTGGTCCTGCACTGCTCTAGACCTTTGCATAAATTGAATAAATAAATGTGTTTATAACTTTTTGGGACTGGACCAGGTAGGATAGGATTGCAGTAGAAAAGTCTGGTGCATATAAAAACATGCATTGGTTTCTTTGTCACTCAGAGAGAGAAATTTACTTCTGTATTGTTTTTGAGATGATAAAATGCAGATTTGTTGGCATACCCAAAGATGACACAAAGGTTTCTGGCCTGCTGGCTCAGGTTGCATCCTAGATAATTTAATTCTGTGAGCAGTTTCTCTCTCTCTCTGTGCCTTTGAAGTTATAACTAAAATTTCAGTTGTATTCTTGATGAGCTGTAAAACATTTTGTCACATCAAGACCATGAAATATGGAATGCATCTGAAAAGTGTGGTGCAGTGTGATCAGGAAACACTAGATTAAAGTTCAGACGTGTGAGTTACAACAGTTTGTTGGACTAAGACATCTTTTCCTTTCTTAGACTCAAGTGGGAGAATTCCTTGGGGATAATGATCGTTTCAATAAAGACGTGATGTACGCCTACGTAGATCAAATGGATTTCCAGGGCAAGGACTTTGTCTCAGCACTGAGGATGTTCCTGGAGGGCTTTCGGCTACCTGGAGAGGCTCAGAAAATCGACCGGCTTATGGAGAAATTTGCAGCAAGATATCTTGAATGCAATCAGGGGTGAGTTTGCTGCTCTTGCTGGGACATCCTGAATATGGAAATAGCTAGATTAGATTCTTTGTGGCCAACATGCTGTTATATTCATCTATTATATTTCCCTACCCTCCTCTCCTATTCAATTTTCTAGGCAAACCCTCTTTGCTAGTGCTGACACTGCGTATGTCCTTGCTTACTCAATAATTATGTTGACAACAGACCTTCACAGTCCACAGGTAAGCAAACTACCTCATAGAGGTGGGAGACTTTTGGAATGTATTTTGTCAGCAGTCATTCCCCCAGATATCAGTGCAATGTAAATCACAGGGATAACATAAGCAGCTTTTGAGCCATATCCCTGTTGTTGTCTTCAAAGGTGAAGAATAAAATGACAAAAGAGCAATACATAAAGATGAACCGTGGCATCAATGACAGCAAAGACCTACCAGAGGAATACCTCTCAGCAATCTACAACGAGATTGCGGGGAAAAAGATCGCCATGAAGGAGACGAAAGAGCTCACCATGAAATCCAACAAGCAAAGTGAGTCTTACTGCTATGGTAACAAAGTAATAAATACTAAGACAGAAGATTCCAGATATTATCCAGAGTCGTTTAACTGATATTTTCGTGGCTCTGATGACTTTGGAAGAGATTTTAAGCCAGTGCTAGTGACTCAACTTGAGATCAGGTCACCCAGCGTTCATGACGAGGAAGTAACCTCTTCATTAAAACTCATTCAAGAGTTTTATGCACTGTCATGATTATTTTTAAAACATGATTAAATTTACAGAGTGTGTTGACTTCTTCGACATCAGTTGTTCTGTGAAAAGCACTTAAATGAGGTGTTAAAACTTTTAACACGCACAAAAGAGGCCTGTTATCACATTTTGTCTCTAGATAGTTTAGTTCCTTTTGACACTTTGCAGGGCTTGTTAGATGAGACGCTGCACTGTTTTTCTTGCTGAGTTCATTTGTCTTATGTAAAAAAAAAAAAAAAAAAAAAACCTCTTTGGTTCTTGCTCAGGTGTGGCCAGTGAGAAACAGAGGCGTCTGTTGTACAATGTGGAGATGGAGCAGATGGCCAAGACGGCCAAAGCTCTGATGGAGGCTGTCAGCCATGTCCAGGCTCCTTTCACCAGTGCCACACATCTGGAGCATGTCAGGCCCATGTTCAAGGTAACACAAGCAGGCGCCCAGACGCACTTTGAGGCACATACTCAGTTGTGCAAACAAATTGGATAACTCATTCCTCTGTTGTTCTTCAGCTGGCGTGGACACCTTTCCTAGCTGCTTTCAGTGTAGGTCTTCAGGACTGTGACGACACAGAGGTGGCTTCACTGTGTCTTGAAGGCATCCGCTGCGCCATCAGGATAGCATGCATCTTCTCTATACAGGTACTGCTGTTAGAGCTGGAGAACTTTTACAGTGTCACTTACCTGGCGGTATTCTGACACATTGCCTTGTCCCTCTAAACAGTTGGAGAGGGATGCATATGTGCAGGCCCTGGCGAGGTTCACCCTGCTGACGGCCAGCTCTGGCATCGCAGAAATGAAACAGAAGAACATCGACACCATCAAGACCCTCATCACTGTGGCTCACACTGATGGAAACTACCTGGGGAACTCCTGGCATGAGGTTTGTTATTCCCACCTCACTGCTGCTGTATTTCTTCACCTATCTCTTCAGTATGTCACCTGATCTTTCTTTCTTCTTATCTCCCTTCTTTCATTGAAGCAACAAGCCACAAAAGGCCTCAATTTCCAATGGGATATGTTTGTGTTTTTCTTAGATTGAGTAGGAATTGTTGCTAGGCCCAACATAAACAAACTAACACAGTCTATGGGGATTATATTAAAAAGGAAACACACCATAAACACACTGTACTAAAAACAAGTCATGTTAATCCGTAATCTCCTACTTATTGTTATTTATGAGTTTGAGTTTTAAAGTTTTTCAGAAAATACAGAAAATCTTTGCGGAACTAAGCAAAAGTACTGGTATGACTTGAAATAATTTCCAGTCCAGTGTTTTGTTTCACTGAACCATTATGCATTAATTTACTGTACAGTATTTGTACCAACTGGATGTTTCTAGTCACAGTGGTACAGCATTACCTTTACTTGATATTTTGGTCTGTTTAGTTTTTGACATTTCTCTCACTGAAGAGGTATTTGAGTCTTTTTGACTTTGTTCTTTGACACTGCCTTTAAACACGCCACTGTCTTGTTTCTTTTCAGATCTTAAAATGTATCAGTCAGCTGGAGCTGGCTCAGCTTATTGGTACGGGGGTGAAGGCACGCTACATCTCAGGAACGGTTCGGGGGAAAGAGGGATTCATTGCAAGTACCAAGGAGCAGAGCAATGACGAGTACCTGGGTCTAGGTCAGAAACGTATTAATGCATGACGCACAAGTCAAGCGTCACAGTCTGGTTAAAAGATTAGTCTGAACTTGAGCTAATTTTTTTTTTTATGTGAAACAAACTCCTAACAACTCATTGTTTCATGTTTGAATAATCTGCTTTGCATTGTAGTTGGAGGGACTGTGGACCGTAAGCAGATTGCCAGCATTCAAGAGTCCATTGGAGAGACCAGCTCTCAGAGTGTGGTGGTGGCTGTGGACAGGTACTATATTTACCCTGAACTGAAAATATCAGCAAAGCAAGTTCTGGTTAAACTCCCATCTCAACATCATTCATGTAATTCCCAGTATTTTTTCTCAGTACACCACACCATTCGAATAACTGCATCACACTGAACAAATTATTATGTTGTTGACAATGATTTCTTTTAAAAAACATGGCAGTGGAGAGGGACAAAATCTATGTAGCATAAAGAACCACTTCTTTATTTAAAAAAAAAAAAAAGACAGTAACACATTCAAAGGCAGAAAATTCCCTAATGTCCACAAGCTGACAGTATGTGATGATGCACCAAACATTTCCCTGCTTTTCTGTCAGTTTTTGGCAGATTTCTTAAAGTGCAGGGTTTTTTTTTTCCATAAAATAAAAAAAAAAGATGTTTCACTTAGATAATTGTCACAATTTTCTTTTCTTCAGGATATTTACAGGTTCTACCAGACTGGATGGTAATGCAATAGGTGAGTCTGTCCAATCTAGCTGCACATTGTATTACTCTTTTCTAGCTATTTTTGATCATCATGAGTCACTTTGACTGTACAAAGCACCTTTTCTTCAATCATTGCCAACATCTTTTATCTATTTGGCAGTTGATTTTGTGCGCTGGCTGTGTGCTGTGTCCATGGATGAGCTGGCCTCACCCACACACCCACGTATGTTCAGCCTGCAAAAAATAGTTGAGATCTCCTACTACAACATGGGCCGCATCAGGCTGCAGTGGTCCAGGATTTGGGAGGTTATCGGAGACCACTTCAACAAGGTGAGTGAGGATCGGTCACATCAGTGATAGAAACTGTGAAAAAGCCATGTTTTAAAGAATAGGTATAATTAAAAAGTGAAAATTAGCTGTGTTTATAGTGTTTATTGATGACATTATTAGTCATACCAATGGCCCCAACTCTTGAGGATCTGCGATCTTAATCAGCCTAGAACAGAAAAATTTAACTGCAGAGCTGTTTTTTCCTCTGCCACCTTCTGTTTTACTGTATGATTCACTGATAAATGCAAATTGCTGCCAGAAAAGCTTTCTGGCATTTTGGTATTCAAGGACACATCCCTCACAGAGACTCTGCTTCTCACTGAGTAGCTGCAAACTGGGTTTGGCTTGTGTAAAATCAAATCTTCAAAGTAGTCATTTATCATGTTGGAAAGTAGATCTTGAAATTTATTTTTCTTGCTAGAGGGTGAAATGTTGCTTCAGTGCACCTAGGTGCTTGTTTTTCAGTGGAACATCTTCCTAAAGGATCACTTTGTTTCTGAAAAGGTGCACTTGTTAGTTCCTAAAGAAATGGTGAAAAACGTGTTTAGAAATTGTTGTGACATTTCTTCAATATGTTTTAAATGTGTTCAGGTTGGCTGTAATTCCAACGAAGATGTGGCAATTTTCGCTGTGGACTCTCTCAGGCAGTTGTCCATGAAATTTTTGGAGAAGGGGGAGTTGGCCAACTTCAGGTTCCAGAAAGACTTTCTGAGGCCTTTTGAGCACATCATGAAAAAGAACAGGTAAAAAACGAGCACATTTATGTTTGAGCGAGAGGGTGATCATGTTAACAGCCTAACATGCAAATTTAGTCCTGGGTGGCACAAGCACAAGGTCTGCATTGTTACTCTGAGTGGTTACTGTTTCTGGGCTGTTGCTCACATGGCTACAGACACACACTGAACCAAGTCACACTCCCCTCCTCATCTGTTACTCTTCTTTATTCTTTGGGTGCTTCGCTGTCTGTCTTTTTGATAGCAATGAGTAAGTGTGTTGTTCGGTTGTTCACTCAGTAGAAATGTTGGCTTGCTGCTTTTCTCTGACCCATTTAAGTCGTTTTGCATTATCCTTTCACTGATTCATAATAAAGCCAATTTTTTTAACTCTGGCTGGTTAAAATATATCTTGAGTGACATTTGAGTTTATAATCAGTTTTAAATGAGATTTTGCTGGTGGAGTCATTTTTGTGCAGCATTTAAAAAAGGCAAGCTGTTTTACACTTTTCACTGAAGTGAAAGTATTTGTCCCCTTCCTGTCTGTTTGGTTTTTTTTTTGGTTTGTTTTTTATGCATGTTTGTCACATTAAATGATTCAAATCGTTAAACAAATTTTAATATTACACAAAGATAACCAGAGTAAATACAAAAAGCTGTTTTAAACAATGATTTCATTAGGGGGCAAATACTTTTTACAGCACTGTATATCCACCTACAGATTAGAGAGGAGATGGCAGACAGTCATGTAAACCCAGTAGCGCAGTGTGTCCATTAGACTCACTTGTGCTATCCTCTTTTGAATGGTGTATTTGCGTATGTGTAATGGTAAGTGGAAGCAGAGCTTTTCTCTCTTTCAGAACTACGGAAGAATTAAAAAAGCTTTTTACTACGGCAACAGTTGATGTAAAAATCCATCGTGCCAAGTGCTAGAATAATGATTCTAACTGAAAATGAGACTGAGAATTTTATGAAGAGCTTTTTAAGCTAATTGACATAAATGAAGAAATTATTATTATTATTTTGAGTCGATTCACTTTTGCTACTTTCCATTTCGTTCTCAACCTCTCTGTCCACCTCTTCTTTGATGCTCCTTTCACTAGTTGTATTTACTCCTCTTCATCAACCCTTGTCCTCTTTCTTTCTATGCATTTTTCCAGGTCTCCCACCATCAGAGACATGGTTGTGCGTTGTATCGCTCAGATGGTTAATTCCCAAGCGGCAAATATTCGCTCAGGTTGGAAGAACATCTTCTCTGTCTTCCACCTGGCTGCATCAGACCAAGACGAGAGCATTGTAGAGCTGGCCTTTCAGACAACCGGCCATATTGTCAGTAAGTCCAACACAAACACAGACACCTAATAACTATTTAATTAGCAACCTTTTTATTTTATTAAGTTAACCAGTTCCATTTATCTTGTGCTAAGCAGATGTTGGCAGATGTTGGATTTTAAATTCTTGCGTTTTCTATTCTTTCCCTTTCATCTCCCAGCGAATGTATTTGAGAAGCACTTTGCGGCCACCATTGACTCATTCCAGGATGCAGTTAAGTGTCTGTCAGAGTTTGCCTGTAATGCCTCCTTCCCAGACACCAGCATGGAAGCCATCCGCCTCATCCGACACTGTGCCAAATACGTCTCTGAGAGGCCACAGGTCAGTATCAGTTCATTTATTAATATAAAGTAAGTCAAATCAATTCATATATTCAGATTAGATAGATGATGAATAATATCAGTTTGTTGAAGCAATTGGCTAACAAAACAGTCTGAAATAATATAAATGAAAATATCCAATACAAAGTTAACTTTTCTACGTAATATGCATAAATGTTATTTCATCCTTGATGTCAAAGAAAGAGATAATTTACCAGGAAATCCTCATCAGGAAAGCATGAATGAGAGAGAGTGTGTAGTGCATGTACAGAATGTGTGGAGATGTGTATTTGTGTAGGAGGGTTAATTCTCTCCTGAGGCAGAAATGGTACAGTGGTGAATATGTTTCTTTTTTTTTTCTCTGGCAGGCGTTCAAAGACTACACGAGTGATGACATGAATGTAGCGCCTGAGGACCGTGTGTGGGTGCGGGGATGGTTCCCCATTCTCTTCGAGCTCTCATGCATAATCAACAGATGTAAACTGGATGTCAGGACCAGGTTTGTGGGTTTTACTACTCCCATGCAGTTTCATCACTTGTGCTTTATATTACATATAAAGAACTGAATGCAAAGCTAGAACAAAAAATCTGTGTACTTGTACAGTACAAGTTAAAGCTAGATACAGTAGATGCCTTATATTTGAGTGTTTGTTCTAAAAAAGCAAATGTCAGCTGTAAAAAAAAAAAAAAAAAAAAAAAAAAGCAAATGTCAGCTGTAGTACCAAGAATTGGATGAATCTGTGTGTGCATTTCCCAGGGGGCTGACGGTGATGTTTGAAGTGATGAAGACCTATGGGCACACTTTTGAAAAACACTGGTGGCAAGACCTGTTCAGAATTGTTTTCAGGATCTTTGACAACATGAAGCTGCCTGAGCAGCAGACTGAGGTACATGTGAAGTCTTTGATCTCAAACATGTTTCACATTCTGGGTTTTAACAGCCGTTCTGACTATATTTTAGGTTTTGTTCTCATGTGTAATGGTCAAAATTCTCTACCGGATTGTTTTGCACCCTCAGAAAGCGGAATGGATGACCACCACCTGCAACCATGCGCTTTATGCCATCTGTGATGTTTTCACCCAATACTTCGAGTCTCTCCATGACGTCCTGCTGGATGACATTCTGGCTCAGCTTTACTGGTGTGTGCAGCAAGGTAAGTACACAACCATGTCTGTCTCTTGTCAGGTTTTTATGGAATACATAAATTCACATGTTCTGTATGAGAAGTTTCCAGGTTCTTAGTGTCCAGATAGTGGTAGAAGAAATGGGAAGTGATGGAACAAGCATTGGGACTGTTACTGACGGTAGCTTTTAAATTGCTTTGGTTGCAGTGGCAGAATTTAGAGAATGCCTCTGACTTTTTATATGCAGCATCAATACTGGATGAAGGTTAAACAAGTGATCGATCAATGTTTTTAGTGTTCTCTAAAATAGCACTTCTCTTGTCTCTTCTTCCTCTCGCCTCAACTTCCTCCTCGACCCCTACCTCATCATCCTCATCCATGTGTCTGTAGATAATGAGCAGCTTGCCCGTTCAGGCACTAACTGTCTAGAGAATGTGGTCATCCTGAATGGAGAGAAGTTCTCTCTAGAGACCTGGGACAAGACATGTAACTGCATGCTGGACATCTTCAAGACCACCATCCCACATATGTAAGCTTCTGCACTGCCTCTTCAAAGCCCTGCTTTTAAAAAATACATAAAATACATAATACTACAAATAATGTAAAAAAAAACATGTGTGTAAGTGTAATTAATTGTTTAGGTGGTTAAACAGGAATACAATTTATAATCTTAGTGTCTCGTATACTTTTCCACAATTGCAGTGAATTTCTTACGTAAATATACAAACCAAACAGTGAGCTTGTCAATAATTAAAAATGTATGATAACTTAATTGGGATGTTGTTTAACTTGATTGATTATCTCAGCTAATTTGTAATTTTTGTGCAAGTTGGAAGTTGTCATTCAGTGCAAGAATTGGAATGAGCTATTGAATAAACTCTTTTCCCATTTGTCAGGCTGTTAACATGGAGACCAGCAGGAGCAGATGGAGAACACATAACAACACACAGCCTCTCAGACAAACAGCTGGTGAGGAAATACAGTATTTCTCTATTTTGCCTATGAATGAATTACTGTTTGTTTTGTCACTTGCATGTGTCCAAGTCAATTTTGTCATCTCAACATATTTCTGTCTTCTCCGTATCTCTTTAAGAGTTTCCCAGCTGTTCCATTGCTTCTGTGCTCCTTTCACATTGTTGCCATTTGCCATGATTTATTTGCACGTACTGTCATTGTTAACTTAAAGTAATACACATGTATTGTCATTTCCCACTTGGCTCTCAGGACTCTATTTCCCAGAAGTCGGTAGACATCCAGTCCCGCTCTGATGACCAGCATTCCATCAGCAGTGCTGATAGGGCTGCTGTGGACAACCGTCGGCAGAGTCAGTATGGTTCAGCCTCAGGCATGGGCGAGGATAACTCCAGGAGCAGGACCCCAGCAAGTAAGCTTAATGCTTTAAACACTGATTACTACTATTTCTACCGTTGTTCCTGTCTGTGAATTTGATCCGACGGATGTCTAACTTTGTGTCCCACAGAAGTCCAGGAGCAACGCTTATTCTCAGCACTGCTGATAAAGTGTGTTGTGCAGCTGGAGCTGATCCAGACTATTGATAACATCGTGTTTTTTCCTGCCACCAGTAAGAAGGAAGATGCAGAAAACTTTGCTGCTGCTCAGGTAAGAACAGCTGTGGTCCATAATCACTAATCAGTTTCTATTTCAATGCTGGGTGATTAAGCAGAACAATATTGTGTCATGTGTTTGTCTTTTTGAAGCGGGATGCTGTGTACACAGCACATGCACCAGTGGAGACCCAGGACCAGGGCATGTATCGCTACCTGACCTCCGAGCAGCTCTTCAAGCTGCTAGACTGCCTGCTTGAGTCGCACTGCTTTGCCAAGGCTTTCAACTCCAACAACGAGCAGAGGACCTTACTGTGGAAAGCAGGTGGGGTAACCAGCCACTGTCTGAATGTAGTTGCTTTGTTTTTGTGCTGTTGTCAGATGTTATGCATGTAGAAAATGGACAAAGAGCTACACTATGATTAGCACTTTACATACTAGATACATATCAAATGTGACTGTAACTGTGGGCGTGCGCACATGTGTATTTTTAAGGTTTCAAAGGGAAGTCAAAGCCCAATTTGTTGAAGCAGGAGACCAGCAGCTTGGCCTGTGGCCTGCGCATCCTGTTCCGTATGTACACAGACGAGAGCCGTCAGGACGCTTGGGAGGAAGTTCAGAGACGACTGCTCAAGTAAGGAACTAAGCATATAAAGCATTTAACACCACTGTTCTACTGTGTAACTAATAGCAAGGAGATCTGGGAGTAACGTGTAACCTTCCACTAATACTACTGTAATTATCATTAGAACATATGCTTAATGACAAAATAATGAATTAATCTGTGCATATACCTAGAAATGTCCATGTGATTACACCAAGCCATTGGTATGTTTGCAATGAAAACAACGTGCATAGACACATTACTGCAAAAGGTTTTGGGAGTGATCTTTATGATTTCAAATATTAGATCTTCCTTTTTTTTTTTTATTTAGACATCCCCTTTGGCCAGTCCCTAATTATTGAAAATTTCCTTTTACAGTAATGATTTTCTGAATCAGTTGGTTCCATATTTAGTAACATTTAGCCAATAAATCTGTGGAATATCTGCTGATTGTAATCAATTCTGTCAGCCCCTGCTCTGTCTGTACGTCATCCGAGGTGAGGAATGTCGTCGGTCAAACTGGAGTTATCCCCAAGACATATCTCACACATTCATCATCACTAGTTTTAATGTGGGAATAAAAAAATCACACTTCTCCGGGCAAAAACATCAATAGCCACCTCAGAGGGAGGAGAAATGAAAAGAGAATCTAAGAGGAGGGGAGAGTTGTTTTTGACTATCTACACTTGGATAGTCATGGTAAGGGAACAGCATGCGCACAGCTCGGCATTTCTCTGAAATGGATGCCATGATGCTGTGTAGATTCAAAGGAGGCAGCAAACTGATGCTCCATTGTTCAGCCAGGACCACTGTGATTGCTGTGTCTCTATTCAGCGCTATACCGACAGCTATCGCCGCATCTCCCTCGCTATCTCACCTTCATCCTAATTACATCAAGATAAACTAGAGTCATTGTCTGTTTATTTATTCACTATTAGAGAGAGGATGAGAAAGAAGAGGTGAGGAAGGCGAAAGGTGGAGCCTCCATGTGAGACTGGCTCTGAAATCCTACTTCACTGAGACGTCATCATGCCTGTATTTTCTTTTCTTCCATCTTTCTCAAATACACTTCATCAATTCATTTATGATTAAATTACCCAAAGAGCAGCCTTTGTTTACCAGAGGCCATGTACAGGACACTTGCAGCTTTAATGAGTGCAGGGTGCGAAGCAGATTTGGGAGGCAACAAGGTCACAGAGGCTGGAGAGTGTGGGAGCTGTGAGTGTGAAGGAGGGAGGTGAAGCTGAAAAAGAGAGGGGGATAAATGGCTAACAGATGGTGTTGATGTCAGGAGAAGGCCGCAGGGTTAGAGAAGAAAGGCCAAAGGTCAGTCCTCAAGTTTAAGTCCTCAGGCTAAAACAGTGAAGAAAAATGTCAAATTGTTTTCATAATGGCATCAATTTTAATTAGCAGTTACCGAGCGAAAACAAACCACCCCACCCTAGCAGTTTATCACCTGATATGAAAGGCAGAGACGCACATGCTGCCTCGCTGAAGTATTTTACAGAACACAGCTCTTAAGTGATTGTTTTTAATCTTTCTTTCATAATAACCAGTATTTTTCCAGTTTCTGTGCGTGTTGATATATATTTCTCACGTCTTCCTCTTTGTGTGCTGTAGTGTGTGCAGTGAGGCTGTAGCGTACTTCCTAGCCCTGACCTCAGAGAGCCACAGAGAGGCTTGGACAAACCTGCTGCTGCTCTTCCTCACCAAGGTGCTAAAGATCAGTGATGAAAGGGTAAGAAGATCAACCACTTGATCATACATTTTCTGGCCACTGTACTCTGTGCACACTTAAGATAATGTACAACTAACTGATAACGTACTGTATGAGGTGACATTAAGGGTGTAGATGGAACATTGTGCCGCAAAGCAGGAACAAAACAAATTCCATTTTTAATCCATCTGCACAACACTGGATATTATTTTATATCGTCACATTATTCTATGACAGTTCTTACAGGACTTAAGAGAAGATACGGGATATGGTTAAACTCTATTCTGGGTAGCACTATGCATGAAGACTTATTGTTTTTGCTTATGTTTTTGCCTGATTTTCTCTCTTTCCGTGTCTCTCAACCAATTGCACCTTTAGTTCAAGGCTCATGCATCCAGGTACTACCCTCTGCTCTGTGAGATAATGCAGTTCGACCTGATCCCTGAGCTCCGGGCTGTTCTAAGAAAGTTTTACCTGCGGATCGGCATTGTCTTTAACATTGCACAGCTGCCCGAACCTGAACCAGAGCCTCAGCCGACGCCTGTAGAGCAGGATGCAGACACAGAGGTGGGGGAAGAGGCTGGGGAGGAGGCCCAGTGATGCTGCACCACAAACAGCCTGGAGCAGAGAGCTACACTGAGGCCTCCACCTCAGACTGGTGAAGCTACACTGTGGCTCTCTGTGGCCTTAGTGCCCTCTGTGTGGTTTTTGCGGAACATTTGACTTAAAACAACTGATTTATAAGTCAGCTGTTTGCTATCGCCTACCCACACCCTTAACCACACCATCACACAAACACAAACACACAAACAACTCAGACAGCATACTTTATATTACAGTGAAAACAATAATGTCTTGCACATGGTGTAGCCTCCACTTGATAAAACTACTGATAAACAACTGACAGTAAACCATATCTCTGATTTGCTCAGAAGGAATATATTTCAAAAAATGTGTGCTTCTTACTGTATATTTAAAACATTAAGAATGACTGGTTTCAACAACATGCAAAAAGACATTCAGTAACTATGAACTGTGACATTTGTCACATATTGGTAGTAACGGTCTTTCTGTCTGCACTGCAGATGGTTAACATTAGTATTGATAGCCTCTTGGATGAAACTAGTTGTACAGATCTGCCGTTATGTAATATAATCTTAAAACACTAGATTTCATTTATTTTTGTTTGAGTTTTTTTTCTTCCTCTGGATTTGCTGCACTTGATCTCTTTATTGAATGCACTGGAGATTTTACTTTTGTGATAATTTATTTGACTGTACTATCTCCTGCAGATTGTCCTATACAGTACGATTTGTAATTGAACAAGACCGCGGAAAGTTAAGGGTTAAATTATTCCATTTTATATGTTCTTAGGTTTTTAATGGAAATAGTTTAAAACTGGGCTTCTGAAACTGGAAGACAAGAGAGCCACCTGATGCTTGCTGCTTTTGAGTCACTGGTCTGTTTTCATGTATGAGTTTAGGTTTCACTTATGTACAAAATCAAAAGTTAATAATATATTTAATTTCTTTCCTTTGGTTTGGGGGAATGTTATATGTATAGAGAAAATGACAAATGTTAGCTGTGCTTTAAGTATGAATGGGACGCATTCCTGCTCATGGATGTAGAAAACAAAATGTATATGATACAGCAATGTAAAGTTTTCTATGTCGCAAAAAAGATTATGTACAACTTTCTGTACAATACATCATCTGGCATTCTAATCAGGTTCTAGGTCAATAAAGTTTTTGAACTTGGTTGATTTGAAATGCTGAATCACTGACTTCTAAATCATGTAACTTACTAGCTGTCTACATTAATTAACCAGCCATGACAACATTAGACTAATGATATTTATTTAAAAAGAAAACTCACCAGTGTACATTAATAATTAAAATAACTATATTAAATTGTACATATGGATGTGGCACATTTACAGCTACGCCCAAGACTTTCATGGGCTAAGTCTAAGACGATTAATTCATAACTAAAGTGTAAGTTGGAAAGTAAGGATATTTGTTCACATACAACCACCACATGCATCGACATACTTGGAGACCAGCTGATGGGAACTATGTGATGCGCTGTGTCAGCCAGGGCAGAGCATCTATCCTGCAGTTTGGTTTTGGTTTACTAGTAGAGTGTTTTACAGCGTCTGAGGTGCCGGGCCGTAGCCAAGGCTCTGTGGCGACAGTCTCCATGGAGACATGTCTCTCCAGGGCAGAACGCAGAGACAGGGTATCCGCTTCATCTCCAGACAGTCCCTCTGTACAGTAGAGAGACTTAACTATCATACTTTCTTTAGGCAATCAGAAATTAAAAGCTGCTTAAAATGTTAGTGTTGTGTACACATATACGGTAATTTATGTTTCATCCCTCCCTCAGTCTATTGTCAAGAACTATCTGCCTGCTATAATTTCAAGTATAAGAGTGAAATCTACCAAACTCAAGTCCAGTCCACCTGGAAAATAAAGTTGTATGCACGTGACGAGATGGGTGTTAACGGGTTACTCTAGAACTCATTCAGTGGACCACTGCTCACCTCATTACCTTTTCTTTTGTTCTTTAAGCATTTGGCTTATATAAACATTTAATGAATTCAAATCGTTTCACCTCACCTGATCTGCCACTTTGATCACCAGTGTGAAAATGTTGTCTCCTGATGCGGTGCTGATTGTGGGCCCTGACCTCACCATTCAGACTAGTTGATTGAACACCTGACTGCATGTCACGTCCCGTCTGATTCACGGAAACAGCTGCCTCCTGTACAAAAGTCAGAAGGAAAGGATGTTTTGTGATGTTTTTGATTGTTATCTGTTAATGTTGTTAAATCAGTCCACTGAAAGCATCAGAAAGATACACTGAGCACTGAAGGGACTGATTGTCGTTATTAGCAACATACATCATAGTCATGTCTCCTCCTCCGTTGAGCTGTCCTCTCCTGGTGCTCTGCTGAAGGCTGACTGGGTCTCTGCTGATAAACCTGCTCTTCACATGCATCACCACTGTAAACATCTGACAATACCCAAAGGTCATTTACATCAGTCTTACATCTGGATGGAGTTTAGGAACTTTGAAACAACTGACATTAAAAACCAGTCCACTCAGCAACTCTTTGAAAGAGGCAATAAAGAATATAGTAGGTGATATCACTGGAGCAGGCAGACATGACTGGCACTGTGATATCGCTAACCTGCAGCTGGCATGGGCACCTTACAGAAGCACCCGTTGCGCAAAAGCATGTGCCAGAGTTAACCTGGCACAGAGACAAAGAGGTGAGTCGCCCTGGCATGCACACTGCTGCAGTGTGGTATTGTGAGGGTGCATGTAGCTGGCCTCTCGAGCCATGTCATTTTTATAAAAAGTGTTTGAAGCCTTAGAAAAAGAAAAATTCCTGGGGGTTTTGTGTATCCACCTTTCTTCCCACTTGAAAGAAAATTAAAAGAGGAACAGAAACAGTTTTTACAAACAGACCAGATTTACCAATGAAAGCAGTCTCCGATGGCAACATGGAGTCTCTGTGGATGAAGTGTCCAGGTTCTTTCCTCTGAGAGAAAACAAGCAAAAGCAAGCACCAGTAAAACATCTACACAAGACTGACTTGTCTAGGATGTCAGAAAGTGTATAATTATAAAGTGATGTCCACTCACAGCATGATATTGGCTCAGATGCTGTGCTGAAAAGTCTGTAATGACACAGGAATTTGTTAAAGTACACTGCAGTTTGACGATGAAGACTAGGTCAACGATCATACAAGTAGCTTCTTGATAATAGCTAATAGTTATAACTCTAATATTATTGTTCCAGTATGGGGACAGGTGAGAGGTGAAACCACATAGAGGATAAATTCACATACCTACTCTTCACAGACAGAAGAAGGTACTTGCATAAATATTGAAAAGTTTCAAACTTAACAAGAAAGAAAGCCAGTTGCCATGTCTTGACCTTCAGACAGTTTGAGTAGAAGCTTGTACGTGCATGTGTGTCTGTTCACTGACCGTGCTCTTCGTCTCTCTTCATACGTCTGATTTGGCGTTGTTGTTCACGGAGAAGTGTCTGCTGCTGGATGTCCAGACTTTGTGTGTCAGTGGGAGGGTCAGGATACATGTGAAGGACCTCTTCACGAGACGCTGTGTCTGACAAATGCAAAGATAAGAAGAGTAAGCTCCACTGCTTTTTAAGGTGTTCTCAAATATCTGTGGTGCAGCTGCAAACGAGTGGCTTTCAGGTTGTTTTCATAAACTGATTACAGTTGCATTAGCACAGTGATAAAGAATAACTAATGTAAGGTCAAGAAGCACAGACCAGATGTACATTAGAAGAGAAAACAACATTTTTCATATGTGAATAGCTTCAAATTGCTCCCTTCTAAATTCTCTGGAACAGCAGTTTGTCTGTGACTCAGCAGCTCCACAGTTAAACTACAGCCTTCCCACTATCCTATCACGTTTAGAGAATGGATCGGACGTGCCTTACAGATGTAAGGATTATAAGAATTCACTATTTATACAGAAGTCGGACAAGTAAATAAGTCATTTGATCATAAAATAGCCTTCCTATTCTGTCAGTTCTACAGGCTGCAATGTCTTTCAGACCCATGTCTGGGAACACATCCAAAGCCATTTCCTTGGTTGCTTGCATTACATTCTGTGTTTGTGCTGCCAAACTGCCTTACACCGACTGACGTCTCCCGTGGTCGCATGAGATTAAAGTTTCAGTGTGGCTGAATGGGGACAGAGGACGGATGAGACTTTGGGAAGTCTATCCCATCTGGCAGTGTCCAGCTGGTTTAAGACCGCAGTGATCCTGTGTCCTCATCAATACAACAACAGCAAGCTGGCAGTTATAATAGTGTTCCTCAGCGACCTCCTCCAAACTGGAAAA
Organism: Ctenopoma multispine; assembly: GCA_034779795.1. Lineage (NCBI taxonomy): Eukaryota > Metazoa > Chordata > Actinopteri > Anabantiformes > Anabantidae > Ctenopoma > Ctenopoma multispine. The sequence goes on along the minus strand of JAUYWH010000012.1, from coordinate 20,382,335 downwards.
GTGGGCTGGTTCAGATTGTAGAAGCAAATTGAGCAGTGCTGAATTTGAATCAGTTCAGTGGGAAAAACTGATGTGTTATTAAAGGATGATGCCGAGTCAATCACTATTGTTGAGTGACATAATTAAGATGTAGGAGAGTCTCATTCAAACATTTTACTTTTACAAAAGAAAATGTGTTACTCCACTTTCAAAGTACATTGTATGCACTTTTTTTGCAGTAATGATTACTTGATATCTCTGAGTCATATCTAAGGAATGAACTGGTACTCACAGGCAGAGCGTTACTGCTCATGATACTACCATTTACATCTCAGACATATATATCACACATAAAACTGACTGGAGTGTTTTTTTTTCTCAAAGTTCCTGAAGGGTGACCTGATTAGTTAGAAAAAACATTGCTTCAAGAAATTAAACCTGGTTCCAGTCAGTGAATGTGACTTTTATTACCCCTGTTTTTAAGCTGGTTGAACTGCCTGATGTTCTGCATGTTAGCATGAGCAGTCCCTGAGTAAAGTGTCACAGCTGGTCTGGTTTGCTTGTGCTCCGATTCAGAGTTATCCACTCTGGGTCGTCCTCTGCGCCTGAGAAAAATAGGTTCAGTGTACTTTGAATAAAACAACTGCCTTTAATAACACACAAAAGTTTTCAATAACCCTTTTGAAATTATGACATTAGTACATGATCCTGAATACTTACCTGCCTACATACCAACTGTGCACAATGATAAAATAAATTAGTTTCAGTAAGTGGGGGGAATCAAAGGTAATCAATATATATTGTTTTAAACAGTGAGCACACAACAGCTGGTACCAGTATATTATTATTAGTATTATTACACTACATCAACATTTTGAATCCCTGTTGGATCTGACTCTGCTGATCTTGACAGAAGAAAAGAAGAAAATTCCATTTTGGGGATCACACTGTTACATTATTGCTGTAATAAGTCCCTAAAACAAATCTGAATATAAATCACGAGATAGCCTGTTTGACCTGGGTCACTTTTTTTAGCTCAGAGCACAAGAAGGTTGCTTAAATGTGAATAGCAAATCACAATTGCCATTCAACAAGACAAAATTGGTATGGTGACTTCATGCATTAGGTAAAATAAGACCTTAAGGGATAGAATGCATTTAAGAGGATCTCTAAATTGCACATTTTATCCAGGAATAAAACGATAACATCCCAATAATCTGGACATAAAATAGCCAAAAGAAATGGCTATAATACCTGTTTGGGGGGGTGAAGTGACTCTCCTGTTGATCTTTTCTGCCCAGCTGTGCTTCCATTTGGCTCTTCTCTTTCCGCAGGTACCGACGAAGGGCTGACAGCTCTCTGATCACTTCCTGGTGACCATCTTAAGCAAGCAGAGGGAGTGAGTGAAGAGAGAGACAAGGATGGGAACAATAAATGTGGCAATTTGACTTGTTTAGGGAGGAATGTACACATAACTCATAGCAGTCTTACCTTGTAGTGGGGATATTTTTGCAGGAATTGGTCGATCGTGTGATGCTGGCACAGAGTGCTCCTGTTGTTGAAATTGTGAGCATGTATTTTATTCTAGATTTTCACCATAACAGCTCTGATGTGGAAATATTTACATCCATTACTTACTGAGTGACCTACAGTCCTGGCGGAGATTTGGCTTGCAACAGATGAAGGTCTTGAGACCACAAGATTTTTCTGTTTCTTCAGCAAGGATGGGATGGGTGGAGATGGTCTGTCTCTCTGCAAATTCAAGCAGCATCACATTTCCTGACAAAGCTGTTTAATAAAGCTCCTAGTTACACTAACAAGCTTACTGTACCTCATAACTCAATTGTGTCTTTTTCTCTTCTATGTCCTTGGCACTCTCAGGAATCGATTTCTCAATATCTTGTTCCTGCCTCATCCTCTTTTCCTCTTCTTGGCGGTGTGTTTCAGGTTCATGGATCCAACCTTGCTTCTCCATCCTCTGCTGTAGACAAGTAAAGAAAACTGTTGAGTTTCAAGAGATTCCTCTTACTGTAAGGAATGAGGAACAATGAAGATCTCTTTATCAAAGAGATGGATTTCTCACCTCAATCTTCTTTTGTTTCCTTTGCTCCTCCTCGTATTCCCGCTGTATGCGGGCCCTTTGCTCCTCCAGCCTTTTCTCTTCTTTCTCCTCCTCAATCCTCATTTGTTCTCTCTCCTCTGCCTGCTTTCTCTTGTTTTCCTCTATCTGTTGGCATTAACAATTGTTTAAAACGTCTTCAAAAACTATTGAGATTTCGCTTAAAAAACATTTCATCATTTTCTTCATCAGTGTCTTCTGTCAAACAGCCAGGACCTACCTGTTGTTTCAGGGCTTCTTTGTATCTTTCCTGCATGTCGAGTTGCTGTGGAGTTGGCTGACCATTGAAACCTTCAAGGACAAGTAAGACAGAAAGTAATCTAGCTATAAAGAAAGGCAATGTATATAACACACACAGAGATGCTCACAAAAAGCACTGTGCCATACCTCTTTGGCACAATCACTCAGAGACTCTGAACGCTACCTGACTGACGATGGGAACGGGGAGTCCTTGCTTCACTATTACTGCCCACAGGATTCCTATATGACTCCTCATTGATCTTGTGCATTTGATTCAGGTCACCTGATGGTATGGAAACTTATTAGTAACTCAACTAATTATTAGTACTTATCATGATCAATTATAACAGTAGATCAGGGTTAGTGATCCTAATGAAATCAGGAAGCAAAACCCAGCTTACTAAAAAGGTTGCCTTTTAGGTCTTTAATTGGAGCACCTCCCCCACTTCTCCCCCAGGGGTTGTATGCCATGATCTCAGCCTCTATCTTGGCATCATATCGCGCCTTCTCTTCCTTCTCTCTTCTTTTACGCTCCTCTCTCTCTTTGATCTGGACACAAGGAAGGCAGCATGATGTAACTATGTTTGTCTGCTGGTCTTTCTAAAGTGCATTTATTTTCTTATTGGGAAAAAATGACTCCAGCACTTGGTCTCTAACTGTCAGGAAGCTGTGATTTGTACCTCTGTTGCTGCCTTCTTCAACATCCAACCAGTTTGCAGACCTGAAAGATGGTGTTATAGCTCTGGCCGGTTGCCCCTTTCTCTCTTTTGTGTCTAACCCTTTTCGAGGATATATTTATGCATTTATGCTATTCAGATGCCTACCTGGGACTGTTGGCAGAGATGCCCAAACTCATGCCCTTGCCCAACTTCCACTCTGGCTGATTGGACTGGCGCCTGTGTCCTATGGTCCAGTCATGCTAGCATTCTTGTCCTCAATCTTTAAAATCTGTATCTGTTAGTCAAGGCGGCTGTGATTTAACGTAAGCAGCATGCCACTGTGTCTCACAAAGATGTAGTCACTAGTTAGAGATTACTTGTAACTTTGTATTCTGCAGACTTGTTGTTTACAAGGCAGTCCTTTGCCCCCTGGAGACTGGATCAGGTTGTAGTAATCACACTTGCACTCTCTAGAAGTCAAACTCATTGTTCTTTTTTGTAGCCTGATTCTGTGTTTGTAAATGTGTTATTGTAAATGGTGGGTTTGTCTGGGATTTGTACCCAGGACCGCTTGCTCTGTAAGCATGAATCATATCTGTAGCCAAAAACATAGTGCTGGTAGTAATTTGTGATGGTAGTTATTATATTGTATATTATATTGCATAGTAAAGTACTTATTAGATGCCATATCATAGATTAGATGCCGTACCTGCTGTCTGAGTGCTTCTTGGTAGCTCAATACACTCTCTTTCCTCTGCCTGGACTTCTCTGCAAGAACCTTTCCAACATCCAAGGAAGAAGCTCTCTGTTGATCAGTTGCCCTAGAAGCAGACAGTGTGGAAAAAAAAGAGCACTTACTAAAGTTGTCACATTCTACTTACTTGCTTTTCAGTACAAGAAACAGGAGTTGCACAGGTGTAAATAGTTTTAAATTGCGTAAAATGAATTTATCATTAAAATAAATAAACCTCCATTTCAAGTACTAGGATGGACACTGACTCAGTGAGGTCACTGGGTCTGAGAGGAGGAGGTCTTTGAGGAGGGCTGTGGAAATTCCCAGGCTGCTGCACCCCTCTGGGCAGACCATCTACTGAAGAAAAAACATTTTATGGTTTTGTCACCTATCTGTTGCCACACTCTGCCAGCTTTTTCTTCCAACATTAACATTTCTGTGAACCCACACCAGAGCAGAAATTTGGCGGTAAGATAAAAATGCAAAAGAACGTGTAACCAGACAGACCAGCTGGATGAAGTAAGATCCATCTGGATATTTTGAACTCATATCCAATAAACTGTATATCCCCTTAGAAATAAAATCAGTTCTGCTGTAAAATGAGATTTATGACTTGTAGTGCCAAGTTCTCTTGGCCATTGATATGGTGATAAAGTAGCTCCATAATACAGAGAGGTTTGAGAGTTCATTCAAGGCAATGAGAATTACACCCATCTAAGGTGAAACTGCCAAGTCTATAACTTCAAATACTTATATCTAACACCCATTGTCCAACACATAATATAGTATATTTGATGTTTTTAACCTCCAAGCAACCATTGGTTCTTGTTTATATGACTTACACAGAGTTGAAACCCGCTTGCAGATATCATGTCAGTCAGCACTTAAAATTACTTTACTACAACATTTTTATGCAACTTTTATAATCTACTGCAACACCTGTAACTAAGTTGCCTGTACAGTAATTCAATACTATAATGATATAAACCATTGGCTGCAGGCTATATAGGAAAACACACTTAAAAAATACTGAATCTATAGCATGCTCCTAAAATAGCTAACAGGAATGCAAAGTATACAAGATTTCCAGTAAAAGGCAGAATGGTGTAAGCATTTCTTAAAACCTAAATTTCTGTAATAAATTGATAAGGGTGTAAATATATACGTTGATAGGTAGGAAGATGAGGATCCACTGAATTTCTTGTTCCATAGTAGTAATAGGCAGCATCATATGGAGTCTTGTAATTATTAGTTATAGCAGGAGGTTTTGGAGGAGGAACACTTGCAACACTGAAAAAACAAAATCAATAAAACTACAATGAATTAACAACAGTGTTGTTCATTTTCCTCATGTATATGAACAAACAGCAACAATGAAGTACCTTGGGATGGCCATTTCTCCTAGCATGTTTGAGAATTCTTTATGGTAGTCTATAGTCAAATAGTCCAACGAGGGGACACCTTGTGGTGCTCCTCTTACAGACCAAGGTACTGTCTTCCCTGTCAGCTGACTGAGAGCTGTGTTTGAGGCCAACTGGGACCTTCCTCTGGAGCCTTTGTGTTCTGTCTCTTCAGTAGGTTTGCTATCTTCTGGCCTTGGATCTGCGTCTTTCCCTCTGGCATTTAGATCTATTCCAGATTTGGAAGAAACATCCCATCTCCAGCTGTCATACTGATTTACAGCCCCAAGCTTATAACGGTCAGGCTGGAAGAGGTAGTAATGCATCATGAGATCAAAAGAGACCAAACAAAGGCTCGAGGTGGTGTTGTGCCACCACATCAAAATAATATGATAGAAGACTCCTATATTCAATAACTATGAAGGACACAGTGATAAATGCAGTACTGTAATGAATGTAATGATTTTATAACAATAAAATAATTTAACTGTGTAATAGGTTTTACAAACTATATGAAATATCAACAAATGTTTAATCCCATTATAGTGATGTCATTCTGCTACCTCTTTCTCTGGGTCTGTGGCTCCAGTGGCTGCAACCCTCAGCTCAAGTTTTTTCTCCCTGAAATCAAATGCTAGTGCAAATCATCCCATTCATTCTATCTTAGTTCCTCATATAGACATGTCAGCTGAAACCACACCACACCAGTCAAATGTTGATTTGGTGAATAAATACTTACCTGATCTTGTTTCTCTGTTGTTCTGCAATTTGTTTCAGGAGCTCCTGTTTATACATTTCTTTCCTCATTTGAGTGACTGTCTGCTCCTCTGTTGTCCCTGCATAACAATAGAGACTCATGAACATAATGAAATACGTAATGAAGATAAAATGTCAAAATTCCACTAGTCAGTTTGTGCGCAATGATACTAGACTAGTAATTACCAATCAGTAGTCCAGTAGCAAACTCAGTTTTATCCTTGCTAGTAGCAGGTCTAGATCTCGTAGTCACCCTCATGTTGTCTGCCATTTGCAGGCTGTTGAACACACACACAGGCAGAACAGACACTGTGCCAGATAAGCTCATGAAGTGTATAAGGGTAACTGCACAGTAATCAGTTTCCCTCTGAACCACACCCAGCTGCATCAAACACCTCACAGTTAGCCTGCAGAGCGTTCTGATCTCTAATTCTGAGACAGAACATGAAGCCTCATTCTCTAATCAATCTGCCTCCTCTTATTGAACTGGAGTGAGTAATTGTTTGGATGGAGATGGGCCAATACTTACCCTCCATCCCTGTGCCACAAATAAACAGCTTGTGGTAAAACTCCTAAACGATGTGCTGAAGAGCAATAACTGAGTATAACTGAGAGACGGGTATCAATAGCTATCTTATGTCACGGTTACTCTGTATTGATTGAGAAAATGTATGTAAGGAGAGAATGTTGTTGGCTGTTATCATCTTGGCTCATTTTGTCTCAACATGACAATTCTCACATAAAAATTAATTTAGCTTACTCTGACTTCCAAATCCAATTATTGAAGTTATGATCACGAACACCAGGGGTCTCCACCTCCATTATGTCTTGAGGAGCTCTATCATACAAAAAGAAGTGACATGTGAAGAGCAACTATATGACTATACACTTTACTCTGTGTAAATAGAGAATACCAGTAGCTCAAAATCATATTTTGGAGAAAAAACTACACCTGTTGGCTCCATGCTCTCTGGTTCTCCACTCCTCACTAGACTCTGGCTCTGGGGTGTGTCTATCTTTTCTCCACCTGTGTCTGAGCTCCAACTCTTCATCTTTGTCTGTGATGAGCTCCTCCTCAGAGCTATAGTGCTTTTGTGGGTTATATAGTTGCCAACGCCTTCGCCCCCGATGACCTGGATCCCAAGTCCTCATGCTTTTTCCATTATCCACTGCCTCTGTCAGAGTGGCAGCATCCCTCCTCTGAGGGCGCGCCCTGTGAATAGGAGGCACGTTTGTGTGGGTATTGAGGATGGACAGAGGAGAAGTTAGAGAAGCATCTGAAGCTTGAACCTGTCCAAGATGAAAACAAAAATGTGGAAAAACATCAATTTAAAAAACATTTAATTTAAATCTGGCTGCTATAATAGTTCTGCAGTACATTACAAAAATATTTTTATTAGAACACAGAATTGCTGGTATTGGCAACAATTTCTATATACATGCCTTACCTTAGAAGGGACAAGAGGTGTTCCCCTGTTTAACCTTCTGGTTTGAGCTTTATTCTGGAGGAAGACATTGTACTCTTTATTTCTCTCCTCACTCAGTTTTTCCTGAAAGAAACAATTATAGTCACTCCTCGGAAGAAGACATCTCATTCAGGTGGTATATTTGCTACACATTTCCTGTGTTGTTAGAATCTATTGAATTAATAACAGCATCATGTGTTATAATATTCTCTGTCTATGTCTATGTCTAAATAACACATTTAAAATGTCTTAAGACTTTGAGATTTAGTCTAATTGTACCATTCACATTTCACAATCTTATTTCACTTTACAACAGAATTTACTACTATAAGACCAGTTTCTCACAAAGAATGCCAAGAATATCATATCATGTCATATAATATCACCAGCCTCACAATAACCAATAATCCAGTGGCCATATTACCATACCTATTCCAACCACATCTTGGACCAACGTCTTTTAAAGAGAAGAGGCTTGTGCCCTATCCATTAGGCCACTTGGTCACTATATTCTGGTAAGCTATGACAAGTCCACAAGCACTTGATAACAAAGGCAGTTGCCATGAAACACAAGGCACCATACAATCAACAATTCCCATCAGCTGAAACTGTAGCAATGTAGCAACTCCATTTATGTTGCTGTGAGCAAGTTACATCATATCAGGGGAAAAAGTTAAATTTTAATGACCATGAAGAATCTCCAACTTCCTGTTATATCGCACAAACACACACACACACACATGCTCACCCAAGTACCCACACATACACACACCTTGATGGACAACTTGTCATAAATGGGTAGGGAGAGACCCTGTGGTTGTGGACGACCTTCACTAGTTTTACGCTCCGTTTTCTGGTGAAAGAATATGACAAATAAAATTATAAAGGGAGCAGAGAGGCAACTTAGTGTAACTAAAACATCTTTGAACAATGAATTATTTTCTAAATACAGTATCACCACCTTGGCAACATAGTGTTTGTAGTCTAGTTGGAGCTCCTGCTGAAGTTTCTGCTTCTTCCTTTCATAGTCTGCTCCCAGCAGCAAACTTAAGCCCAAACCTGGAAAACATAATATAGATGATAGTATGAAATACCCTAGTTACTCAAACAACCCATTCAAACTTAGAGATTTGCACAATACCTCTGTCTGGATTAGTGACTATTCTTTGTGCTGCTGATGCTGTAGGCATGTTTACGGTATTGTTTACATGATCAGCCCTTGACTGTGGAAAACATTCATAGAAAATAGTCGTTAAAAAACAAATTAATAGTTACGAGGTAACTTCAAATCATTAATATTCTACATACCTCAATTTGCATGAATGGTTAATCTCACTTCCCTCAAGCTCTTCGAAAACTAGCCCATCTTTTTCCTTTGATATGTACATCCACAGAACGTGTGTATAATTGGTACGCACATGTGTATATTCATCGATATCTCTGCCTACAGAAGCCATATAAAATATTTTAGGAAATAATAATGATTATTATAATGAACGATTTGCCTTCACAGAGTAAAACTTGACAACTGTTTGGACTGCCAATGTGGCGCAAAGCATCGTTTCGTTGCTAGGGGCAACCATGACACAAAGGTTCCTCTTAGGAGAAGCAAGCTAATTAGCTAACGTTAGCTATTTAGTTCTCTGACACGAATGCCTAAAACAAACAAAGAAATACATCTATAGTTGTTATAGTAGTCGATAATACTATTTGTTGGTCGCTAAAACAATATAAATCTCAGTGGAGGTCAACTTTACTGACAACTAATCTAACACCAGTGTTGGTTATCAAGTACCAACTAGCTTTAAGTTAGTAACGTTGGTTCATTCAACAATGCTCCTGGGGTTTATAGAGAAGACTTTGAGGTACAATGAGAAACATTAGCTGCAGTTTTGTCGAGTCGTTAAATACAGCAGCCCTCTCAGAAAAGTGCAGTGCTGAAGTCCTTCACACGCTTACATGTCTCTCTGAAAAGCGCCGCTAGATGTCAGTGCGTCCCCGACCGTTAGGCGACGGCTTCTCCGGACTAAACCATGTTTTTCGCTCAGAGGGGTGATTGAGTTTAATACGAAGTGATAGACACAGTAAGCCTTGATTCATTTAAAATTAAATTGGTATGTCTTGTGTGCTTTAGTTTTAATATTCAAAATGCCAAGTACCAAAAAGGACCTCAATGTCGTATTTGTGTAACATAAAGACAAACGTGCTTTGCGCTTGCACTTAGGTGCATTGGTCTCATTCACTGTCATGGCTTCCTGAGACAGTGGACATTTGGCTGTGTGACGGTATCATAATTTTTGAAGAAATACAATATATATTCGCTTGTTAGAGTGTAAATACACATTTGTAAGTGTCGTTTTTGTGCATAGATAAGTCATCATGGCGGGGAGTAGCACTGCTCAGAAAACATGGGAGTTATCCAACAGCATGCAGGAAGTTCAGAGCATAGATGAAATTTACAAATATGACAAAAAGCAACAACAAGAAATCCTCGCTGCCAAGCCATGGACAAAGGAGTAAGTAACATTACACAACAGTAAGTTAATATTTAGCAGTCAGTTTAGATGAGTGTTATTATGTGTTATGTCAAAGTGCTTTATTAATAGCTTGATAGCTTGGCTCTAAACTAGCATAGCAGTTGTCAGTTTGCAGGAACGTATAGAAAACTGTATGGTGTGCATTTGCAAATGTATCTACTCTACCCAACTGCATCTACTTAATATTCTCGAATGTTTCTGTATTTGACTATATAACGATATGTTTTTCCCATAGTCACCACTACTTCAAGTATTGCAAGATATCAGCTTTGGCCCTGTTGAAGATGGTGATGCATGCGAGGTCTGGAGGAAACCTGGAGGTGATGGGCCTCATGCTGGGGAAGGTGGACGGTGAAACGATGATCATTATGGACAGCTTTGCTTTGCCTGTGGAGGGCACAGAGACTCGAGTCAACGCCCAGGCTGCAGCATATGAATACATGGCTGCTTACATTGAAAATGCCAAACAGGTTGGACACTGAGTTGCACTCATTTAAAAGGCATCTTAGTTTGATTTAAGCTGTATTAGTGCATCAGTATAATGAACAAACAAACAAAGAACAATGCTCTCTGATGTATTTAAAATTCCAAATTAGTCAGAATTTTCTGAAAAGATGACTGTATCAATGGTGTGTTAAGAAATTTAATGTACAGCGATCTATCCATATCCATTATATAACCCATTCTCATCTCACTCACATTACATCATCATTTTGATTCATATCATTGTACAAAACACATGTCTGTATTTTTTGTTTTCTTAGAAAGCGTCCAACATATGCTGTTAAATTATTTTAAGTGAAATGCTCCTAAAAGATTGTTGATTACAAAATTACTTATTCTACACTGTTCTGTAGCCTGTACACTGGCAGCAGTAATGTTCAGTCACTATGTTCTGGATGCTGGTATTGTTTGTATATATGTTGTATTCCTCTTTAAAATGTATTTTGAAATCACACAGAATGTGTTGAATATCAACTATGTGTAATTTCTAATCTCTCAGGTTGGCCGGCTGGAGAATGCAATTGGCTGGTACCACAGTCACCCAGGTTATGGATGCTGGCTCTCGGGCATAGATGTCAGCACTCAGATGCTCAACCAGCAGTTTCAGGAGCCTTTTGTTGCTGTTGTGGTAAGACAGGAAATGGAAACAACTTTTAGTCCATGTCTAACATTTGGTTTACTGAGAATTCTAATTGCAGTCCATTAAAATAGTATTCAGGAAAGTAAGCCCTCTCCTTTCTATGTATGGCAATACACATTAATGTGGGTGTAACAGGGACGGGGGTGACATTGTTGATGTATGTGCTGTAGGTTTCCATGTACTGCAGATGAATATTTTGCTATTGCAACCATATATTCTATTTACACTTCATTTGGTTTAGCAGTTCTTAAATGCCATGGGCGTCATATAATTAAGTGCGTATTTTCAAGGCACTGACAGCCACAGTAAAGGGTTTCTGGTGGCCAGATCTGAGTGCTCCCTGGAGGTTTGTATGACCTCTGACTTTGTTTTCCTGTTCTACTGTATCTTGCTTCCTACAGATCGACCCTACTCGGACTATTTCTGCTGGCAAAGTCAACCTTGGCGCATTCAGAACCTACCCAAAGGTAAAGTAAAGACTGTAGCGGCAGTTATCGCAAAACTATCATTTTAAAATGAATAAAATAATTTGGTGTTAATGCTTTTTGTTCATTTGTGTTGTGATTGTAGTCATTTTTTACATTTTTGTAGTTGCCTTTTTATGTCATTAATTAATTCCTTCCTTAATTTCCAGATTTAGTTGCAGAAAAGCCTTTTCTATTCTTGTTACTTTTTAGCTTTTACTCTTTCAATTTTCAGGGTTACAAACCTCCCGATGAAGGACCCTCAGAATATCAGACAATCCCTTTGAACAAGATTGAAGACTTTGGTGTACACTGTAAACAGTGAGTGTTTGTATATAGCATTTTTCTATGTCTTTACTTTATTGAATGCTTACGCTTCACAACATATGGTGTATGTAAATTGTATTTTTATAAATGTTTAATTTAATTGCAACACTCTAATGCATTTTTTTGTGTGCTGTGTGATTGTATTCTGTATGTAGCTCATGTTTATGTTTTGATTTGTCTTATATAGGTATTACGCCTTGGAGGTAACATACTTTAAGTCCTCCCTTGATAGAAAGCTCTTGGAACTCCTTTGGAATAAATATTGGGTCAACACCTTAAGCTCCTCAAGTCTCCTAACGGTATGTAGCCAACTTCAAAAATCAAAATGCTCGCTAATTGTTTGACATTTTGATTTATGGTTAATTATTACACTATAACTCATAGAGACATGTGGCCACCAGCTTATGATGTTGTGATTAATTGTAGCCTATTAGCAAAGAGTCTTTGTTTATTGGTTTTAGTAATATGCTTAATTTAAACTTTTTTCACAAGGGAGATAAGTCGGAGTTGAACTCCAGTGGTACAGATACAGTCGTAGTTCACCGTGGATCATCTCCTGTAGCCCCAAATTTTATTCAAAAGATTAAAAACCCTTCATGTGAATTCCCATTGTGGTTGCAGTCACTGTGTCCCGAGCTTGACTAAACAGTCTAAATAGGGACCAGGCTTATCCAAACAGTTAGCTCTCTGGCATTCTGGATGAAGATGAATTGACTAGATGTCAAGAACGAGCTGCTCCATTGGTGACAGGCTTTGTCAGTTGCTACACTGTCACTCTAGTCAGGGGCCCCTTTGTCATTGTGTTTTAATTACCTTTTCCACTAAAAACACGGCCTCACCTTAAGCAAACTTTTTACTGACGTCTTTTCACTCACTTCAACATACATGTTTCTACAGCTTGTTAGACACATTTGTTGCCACTCTGCAAAAATTCTTGTTCTTTGTGAAAAATCTGTTCGGCAAATTGTGCGTGTGTGTGCGTGCGTGTGTGTGTGTGTGTGTGTATTTGTTGGATGATCAGAACTCAGACTACACCACAGGCCAGGTGTTTGACCTGTCGGAGAAGCTGGAGCAGTCAGAGGCCCAGCTGGGCAGAGGCAGCTTCATGCTCGGGTTGGACACTCATGACAGGAAGTCTGAGGACAAACTGGCCAAAGCAACACGAGATAGGTACATTTTTTTGCTTAAAAATAAGAACAACTTTAATGTAAGCTTAATTTATTTATTAATCCTAAGATTGCCTGCTTTGCCATTGCTTACCATATATTATATCTCCTACAAATGTGGTTGATGGTATTTATCAGGCTCCTTGATAATTCTTGTGTTTTACTGTAGTAATAATAATAATAATAATAATAATAACCTAAATCCTATATAAGATGTGTTATTTTCATCACAGGTCAACAAATAATTATAATTAAATTAAGCATGGGCAGTTTATAATATGAATTTTCTGTCTGTTTGAATTTTTAAATTCTTTTAAAAGTTTAATTTAGCACTGTAACTATAATTCTGGTTACTACTGATTAATCTACATTTTTTTCCCTCCAATGAACAAACTGTAGTTTCCGTGGTGAATAAACGTCTTCTTTTATCTCACCAACAGTCCAAACCCTAAAGAGATTCAGTTTACAATGATATAAAACTGAATGACAAAACAATTACTTCACTATCGAAATAGTTCCCAGTTAATTTTCAGTCAAATGACTAATTGACTTATTTTACCTTTAGAATAATTTTATGATCCGTACTTTCTCTCACATATGGACTGATGTACAACAAAAATAAAATTTGGCTCATTTCCCATGTTATAATTTTGTTTGTTTGATTCAAACCAGTCTAAAGAGCATCCAATGAAACCTACTGATCTGTTATTAATAATACTTTTAGCAATATCTGATTCACAGATAAAGACATAGCACTAACATGACTACAAACAACACCTTCACTATTTATTGGTCTTGGAAATCTGCTAATAACAGTGTAGATGTATGCTCTGTATGCAGTGTATGTTTTACTTGGGGATGATAATGCTAAACTGTGTTTTTCACTATGTTTTGTTTTAGCTGCAAGACAACCATTGAGGCAATTCATGGCCTGATGTCTCAAGTCATTAAGGACAAACTCTTCAATCAAATCAACACATCTGCCAATTAAACCTGAACTGTTGAAATGTATTGTGCATGTGTAGCACTTATTGGTTTATAGTTTAACTGCTAGTGATAGTATTATCTGTAATTTTTCTCTTGAGGGATTTTTTAAAATTCAATTCCTTTTTTTTTTCCCCTCCTTGAAGTAGCTAAGAAATTGGTCTCATGCAAAAAATAAAACATAAAAAAGGTCTGTATGTGGATATGTACATTTTTTTAAACAGGTGTATGTGTTATTATTTGTATAGTTATGGTATTATTAGTATATTGTAATTGGTTTATTTAATAGTTTCTCTGGTGTATAAGGTGAATATCTGTCACCACATATTGCATCCTATTTAGATACGGTACAGTATTCTTAAGGTGTGGAGTATTGTGCATGTTGGCCTCCTTCACCCCCTGACTATTTTTACATGTAGGACCCTTAATTCCATGCATCCCAGGATTTTAATACACACCATGATTGCATTTAAAGCACAAGCTAACCCAACACCAGTCAGTCACTCAAGGGTAGCCTGTCACAGCATTACATAATGGAACAACAAACTAGAGCTTCTGCATATGCTCAAAGGGAATCTCTGCGGAGTCACTCCAGCACAGTCCTGCAGAGTGGCCTGCTCGTCAGGTTGTGTTGTGGCTGTGATGCATCGCAGAAACAGAAGCTGTACACACTGGAGTCTATTCACCCAACATGTCTGCTCTCCATCGAAGCAGACACTCACCAAGTCTGTTTTTTTTTCAGACAGCTTCTTTGGCCTGGGTTTGTGTCATTTCTTTTTTTATGATATTGTAATGGTTAAATGTATATTTCTTTATGTCATGTACTGCAGAGGAGGGAATCCCAGTGGGACAGTGGACATATCTGTTTTTTCTCATGTGCATGAGCTTTGGCACTACTTCATATAATCCATCCATCTACCATTAGCTATACACCGCTTATCCTTGAGGGGTGCTGGAGCCTATCCCAGCAGACATTGGGCAAAAGATACCTTATACTGTTGACAGGTTGCTAGTCAAATACGGGGGTGACATATAGAGACAGACAACCATTCGAGCTTACATTCACACCTATGGGCAATTTAGAGTCATCAATTCACCTAACCAGAGTACATGGAGGAAATCCAGAACCCTCATGCTGTGAGCATACAGTGTCAACCACTGGCCCACCATGCCACCACTAATGTTTTCCTTTTTTTACTGTTATTTAAGCCCTGTCTTAAAACAGAGGGTGGTCATAATTGTGGTTAAGGAAGAGGAAACTTATTAAATTATATTTAATGTAATTTAGGAATTTGAATGGGTTTTTTACACACACACATTCAATTGAATAGCTCATGTTTTCGCCAGATATTTAAATGTATTACATGGACGACTGTCACAGTGCAGACGAATTATTTAGAGTATGCAGTTATAAAATAGTTTTACCTAATGTTTGCTCTTTCAGGGTGATTTAAGAATCAGTGAAACATATTGAACTCGTTTGACATGTAAATATTGTGATTATCACCAGATGGACATTTGTATGCATGACTAAATTTGAAATAGGAAAATGTATGTAAATTCTAATCAGCTCAAACTGTGAACAGCCAAAAATCCATTACTCATGTATTTTACTTTATTCTTTTAACATTTCGCAGTTTTCTCATTCCAAAGTGTGTTCTCCATTACAAAACCTTTACAGATTGCAGTGGAATGTTTCCCCTTTGCTGTATATTCAAAAAATAAAAGGGTGGACAACTGGGTGATTTGGCAGTGACTGATAAGAGAACAGCAGATTGATAAGGCTCATTAATAGCTACAGTATTTAGGGCTTTTACATGTAGATCAAATGACCCTCACTATGATCAGGAGATGTTGTGTTTGGTTTGGCACTCAGAAGAGTTAACCCCACACGTGTGGTACCGTGTGTTTATAAGTTGAATCCAGCTCAGAATGCTGGAGGTGCTACACTTCCTCTTTGCCATATGCCTCTGCATAAGTAGTGGCAAGTAACTCCCTCACAGGAAACCAAGGTCATGACATGATATAGATTAACAACGCAGGGGTCAGTGCAGAAGAGAGCTGCGGTCCTGATTTGGTATGTTCCCTTCAAAGATATACACTGTGGCTTGGAGGAATGTCATCTCAGCTGCAAAGACAGAGCAAGTCAGAAAACATGAACTGTATAAGTTTTAAAGTAGATTTAAATTAGTGAATATGATTTGTGTGTGTCATTAGGCAATCCTTTCATGACTTTAATACACTACCTACAATATAAAATACTGTATTTTGTAATAATCACATTAAATGCCAAAGCCATTTCTCAATTGTAGAATAGAAAATAGCTTAGCCCCATTTGTCAAACCATGTATAGATATTGGTGGATGATACAATTCTACAAATATGGCTTCTAAACTAGTTGTGGATGTTTGACTGTAACGCAAATTGTACTACTAGCCATAAATAAACGCCATAATATGCATAAATATAGTAATTTCATAGCTGTCTGACGCTTCGCCGGTGTTGCACTAAACTATGTAACCCATGAAATCCAGTGACGTACGCGCCGCTACACTGGTTTCCATAGAAACACGATGTCCCAAACAAAACATGTTAGCTTACTCGCGGTTCACTTTGAAGCTTATTTAGCGTTAAATATGTTCATATAAGTCGCTCTTCAAAATTCGCTGCCGACCTCGAGAGGTAGGAAAGTTTAGTTACACATGTTCAAATTCACCGGAATTAGGGGAGCTGTGTTTCCTGTGTTACAATAGCTTTTAGGCTACCAAGGAATGTCGCTAGCAAACTAGCTAATAATTTAATTTTATAACTCTCTCTTCTTATACTGTGCCTCGTCTTCTATAACCTTGGTCTGATGCATTGAGATCAACTGAAAAAAAAGACCTGCTGTCTCATTTCTCTCTTCACCGATATAATTTAGGTACAAACAGTTACCGCTGTGGCAGCAGGTTATGTAACGTTATAGTTAATAATGCCCATTTGTAAAATAACTCAAATCTAAGCGCAGTCTTCTATACCTCAATGTCAGGTCAAGCTAATAAACCAGCCCCATGGGTACTGAATGAAAAGAAGTAGGCCGAGGTCTGCTCAGACTGCTTTGGGAATTGCCCACAACTCTAATTACAACACAAATTGAGTGGTCACCCAACCTTTGGCCTCACACCATGTTTCCTGGAGAGTTTGTTTTTTTCATGGGCTATTACTAATTGTGAACTGACCATTTTTAAAGGTTTTAAGCCATTTAAAGTTCCGTACAAGGTTAATCTTTGCATGTGTGTCATGTGTGATTAGAAATGCTGGATTAATTTGGCATTAGTAAATAGCTACTCAGATGAACATTTGTTTGCCTGCTAAGGTCTGCTTGAGCTCACATGTGTCTACTTTTCTCCCAAACAAACAGCTTTAGCTATTGCTGTGGGCTGAATGTTTGGCTGGCGCTGAAAAGGATCCCCTCTGAAGCACTGTTTGTAAGGAGCCACCATGGTACGTCTAACCATAGATCTGATTGCTAATTCTAGAAACCACTTCAAAAAGAAAAGGGGCCTCTCCTTCCCAGAGTACCTCAAGATACTCACCCATCTCCACTTTTCCAGCAAGAATATTGAAGATATTGTAAGTACTTATTATTAACACTGACATTTAAATTCTCTGCATTTTTTACTCTTATGATGTGCCTCACTTTTTCATTTTACTTTCAGGGTGATCTCTCCATGTGTAGAAACCTCACTGTTCTTTACCTGTATGACAATCAGATCACACACATTTGCAATCTTGGATTTGCCTCCAACCTCACACATCTCTATATGCAGAACAACAACATCACTTGTATAGAAAATCTTTCTAATCTGCAGAAGCTGTCCAAGCTGTAAGTTTACAAGTTAAAAGGTTTATTGTGCTGTGCTGTGCTGTGATAGTAATTTGAAGTCTTAGGTTTTTATCAACGTGTGTGTTTTTTCTTCTCTGCAGGTATCTTGGTGGAAACAGGATTGCAGTGGTGGAGGGCTTAGAGCAGCTCACCGAACTCAAGGAGCTTCATTTGGAGAATCAAAGGCTGACACCAGGGGAAAAGTTGCTCTTTGACCCCAGGACTCTAGTCTCAGTTGCTGTATGACCTATTTTTATGAAGTCCAGTACACAGATAGTATGAGAAAATTTGATATATACGGTTATATGCTCCCTGAATAGTTTGTGTTCTTTTATATTCAAATTATAAAAAAAATTTAACAATCAAAAGCTCAGATGAAAGGCTCTTTTTTTATACACAAGGATATGTTTGTGCAACCTGGTAGGTTATCACATCAAGTGTAAAAGATCTCAGATTTGTCAGAGGCAAGTGATCCATGTAAAAGCAGTATTGTGCTGAGTTGATGATGTCAAAGAGATCTCTGTTACTCTGTATGGTCTGACAAATCTGTTACGTCTGTTTACTTCGTTTACTGCTGAGGCCGTGGATAAACACACCAGAAGCCTTAGCTTCTTGTTTGTTTGGATAATTAAAAAAATTGCTGTGCAAATTTAAAGAGTTCCAGCTTTTATAAATGTGCCGTTACAGAACTTCAAACCGAAAGTAATGTTTAGCAACACCACTATCTAGAGTTTGGTTTGGACATGATACCTTCTCTTTATGCCTAGTTCAAGTATGTAAAGAGGCCAAATGTAAATTCTTAATCTAAATGGATCCCAGAAAGCATAAAAAATACTAAAGTGCAAATTTATTTTAAGTGCACACAATAGTTATAAAATAAGCTTAGAAAAAGTATAGTTTTGTAGATAATAGCTTTTTCTTTTAAGTTTATCTAAATGTATATTGTCATTTATGCTTTTTCTTGAAAAGTTGTGTTACATATTTAGATATTTAATTGTCGTATTAATTGTAAAATTTGCTTTTCTTTCTCTCTGGTTTTGAATTATTTGCACAGGAGTCTCTTTGTGTCCTGAATATCAACAACAACAACATTGATGACATCAGGGACATGGTGGTGCTAAAGGAGCTCCAGCATTTTTCTGCTGCTGACAACAAATTGTACAATATGGAGGTAAATATAGCTATTTAAAATCTTAACTGAAAGCATCTGTGAAACGAGATGCCTTTCAAGATTTTTTTCTCTAGTGTGACAAAGAACATACAGAATGTATCCTGTACATTGTGCAGAGTAAACGATACCACGTCACATGGCGTATTAAAGTCAACATACCATATAGTAGTTCATCAGGTCAGCATTAACATTGTTCCATAGATCTCTGGAGTGATGTGTGAACTAATATGGAGAGCAGGGTTCTAAGGACCTAAATCCTGCAAATCCTGCCATAGGTTCCCAGTCTCCATGACTTGCACAGGGTCAGAATTATTCAACGAATCAGTGTCCCGTGGGACTTTTCCTGCTGACAGCTTAAACAAGCACAAGTTTCTTTCGTTCCTTGGGAGGCTGATTTTTCCTCGCTGCCTTAGAATCCTCTATTTGATACCTTAAACCAACAGTACTTAACTTTATGGGATTCATCTGAGGCAGAGATATGATTTGTGCTCACTGACCTCCATGAAACATGGCTTGTTTTTTAGGCTTGTTCTCTCATGGTAGCAGTTTTTCAGTTTAAAATGATAAACTGAAAAGTTTGATGACTTCACTAAAATGGCCTGATTCCTCTTTCTTGATGTTGACACACTGATAGCAGTTTGTAATGGACTACATTGCTAAGGCTCCATTCTTAACACATTTTCTTTTGAGAATGGTGATGCAGGTAATTGTACACGTGTCATTTTTAGGAGATATCTCCTATAATTTATACAGCCCGTCTGCCACTATTGATTCTTCTAAGACAGCAGTCCAAAGGATCACTCCCTTCTTCTGCACCATTTGGTCAGAATTCAGAGGAAACATTATGGATTTTTAAAATAGATTATGACAGGCAGTCAGCCAGGATGACAAATGGGGAGCATCTTCAGAGGCTGTTAGCTGTGTGCAGGGCAGAGAGGACAGGGGAATCGAAGTCCTGGTCAAATACAGGTTCATAACAGGCTATCATTAGTCCAGGCAAGAGAAGCAGCCAGGCTCAGTGAGTATCCAGCCTTTGCTGTTCTCAACACCCTCGCGTGGGGGGCAATTTGGCGCTGGGCTGCTCTTCGGTGAGGGCCTTCTGAGTGACGGCCCTGACACGTCCATTTATCAAAGCCTGGGAGCGCGCAGTGCTCAGGGGTCCCCTCTGAACTGATTGCAGCACGAGCTGGAAAAGTGGAAGCGCTTTAGCCAAGACAGGAAGGCAATGAACAATCAGAGCGTGTCCAGAGAGTATTCATATTTCCAGGCTTGGATTAATGTGCCTTTAGATAAACATACAACTGCAGGCAACTCGCTGGAGGAGCCAGTCTCACACTGCCCCGGGAGAAAACATGACACCGGCGACACTGTTTATTAAAATAGACTGATGTGTTGTTTATGCACTCTCCACTGGCCCTTGTACTTCATATTACTATTCACTTATTCCACGTCTATACCACAGTTTTTCTTGATGTTTGTCTTTGATTAGTAATCATATCATAAATATGCATCATATTTGATTAAACGCTTTAGAGACACAGCATCGCCAGTTTGCAACATTAGTGGATAAAATAAAAATAATAAATAAAATAAAAACACATATCACATAAAGTGTTTTTCTCTTTCTGTGTCTTTTCAGGAGTTAGAAGATGTATTCAGCCACTGGCCTCAGTTGCTTCAAATGGATTTGAGTGGAAACCCTGTGTGTAAAAAAACAAAGTACAGAGACTGCCTGATCACTGTGTGCAAAAGCCTTGGTAAAATATTATTAATTTTTTTTTGCTCAGTGGCATCCTAATCTGAAAATGCACTCAATTACACTTCATTAACTGACTTACGTAATATTTAAAACATAACTACATTAAAAAAATAAAAAAACACACAGTTCACATTGCAGTTCTTTGCTAGTTGAAATTATTTACTTTTGCAGAGGTTCTTGATGGGAGGGAAATTAATGAGTTAACCCGACAATTCCTTATTAACTGGAAAGCATCCAAAGAGGCCAAGAAGAAAAAAAACAAACACATGCTGCCCAGACCGTTGATCCCCTATCCTTTAACAAGTAAGTCACTAAATACTGTTACATCTTTGCCCACATTATCATTTTTAACCCCTAGTCATAGCTCATGGGGTATCAGTAAATTAACAAGTTTCTCACAGTGATATTGAATTTTCTAATATTTATTCACTGTTGTTTGTTATTGCAGGATCACATCTTTGATTTAGTTACATGGATGGATTATTTAAGTTAATTTGACAGCGATATGAATAGCCACAATATTGAAATATAGCTACATTATTATAATGTTTAAATTTTTCAGTAAAATTTGAAATTATTTTAAATGATGCATATTTTACTAATATATAATATAATATTGTAAAACAATTATTATAATATTGCTATATTAACCAATCTTCACTTCATTATGCTGTGTGGATTTCTTCATTTGAATGTGTATGTGTTCAACATTGATTTAATTTATAAACCAGACGACTTTAACACGAGTCAGGGTCCACATTCTGGTCACATCTACAACCATGCTAACGTGCAGAGGTGGAAGATGCAGCGTTCTCTCAGGTCCAGTATCATAGTTCAAACAGATCACAGTTAAAATGAGAGAGTACACTTTTTAACTGTTTTTAAATTTGATATCACTGCATGTTCTGATCCATGCTATAGTTATCCCCAAAATCAAGAAGTGTTTTAGATTAGTTTTATTCCAAAGTGCTGTAAGTGAATTTATGTCAGCGTGACTTATTTTCTTTTCTCTCCTTCTTCCTTCTTGATAAATTGCTTGCTAGTTTGTGATCATTCTTCCTCGATTAGCAGTGCTGTAGTAGAGCTATCGATGTCTACAGGACATTTATTATATTTTAGAACAAGGTAACTGTAGAAGAAAATATCTGTGATTGTTGACCCGTGAATACTTGCTCTTTTTTTTCCCTCTGATCTCATAGGGCAAAAATATTTCAAACGCCTATAAGTGGACACCACAACAACGTGTCTGTCTCAACAGCTATCTGCAGTGGTCTGGATGCTTAAGACCAACCTCTGGGCCGATAAACTCTCCACGCTCCAAGACTAAAAGCTTTGTTTAGACACCTTAGTCATGATGGCTGCAGCTCTTTTATCCTTGTACATTTAGTAAGATAGAGAACACTGTGATATCACACCTCCTTAGAGTCACTGCAGTATCATTGACCTTGAGAATGATCTAACCCTGCCTTACCTCTTTTAAAGAAAATCCTTTTTACCGTCACACATTTGTTCCAGTGTTTGAAAGAATTGTATCTTTATGTTAACTATATTTGCATTGCTATAAATGAGCTATTGAAGATGAAACAGTCATATTAAAAAAATAAAACAAAGAATGGTTTGCACACATTTGTTTCCTTCAGTTTTACAGCTGGCTCATTTCTAATAAAAAAAATGGGGTCTGGAGATATAAACAATCTATCCAACTCAAACTGTTACTTGCTGATAGATCTACATTTTCTATGATGTATGTCATTTTTCTTCCTCGTACATTTTGGCAAATAATTGAACCACAAGATGCAAAGTGGCACAATCTAAATGAGCACTTTGCCCTATTATTACAAGGCTTTACATTATCCAAAGCAAACAACATGTGCTTCTATTCAAACAACTGTGATAAATTATTCACTCCTCCTCTGTAGCAAATACTGTAACAATACGGATGTATTTATTGTCATCGTTGTTATTAAATGTTTGAATGAGTTTAAAGAGCCACGTGGGTGTGTAACCTCTGTAAGATACGGAGTAATTAGGGAAACGAGCTTACTTAACCTTCTTTTACTTTGCCTTTTAATTAGAGGCCCGGAGCAATACTGTTACTCCATCCTTGAAAAAACAATGTTTATTAAGAACAGTCCGGGGATATACATATTATGAATAATTCCTTTCATTAATTTGCCGACATCTTCGTTTGGAGCCTTGGAAATCAGTGTGATTAATTTATGAGTCTCGCAAGAATTTCCTCAATGCCTGCCTGTTGATTGCAGTGCTGAAGTTTATTTATTAGCTGTTCCAATGAGCTTGCAACTCAAGTCACCCTGGCAATTAGTCAAATGTTTTGCATATCACCTTACACTTGTCAGCTTGTCTGCATGGTCTGTTGCAAATAGCGTTTTGATAGACTCGCCTTTATTCCTGACCACGACGAGCACATTTTAAGGTCATTTTTACTTAAGTTCTTCCTTTACCCAGTTTTTGATAGGCTTATAAAGAAAATACAGTGTCAGGTTCGTAGCCAATTAGAGTGGGATGTGGGTGATCGCATATCAGTTAAAGGAAAAGAGAGTCCTGCCTCTGGCGTTGAAAACGCGTCTCTGCTGCGCTCAGACAGAAATAAGTTAGGGAAAGGGAAAAGAGCAGTCTTCACGGCGAGAGGGTGTTATGGGGCGAGTGATTAATTACGTCGGAGGGAAATACTTGTCCACCGCTTTGTGTATCCAATAAATTAAGAGCTCCTGAGACTTTTACGCACACAGGTGAAGTTTTGGATGCGCGTGCAGGGACCGCTGCTCACCTTTTCTGCTGACGATTCACTTTAGAAGGATAATCTGGACGTGATCGGGGACAATACTACACTGAAGATAAAATTCTCTGTCCTGTCGAAGCCCTCTTCGGATTGCCTTCATGTCGTCTTCTAATACAGCACTTTTAAGAAATACCAGAGGTAAACTCCCGATCGGACCAACAAACAAACAGCTCACATGAGTTTGTAGCAGGCAGGGACTTTATTTCTACTGTCAGGTCTTCTGACATGACACTGAGCAGTCAGCACACATTCTGGTGTCTTTAGTGCAACTGTAGGCAGCGGTCATTTGGGTTTTAAAGTTTTGTTTGTTAGATGGACTCAAGCTTAGGAGTGTATCAGAGAACTTAATATATGGTTTAATAAATAATAGAAAGGCCGCAATTGTTTTATTATATAATGTAATTTAAGATAAGGATATAATGAAAATATCTTACACTACAATAAATACTAAATTGTATTTGAATAGCCAGTTTAAACCACTTAAATTGACTTTAAGTTCGTATTATTCTTCAGGTCTGTAAGTGCACCCCGATGGTTGGAAGACAGACACTCCGAATGGACAGCAGTAATTGTTCCGGCGCGGTGGCGGATGACAGCCCTGGATCCAGTCCGAGCTCGAGCCCCAGTCCAGACGGTCGTCGCCGGGAGCTCCAGCGGGCCAGGGTGCTCCAGAGCGGCGGGCTCGGCGGGAGAGGACGCCCGGCTGCAGCTAACGCGGCGCGGGAGAGAAGCCGAGTGCAAACGCTGAGAAACGCGTTTCTAGAGCTACAAAGGACTTTGCCGTCAGTGCCGCCGGACACCAAGCTGTCCAAACTCGACGTCCTGATACTGGCCACCACCTATATTGCTCATTTGACTCGAACACTACAAGACGAAGGCACGGAGGAGGGAGAGAGCACAAAACAAACAGAGGCGTTACAGTCTTTGAAAGGTGAAGGATACCTGCACCCAGTGAAGGTCAGTCATGACATCAACAATTATAAGAATAATAGTTTATTTTTTCTCTTATATATATTTTATTGATTATTCTGATAAACAATCCCTGAACGAAACTTCTTCGCATGCTGTCTGTAGCCTACCAACCATCATCCTCAGTGGCCTTTGCGCACACTTTAGAGTTATGTTGTTCATAAATTAAATATCTTTGCAGAAATGGCCGATGCGATCCAGACTGTACGTTGGGGCAACCGGACAGTTCCTGAACACCACAAATCCGTCAGATTCAGAGAACCAAGGCCCATCATCATCATCCTCCACCTCCCAGTAATAGGCTTTAAAACAATTTCATATTCGCATGAGTTCATGCTGAATTCTTTGGCAGCAACATATGCTTTATGAATGTAGAACAATTAGCCTCACCAATTTTTGTCTTATAGGAAGACATTGTAAATTAATATATTATGTGAGTTTTATTGTATAAAATTTCGGGAAAGCAGACGTCATGTTTTTCTGTTGTTATTTTGACTAATGTTGTTTGCCCGGCATTGTGCAGTTCCATACATGTCCCAGGTATGATATTTGTAGAAATTCCATGGGGTAATGTGCCCGTCATGCTTGAGGTGTGCACTTTTAGTTGAAACATTTGCACTAAATGCATGTGTGAATAACATAACATCTGTCATGTGAAGTGGTCTGTCAGAGTCAACAATGGGGACTCTTCATCTCATGTTCCTTCTTATTTTTACACATGCATAGTTGTAAATGTGTTTGTGAATAAATGACTTCGGTGAAAGAATACGAGTCTCCTAAGGTTTTCACGGTAATAGAACATCTATGAAAAATTACCTAATTACGCCTATACAAGAAAACAAATGAAAACGTAAAATAACACACAATGTCAGGACAGTATTATTATTATTATTATTATTATTATTGTCCAACGCGTTATTTAACAGTTGCTTTAGTCGCTGTGACAATTATTAACAGGGTTATAAATGCAGCTCTGGCGCTTGCTTGCAGGGTAAATTATAGATATTGTTGACATCACAAAATCACTTCACAAAATCCTGGGTTAAAACTGACCCAGTATTCAACCAATATAGTATCTACACAGTACTCAATTAAACTCAGTATTGGTGTAATTACACATTAGTTTTGAGTCACTGGATCAAAAGAGCATCTTTTGTGTAAGTACTATATTAACCCCACACGAGGTCAGATTTAACCCAGGTTTTTTAAACTTATGTTACGGCAGCAATATTTAAGATATGTAATGTAAGAATATCTGCTGAGTAATAAATGTAAAAATAATAAATACAGAAGATGTGGCAAACTGTTGCAGCTGTGTTAGTATCGACGTGTTTATCAAAGGATACAAAATGTTTTACATAGCGTAAATATTACACAGATTAGCCCCTAACATTTAAATTTTTAACAATTTATAGTTTCGATGAAAGTTATTTTCTTTTATGTCTTTTTGTGACTTGTCTTCTTTTGCTTCACATTGGTGTAAGCAATTAATAAATCTTATTATCACATAACAAAATCCTGTCAAATCCACGGGACGGTATCTGTTTAATTTAATCTGAAGGAAATCAGTTATGTATAAAATTATCACTGTAGGTTTGAAAACCAGCGTCTGTTTTATCTGCAGCTCAATAAAATAAAGAAAACCGGAATTCCTAATACATGTCGTGAACTGGACAAAAACAGGTGAACGTGTTCATTATTGTAGCCATTGATGTGTTATGAGTGCTCTCTTAATTTAGCTATAATTGCAGCTCATACGTGAGGGTCAGTTGGTGCTGACAACACAATTACCCCTCAGCTGTGTATTTCATGAGCTGCACTGCGCAGCTCTGAAGCGCAGTAACGGGGAGGACGGACCGGAAACTCTCTCTTGTCTTCGAGAAACCGTGGTGAGCAGTCGTGTGGTCTTCCCGTCTCAACTAACTAATGGTTTTCTTAAATATATATCTTCACTGCGTAGGTAGGTAATCGTTGAATGGATGTGTGCGTTTACATAACTTCAAGTGTTGCTAATTCGCCAAGTTTCTCCAAGTGGTTTCTGAATTAACGTTAGCTCTTGAACATCGCTACTTAACATGCGCTAGCATGAGCTAGCATCTCGGCCACGTGGTTCAAAGGAGCACAGGATTTGTTTAATTGATAAAAATGGGTTAAAATAAAATGGGTCTTACGGTTTTAGTATACTATAAATAACCACGGTGTGTAGCTTAAGTTTATTGGGAACGTTTTCTCATTTCACACATGAAATGAGGAGGTACCATTAGCCTCGTACACCCACGTGGAATTGCATGTGAATCTGTTAAAACTGTTAAACTAGTTTCAGACTTTGTTACATCTAAGTTGTATTTTATATGTTTACTTGCACACGCGTGCAAAGTTAATTGCTATTCTGCTGCGACGTCTTAAATGCAGCGACGCAGACAACCTGAACCAGCAGTAATGGCGTCGATATGTCACTATAGACGGATCTCATCCCTGAAGTAACGCAATAAATCACTCATAGACAGTTAAGAAGGAAAAACGCCCACTGTGTCAGTCAGCTTTTTGCCGCACTGTCCAAATCTGGTTTTGTCCAGAGGAGAGGAGTGGCTGATCAGGGAATTGCCCTCTCCCGTTATTTCACTGTTGAAAGACCTCATGGTCCCAACAGAGGACGTAAGGTCATGGCAGAAGTCGTGACCTTCTGTTGAACCTGTCCTCAGACCTACGATGTTGGCCGTACTCCCAAGCTGTGTCACATTGTACCCTTTGACCTGTGTGTGATCAGTCATCTGTACTCACCATATTGACTATCCCTTCAGTACATCTTATTCATGCAAGCTGAAATCAATAAATCACTACTGAGAGTAGCTATTTGTGAGGTTTGGTTTAGTGTGAAAGACTTGTACAAAAGATCAGTCAGAATAATAAACAAGCTCAGATATTTATTGCAATCTGTGCACTCAGTGATCCTTACATTAGATGTCGGGTACCACTAGATCGTACAGCCAGCCAAATGTCAGATTCCACTGCGTTCACTTAAGGTCAGTGCTGAACTATTTCCAGTTTTTGGGGGGTGCTTTTGTATCAGGTTACAGGCAGTTCTGTACTCATCATACAATATTTTGATGCAGTTTAATTGTGCAATTGGACTGATTCTACAAAAGATATGGTTATTGGCTTGTAGGTTTTCTTATTGAGGGTTCATCTCAGTCAGTTTTCCTTTTTCCTCTAGCTGCTTTCCTTGCATGCTGCGGCCACATGAGATGTACCAGATATAATCTCCTGTCTTCTGTGCTGATCAGAAGGTGAGTTCTGTGCTAGAATATTTTATTTTTTGAGTTCCTGGACATTTTGCTGCTTGAGCAGCTTTAATATATTTTTAGTTTAACAGTCAGAAGAACTAGGTGATACAAAGACATTGTGCCAGATGTTAACTTCTGCAGCTGTTATAGTGATGATTTCACATTTTTGCCGTTTACCCATCAGACAATACAGTGGTGAGGTTGTGAATACTGAATTACCAGCTGCAATATTAGTAAAACTAAGTTTACTACCAATTTGTCTTAATTGTGTGGATTTATGCCATTATAAGGCTGGTAATATCTTTACACACTGTATTTGAAATGGAGCTGTGGTGCATACAACTGACACATTTTCTGTATTTAACAGACAAGCACCAGTACTGGACATGAGTATCTCCTCATCTTCGTAAGTAAAGTCCACATTAGATTTATTCAGTGTTTTGCACTGGAACTGACATAATGATGTTGTAGCAATGATGAGTTCACTTTTCGCCGTTTACCCATCAGACCAAAATGGGCTGCTGAGAATGTGACTAACTGAACTGCATCAATAGTTGTAAAACCATAAAGATCACTGTATTTTCCCTTAAACTGATTTTATATTTATTTATTGTCTAGGTTATGGAGTCAGTTGACTGAGCAGGCAGTTATTTGTAAGGTAAGGCCGGATCCCCAGACTTTGCAGTAAAGTGGAATATGTATGTATTTAATGTGTTTATCCTCCTACAATTCATCCTTGTTTGAATGTTTTTCATGCCTTTTTATTGTGTTGCTTGTGCTGAACAGTTTTACTGAAATCTGACCTGTAATTTTTTTGAATAAAATTCATCCAGGAATAAATTTTGAAATATATTTGATCCTTTTGAATTTGTTTCTTTGCATATCTTTTATTCTACGGAATGTATTAGATGTTTGGGCATAGATTGTTGGTACCACTTCTATCACCATAACATTAAATTCTGAGCTTTTTTTCTGTATCGATTTGAGTCTACAACCATGAAAGCATTAGAAAAGGAGAATCCCAGGCATCATGGATGACACATTTAGCATTACCTAGTGTTGCCTACCTGTGTTTTTAAACCTTTACAGTATTTTTACTCTTCTGTGATGTATGTGTCCGCTCCCGGTGTATAGGTGTAAATGAACTGTAGGATATTCTGGTGAAGCTGGTCTAGCATCATGTCTCTCCTGTGCAAACAATCGACATCTCCCAGGTCACAGGGAAACACTGAATCAGGTGGAATAACAAGAGCAGAAGCCCCTGGAGAAAGAGGCAGACATTTCTTGGAAAAATGAAAGAATAAAGTATAAGCAAATCTTCTGTTAGACTATATAGTCGGCTTTTATGGTGCTTATATAAGTTACCAGGGCACCCAGGATTTACAATGGGGACTTAAATGAATGTATATTTTGTAAGCTCTATTTAAAAACTACCATGCTTGAGAGTGACTGAGTTTTCACAAAGTAGCACAGCAATCACAGCATCTTCCTCCAGAACTTGTGTTCTGAGACATAGCTTGCAGTGGGCTTCAGCCAGAGAGATCCTGAGACAAAAAATACATAAATATATTTTAATTGAAGAGTAGTATTCTGGAAAATAACTTACAATGAGAACTGGTACAGGCCATGTAAATGTGAAATTTAGTTTTTTTTTTTTTTTTTTTTTGGCCTTGCAGTCTTAGTGAAAACAGATTTATTTTCATAGTTTCAGTTCCATTAAATATGTCACCGCAGTGATTTAAGATTTGTAAACATTTGTCATAACCAAATGAAAAATAGTCATCTGTAAGTATGGCTTGGTAAGAGTTCCCCACCTAGTGGAATGATAGTGACATTACACTTCAACAGACCATGGTAACTTGCAGTAGTTGTGTTACTATATTAAACAGTTATTCATCCTACTTTTGCAGAAGAGTGCTTACAGTAGTTTGATAGAGACCACAGACATCTTGCCACCCTGACTCTGTGTTCGAACTCTACGGCTGGCCACATAATAACCATGGATAAGTTTCTCTGCTGCAGGACTAAGCTCTACTTGCAAATTTCGTGCATGGGCTACCAACTGGAAGACAGAATTTAAAACGATTTCAATTTAACATAAGTTAACACTAATTGAACATGTCTCTACACATCTGAGTATCCAACTGTTGGAGGGAAACAAATGCATGAAGAAATTCCAGCACATGCATAAATAACAAATATTACAGTCTAAGTGACACTTTGTGATTTAGATTTTAAAAATAAAATACATTAAAGTAAAATGTAGGCATTGTATTTTATGAAAAACAATACAAAGAAAACTGTAGCAAAATATGTGGACCTCTGTGTATTCTTCAGTAGAGAAATTCCAGCACGATGTGTACAGAGGCTTTTCAGGATTTACTGCCTCCTGGAGAGTGTGGATGGTCTGGGCAAGTAAGGCTTGCTCGCCTATCATATCCTTGCAGTGAATGAACAGGCCAAAGGCATCTGCCAGCTGAGTTGGTATTGGACCCATTTCCTGCTCACAAAAAGAATGTGGATGTCAGAAAGTTGTTCAATGTCCTGTTTTTAAACCTGGTGGAATTGTTATTTTCTAAGTCACAAATACAGTGTAAAGCATCTCTTAAACCTGTACTTCACTGGGTCTACCCCACAACACGAAAACAAAGCACTGATTATTCAACAGGGTTTTGCAGCAAGGTCAAGTCTACACAAGGAAGTCCTTTCAGAAAATTGCCTCAATTTCCTCTTTGCTTGTACTGTAAAATATCTCAGTTGAATGAAATGTGCCTTTTTAATCTAAACATTATACATTTAAATTTCCAATGTAACGCAAAATATATTTTACACAAAAATCAAATTACAAACCTGCTAGTGTACAATAGAAGCATGTTTCAAGTGAGCTATACAATGTTAACAGAACATTAAATTGTGATTGACTCACTGCTGTTCCCAGTATGTCACAGTCTGCTCTCCTAGATCGTCGAGACAGGTCTGTGAGGGCCCAGAAGCTGCATTGTACTGGGAAGGAAAGGTGCTGGTCAGCATCCTCACCATATTTTTTTCCTGGGATGAACACAGACACTGCACGACTCTCTAAAACTGAGAAAATTTCACAAAATCGAAGTACACTATATCAATTACTGCGCAGGTCATAAATTATGTTTATTGCTGACAGAATGTTCTGCTGTTACCTAATGTCATAATTTATCTGTAATATACCTGACTGAATTGCATCCAGTCTGTCCTTTCTGTAACAGCCAAGATCTCCCAACATGCAAATTCCCCCTGTGGCTAGCAGGGCAGAACCAGCATGGATGTTAGCAGCGCCTGCTCCATGTTCGTCCCGGGACAGAGATGCAGACATCTCTCCTGAGGCTTGATGCCTGACCCCACGGCACGCCAACCTTAAGCTGTACGCCATTAATCTAGCAAACACAAAAACGGTGAAGGTTAATGAGGATTAAATCACAGGTTCAGGATGCAATGGGTCATTAGGATGCACTAAGTTGAGTAATTCAGAGCACCTTATGTTCCTTTACCTGTCTACAATTAGAGTGTCTGCAGTGCCAACTAGAAGATCCAAGTTGTGCATTGGCTTATCATTTGTTTCCGCGCTGGTCTGCACCAAGCTGAGCAGTACAGCCAGCTTTAGTGTGTTGTACAAGCCTGGAGGACCCACATTCAACCCAAAATAGTGAGCTACAATGGCAGAGAACCTCCAGGGAGAAGAGGATGTGGCCTTCAACAAGTCCTGGAAGCTGATGCTGACCTTATGGGGATCTGAAGGTAAAGTTGTGAGACGTTACATGTTTCAGTATGGTAACAATGCAAACTCATATTAATGAGTGTATATATTAATAATACATATTAATGACAGTATACAGATTAATATGCTTGGTATGCCTGTGGCAGGGATTTCTGTAGATTTAAACAAATATTTAACATTAGATAATGCACTGCCTTACACTCTGGCTCCCACAGTTGGACCCTATTTGCCTCTACACTACAGGTAATGTTGGGCCACTGGTGCACGTGGGCAGGAATGCCCAACACCCTGTAGAGTCGACCGATTCTCATTGAGTTACACAGGTCGTCTATGTGAAAAGGGGAAACAAAGCAATAACAGAGACATGCATGCTACCTACAAACCACTGCCAAGAGAAACAGAGTCAGGCTTTCAGAACAAAGATTTCCCTGTGTGCAAATTGCATAGCCAGCTAATGAGTGTTCCTTGCACTTATTAACATATATGTTTAGTAACGGAAACCTAGTGTATTGAATTCCTCCATAAGACTAGGTCAACAAAATATGTTAATCCTGGTGCTAAGATTTCCTAAGCTCTCAAGGGTGCTAGCTGGACAATGTTATTAGAGGGGACAGAAACACTTAATATCCCTCCATGAGGCACTGCTTCTGGCTGGCTGTACAAATTTCTATTTATTTGAACTCTCCCCCACTAGGTTTGTGTTCCAAAGTGAGCCTCATTTAGAAAGCCAGAGTAAATTAATGACAAACCTCAATACATCTGACTGTGTGCAAATATAAGCTGTTACAACCACATTATTCAAGACTGGAAGTGAAAGTAATGGATGAGAAGATTTAGCAAACAAACAATAATTTTTTTAATTTTGAGAGTATTTTTCTAAAGTATAGTGCATCTTTTAACACTTTCAAGAGCCAATGTCTTTTTAAAATTGAAGGGTTCATGTGGCCAGTTACATAACAGAGACTGTGAACCCGGTAAGGTCTCATCAAGGACACTTGAGCAGTAGTTGTACCCTGACAAAGAAAAAAACACCCTTCTCCTCCTCAAAAGTTTTAGTTGATTCACAGCTGAATACAGGGTGAGGCTTTCATTTTATAGGTTAGTGAGAGACTTAAGGATGCCAAGAAACAAAAACAGATGAGCAATGCAAATCCCACATACACTGTAAATGTGTCTACCTACCTCTGAGAAACAGGGTGACAGATTGATATCTGAGTGAGCTTTGCTGGTGGGCAGTTAAAATGTCCAGCGCTTTCACATGGATCAACTCCACGAGTTGTTTGTCTGTCTCCACAAAAACATATGCACACAAACGTACTATAACAATGTAATAATACTATCCTACACTACCTAATCTAATAACATATGTTACCTCCCAAAATTCTGAACTTCGCATCCTCCTTCAGTTGGGAGTTGCAGATCATGCAGGTAAAGTCGTTTCTCACAGTAGCTGACTCTGTGGCCCCAGGTGTATGAACTCTGATGTGGTGGAATCCTAGATCCAGCATCAGTGAAATGTAATCAAATGTGAATCTGGTACAATTGAATACAGCTGAATGTGGTCTGTCTATACATTTAGTACTAGTTAAAGCTGAGAGAAACCTAAAATGATGGGTTCTGAGGTGACAAAAGAGTCTTCTCTTCTCTACCTGTAGAACAGGGGCAGTCATCATTAATACAGAGAAACCGGGCCCCTTGGGTGTATTTTGTGACCCTCGTCATGGCAATGACCAGGCCTTCCATGGAGACATGTCTCATGGGGCTATACACACGAGGATATCTACAAAGGTCCAGTGTGTAGTCAGGGAATGGAGGCAGGTGTGTCAACTTTAGAATTACATTCACCTAAAAAAGAACCGGATGACACAGGGTTTCAAGACTAAGGAGTTAACCTAGTCCTCTCAGGAGCAGGATGAGGTGTACTGATCACGTGCTAAGAATGGTTCCTAAGTTAAACACAGTGCTGACAGTGACCAAGGTGAAGAATCATACCTGATTCTCTGTGTGTATTTTTTCAACAAGTGAAAGTGTCTTTATCGCCAGGAAGCAAACCTGAATGCAGAAATTGCAAAATAAGTTTAGAAAAAAAGAAAGTTAAAGCAGAAATCTAATGCGCCATTTTAGATAACGCTGGCTTCTATTTTACTTACAGACTGAAACAAAGCTGTTGCTCTTAGGGGGTCATGCAGAACACAATCACCCAGTACAGGATCCACCTCTATCACATCAGAGGGATTCACAATGATGCTAAACCTGTACACTGCTTTAATCTGTTGGGGGTCTGAAAAGGATAAACATAAGTTATCAAAGTTGACATATGCCAATTGAAATGCTTCGTAATTTTGGCTTTCATTGGTAATAGATTAGCTAAATAATTAGCGTTAGCTTACGCTAGCTACACCTAACAACAGTGTTGTTTAAGTTACCGTTAAATGGTTTGCAGTCTTCGACCAACCTCTGAAGGCCACCACTTCTGTCCAAATAGACGAGAACTGACTCTTTCAACGACATAGTTTCAGACATTTTGTTTATTGGTATGAAAGTGAAGCTTTGCTGCTGGCTAAGTTAGCATGTCCGCGTTCAGATAACAGGTTGCCATGGTGACAGTTCAGCAAGATGATGTGGTTTAGTTGCTATAATAATTTAATCAAAAGTATCAAAAACTGTAGAAAACAAAATAAATTTGTATAAAACACACTTCAATATTCAGATTTCACTTATATTTTTATTACTCTATAGGCGTAGTAATTCTCCATGTGAAGCAAAACATCGTGGGTTCTTAATTGCTGCAATTACGAATAAATGTGTTAGGGCACTAATGACAAAACATTCAACTCAATTCAGTTTAAAAGACAAACACAAGACTAAAAGGTAACTGTGTAAGTAGAAGACTTACGTTTACAAATGTGACCTACAGACCCAGATGCTTATTCAGTGATCTTTCCAGCTTAGTCAACAAGAATTTCACACGAGTTTATTTTTACAGTAATTACATGGACACTCAACACTTTCACCTGACTTTCAAATGGTGTCAGTCCACTGCACTGTTCAAGTTTATTAGATGGTTATTGGTATAATTTCAGGGATAAATGTAAGGCTTTAATAAGGCTTACTTTAGAAACGACCAGGAATTACATTGATAAAGAATGTCTGCCCTTAAAATATCATCTGTTATGTATATATATTTATATAAATACAAATAGGTAAAAAATAAAGACTTTTCTGGCACACTGTTCAGGTTTTCTTTTTTTTTCGTTTTAGTGCTGCTTCTTGTCAGCTTCTCATTTTGGCTTCAAGTTCATCCATGGTATAAATTTCTTCCCTTTAGTTAAAAGAAGTTATAATGTTTAAGGCAATTCAAGACTTCACCGGGAATTATTTCACAGGAAAGAGTCATCGGATGGTGGAGCATAGGAAAAGCCTACAAAGGCATCATCAGCCTCCATTACACTGGCGTTGATTATGGAGTGTTCTTGAGACCAGCAGACAGAGTTGGGCACCGTCTCATCTGTGAACTCTGGGTCGAAGTTTGAGATATCACAATAAGAGCTCTGTAAAAAAAAAAAAAAAAAAAGTACGGGGAAAGGAAAGGAAATATATACATGTAATACAATCATTATTTGCATAACAAATACAATGTAACAGAATACATGTATGTTTTGATAAGGGTTTCTTAATTAGATGACATAAAATATAATAACAGTACACACTTTATCTTTACTATACAAAGTGCTTTAAAAAAGTTAAATGTGTAATAAAAAAAAAGTCAAAAATAAGTGACATTTTAAAATAAGTCATTGAAATTTAAAAACTAGAAAAAGTTAACCAAAAGTGATGATATGATGATATTAACTTTATAAAAATGCAGCAAAGACAGTAGTGCAAATGTAGTGCAAAGACAGCACTTGATTAGGCAAACTCTACTGCTAATAGGATGCATTGTGCTATCCAGTGCAATTAAATTCAACAACACTGCTCACCTGCTGCATGTGGCTCTTATCCTATCCTTTAAGTACAAAAACAGTGCGGCTGGACAAATCTGGGCATTTAGCTTACTTCTACAGTTCTGATTATAGAGCAAGACAAAATATTTACCACTGTGGGTGTGAATGGGGGAGGGATCTTCTTTTGTTCAAGGTCATCCCAGTTGATAGAGGAAAAGAAGTCGTGTTCTCTGATTTCATTCTGAAAATGAAGAGTATTCATCAACCTGAATGTAATGCGTTAAGAGAAAGTTAGTAGAGAAATGCACAGATTAGCCACCAGATGGAGCTCAAAAATGGGATCTACTACTCTGTATAGTAACTGTTTATAGACAGTTCTAGTGCACTCTAGTACAATAATCCCACTCACAAAGTCATCCCTGGAGCCCAGTCTGTATGTGCCATTTTTCTCTAGCAGGCCTTGGAGGAGAGACCAGGCTGTGCTGGACGCACCAGGACGCATCACCAGTGGCTTGTGGAGGATGTTGTCATACATCTCATGTGTGTCTCTGCTGTAGAATGGTGGCTAGGATATACAAAAAAAAACAGAACAGAAACAGATGAATGTAAGTGAATATCCTTATTTATGGCACACCACACTAATGAAATTGTAGTCACTTATATTTAACTTATTTTCTCAGAACTCCATGAGCAGATAATTTTTATAAAGTTACATTCATCTTGAATTGTGAATGTAGATCTAGGCCTATCAGATTGATTAGCTTTAGGTTACTAGGACTTGTTATACTTGGTGACGTGTTTTTTGGGATAAAGCTATAAAAATGTTATATTATTGATTGATGCTGCCTCAGCTTAACAAAAAATATATATTTAAAAAAGTACTTTGTCTGCAGAAGTAATCAAGATGTATTGCTGTAAACGGAGGTTCAACCTTGGTAGAGATTTAGGGATAACAGGGCTTAAAACCTAAAAACTCACCAGACCGTAGAGCATTTCATACAGTACTGAACCCAGACACCACCAGTCCACTGTATTATCATAGGGCTGTTTCCTCAGGACCTCTGGAGCCAAGTACTAATCAGAAGATGCATACAAACATAATAATATAACATTAACTTTGACATTTAATATACACCAATCAAATGTATATGTTGTATTATGTTCATACTTGTAAAATGATTAACCACTCTTTATTCCAAAAATGCTGTTAATGATTACTACTTTTTGACACTGAAGGTGAGACCTGTTTGCAACATCCTTGTGCAAAACCAACAGTAAGCAGATAAGTAAAAACGCACACCTCAGGTGTTCCACAAAACGTGGTGGTGGTATCTGTCTGGGAAATGCCTTCCTTGCACAATCCAAAGTCAGTCAAAACAATATGTCCCTATAAAGAGAGGACATAAAGACATTTTTAGACAACATGTGCCACACAAGCAGCTCATTATCCCCAGGGACTGAGGATTCTATTGTTGCAGAGGAATGTTGGCTCCAGCGCGGCTCGGTCAGTCCCATTCACCGTTCCCTCACTTTCTCAACAAGGCCAGGCAGGAAATCATTATCCAGTACCTAATCCATTCACAAGCATTCTGTCTAGATAGAGCTGGAAATGACACTGTGGTTCACTGGTGGTACCAATAATACTTCAAAAGAGTGACATTTGTGTTGTCCTCTGTTTTGTTATGACCTCATGTAATTAAACTGCAGTCAGGTTTTAGTGCCTTGAGGTCCAGACATTTAAAACAGTAATGTACTCTCAATGCAATATCTAAATTTTAAAAATGGGTGTTGTCCGACCCAGGTATATTTACTGTACGTCTTGCTGTTGTTAAAACGGAAATACTCACTTCATGATCAAGGAGAATGTTTTCTGGCTTCAAATCTCTAGACAAAGGAAATACAGATAAGTGAATTTCAGTTAATAAAGCACAGAAATATAGCCAGGATTTCTGAACACCAAGTTAAAATTCCTACACTGCAGCCGGGAATTTTTTGTTTAGTCCTTAATAAAGTATGTGCAACTTTCTTTATCTTTTTGTATTTTATATATTCACTTGCATATTCAACACTGCTTCAAATTTACAAATATGCGTATAACTTTAAGAGCCTGAAAATGAATGCACTAATGTCCTAGGTTCCCCAAAACAACACAAACAACATCCTCTCTATGGCACTGAAAACACATTATCCTGTGAGTCAGGCCAACATGTGTCACACAAGTATATTATAATAATTAAATCTTCAATTTTTGATATTTTTAAACTTCATAGCATTAACATTTGTATAACAAAGCCATGTTCAGCAGTTCTGATTAGTTCAATTTGATTATTAAAAGTACTTCTTGAATGTAAAACTAAAGATGTGCTTAACATGAACAATCATCACACCTGTAGACAATGTTGAGAGAGTGCAGATATCCCAGTGCACTTGCCATTTCTGCAATGTAGAATTTTGCTCTGGGCTCTGGAAAGGTCCGGTCTTTTTGAAGATGGAAGAACAGCTGGAATTAAAAAGGTTCCAGCAGATTGTTTATTGCTATATACTGTAGATGTTAATATAATATTACTTTGGTAAAAAAGTTAAATGACAAGACAATTTCTTGCACAGACATTCACATAAATGACAAAAAAATCAAATACTGATTTCATTTATGTGTAAAAATGAATAAAGCTATTTTAGCTATTTATAATTTTACACCTCTCTGCAGTCATCTTGTTCAGATTAGCAGGAGGCAGATGTACATGAACTTGGATACAGATTGAAGTTAGTCACCCACACACAGTCACATGGCAGCTTTAAAAAAAGGCTGATCACAACTGAAGGAGC
This sequence comes from Ctenopoma multispine, assembly GCA_034779795.1. NCBI lineage: Eukaryota > Metazoa > Chordata > Actinopteri > Anabantiformes > Anabantidae > Ctenopoma > Ctenopoma multispine. The sequence continues at coordinate 20,343,989 of JAUYWH010000012.1, read as the reverse complement.
ACCACAGAGGAAGTCAGTCAGAGCTGTTCTTTATTTGGAGTAATGTTGTGATCTCTCATAAACACAGGGAGGTCTGTTAACCCTAACCGCAGTGTTGCTCAGATTTATTATATCCAAGCAGTTGAATTCATATCTCTTGAATTATTGTCATTCTCAGCTCTTCTTGTGTCTCACTTCTTGTGACCGCATTGTTCACAAAACAACTCACTTCTCCTCCATTGATGAAATCCAACACAAAGTATAACTTGTCTGTGGTCTGGAAGGAATAATGAAGCCCAACCAGGAAAGGGTGTTTCACATTCTTCAGCAGCACGTTGCGTTCTGCCATGATGTGTTTTTGCTAAGGTGAAGGCAAAAAGTAACTTAGTAGGAGAAACAGTTTGTGCACACATACATGAAACATGAATAGTGTCAGGGTCGTGATTTTACCTCTTTTCTCTTGAGAATGACCTTTTTCTGTAAGACCTTGATTGCATAATACTTTCCATCATGTTTTCGTTTTGCAAGGAAAACCTACATCATCAAGGGCATAAAGAATATTAAACACTGCATCAATAGTGTAAACCAAAGCAATTCCCAGTTTGATTCTCACTTCCTACTTGGAAAGGCCAACACATGCAGAACTAAAAGTTGTTGCTGCCAGGCAACACAGAAAAAGTTGAAAACATTTTTAAACATAACTTGTGTAATGTTACGTATAAAAAATATATCAGTCAATATAATTCTAGAAAGTTGATTTGAGGGACTACTTTCTGTATTGTGATACTAATAAAATGATGACAATATTTTATCAACTTGAACAGAGCTATAAATGTGTATGCATGTGAATTTTCACTCTATGTTGAACAGAAACCAACTGTACTTTCAATTATTGCATTGTACACATACCTTCCCAAAACTCCCCTTTCCTATGACCTTTAAAAAGTCAAAGTCTGTGGGCTTGGCTCTGAAATAAAAATCACATCACATTATTTTCACCTGTAAAAATTTTATTCATGCTATTACACAATTAAACTGAAACACTCAATGAAAACAGCAACTTAATCAGCTCTGTAATATGTCTTTAAGTGTCATGAGTAGTGAACATACTGTGGATTTCCAGAGGGTCCCAGGTTAATGTTTCTGGAGGTAGAATTGTTCTGTTAAACAACAGAGAAAATGTTATCTAGTTACCAAGAATTAACCAAAGCTAAAACTGTGAAAAAACATTTGTGCGGAAGTGAGCATGAAGTCATTCATGGATTTTCTGGTAGAGCAAGGAATTCATGGTTCCATCAATCACACCAAGTCCCGAAGCTGCAAATCATCTGTAGACCATCACACTACCACCACCATATCTGACTGTGCTTTTTAGTCTGTGTAATATTAAAATCTGTGACAAAAAGTGTGACAAATATGCCAAAAAAAAAACAAAATCAGGAAGGGGTAAATACTTTTTCAAAGCACTGTATTTGTTTGGACTGTAAAATAGATGGACTCTTTCCACAGTTACAAACTACATCTTAGGATACGGCATCAGATGGAATATGTACAAAGGAAGAATAAAATAAATTGACCCAACAAAATATCAAAAAATTGGTCGATTGGTTACTTACTTTGTCATCTTCATCCTCAGACGCATCTGAAAGTCTTCGCAATCTGTCCATCAGTAGAAAGCTCTTCACATCTGGACTGTAAAGTTTAAGAGCATTAAACAAGCTAAATGAAGTGACACCAGCTATTAGAGCATTGCAAAGTAGAATTTAGCTCATTTTCTTATTCTTATTCATGTCAGGTATGAAGCGTTGCTAAAAATATTTGATCTCATTATTCTGTTGAGTTCAGATCACTGTATTGAATTCATCTAAAAGTACCATAAAGACAGAGACTACGCCAACACTTACTGGTTGCAAAGTTGAGGATGTGAGACGATTCGCTTGATGAACTCATGTAGCCCTGCTCTTCTTTGCTTTATGAACTCTATTGGACAGATGCATATATTGTGTTACAAAAACTATGCTGAAGGCCAAAAACATGCATCAAAAACAAATGTTTATTTATGCTGTTCATCTGTAACTACCGTTGTATCTGGATGTATATAAGAGATTAGGATGTTTGGAATTCTTTAACATCACATGAGATAACATTAGCGTGGTGCGTGTGTGTGTGTGCGTAAATACTTACCAGGGTCAAAATTATCTCCAAATATCCTTTTGGCTGGAATTTTTAAGTTCATAGATGGAAACTGTTTCCTTAACTGCATTATGAGACACAAGAGCAACAGAGAAATTAGTAAGAGGTAGTACATAGGAACATCTGTGGTCACAAGAACATAATTATTCAGTGAATGTGAACAGCATGACACAAGAACTACAAAATCAAGGTATAGGAAATCAAAGACTTGTGAACAGAATTAAAGTAATGTGTTGTTGGGTGTCCCATGCACTGTAAAACAAAAATAACGATGTGCCACCACTCACTGTGTTGTAGAGTTTATCAAACTCTGCATATCGCCTAAAGACAAACCATTCATGTTGTCCAACAGAGACTATCACTTTGTAAACCTGCAAAAAAAGCCAATAAAAAGTCCATGTAAATACAAAGAGTGTTACCAAAGTATAATATAAATTGATATGATTTTATAGACATTTGGAGCACTAACATTTTTAAACATACTTTATTAATTTTACTCAGAAATTAGCTTAATTAATTTTTCACGCACCGTATAGCGCTTTTTCTTGTCCCTCTGCTCATTATGGCATGGTATGCTGACATTGGGGAGGCTGGATTGCTCCTCCATCTTTAGGGCTGTTGGCATTCAAAAGTGCAAAGTCATAAAGTAATGTGTCCTCCTGGATAAGACTTCAAGAATAAGACTGGCCCATCCCCATTCTGGCTCGCTGCTGCAGAACAGAAAAGAGAACAGACAGACGTTCAGGAAGTGAAACTGGTGTCTCTACAGATTACAGTCCACAGCTGTCACGTTAGCTCAGTACATTAATGTTGTGTTAATGTACTGTTCATAAACATGTATGGCATTTATTGATTCTGCTCCTTGGTACTATAGTACAGTACTTCTTTGATGTTTGAGCTGTACTGTAATCTGCTGCTCAGCATTAAGGAATTACATTAGCTCATCCATCAATTAACAATCCCTTCATTTCCTCACCAGTTACTCAGGCCAAGGTTTCAAAGCACCGTGAAAGTATCTCCTCTACTCAGACTACTTTATTTTAAAATGCATTCAGTTTGGAATTATATTTGTGTGGTTTTCAACAAGTTCTAAAACACATTTTTCTTTATCCTCGGGAAACAAACAGACACATTTCATAAACAGAAACATCAGCTACTGTTGAAAAAAACAAACACTTGAAACTTGAAAGTTTTTTGCCTTTAAAAGCATTTCTTGTTGAAGCATATTATAGAGTGGAGATTTCTGCAAGAGTGCACATTTAACAACAGGAGGGTCAGTGAGCTGCAGCTTGATGGCAGGCAGGCTCCCTCCTCCTGGGAAACTAGTTAACTCACTCCTTCCTCTGAGCATGAACATCCCATTTGCTCTCTCAATGAGTTGTTCATTGTGGCACAAACACAAACACTTTAATAGATAAAGATGACCAGAACATCCTGTTGTTCCTTATTTTGCTATTGACTATACTATCAATCACCATCACGTGCAAAGCAATAGTATTTATTTGCATTGTCTGTTCCACATGCATTCAGTGCACACACAGCCTCTCTAGCATGTGAGTGCATACAAGCCCATACTCACCTGAACAAACACTACCTCTCTCTCTCACTCTTTCTCTCTCACACACACACACACACACACACACACACACACACACACACACACACACACACACACACACACACAC
>JAUYWH010000012.1:20315643-20340032 GCA_034779795.1 Ctenopoma multispine | reverse complement strand
CACACACACACACACACACACACACACACACACACACACACACACACACACACACACACACACACACACAGAGCAAAGACAGAGAGAGGCCCAGAAACACCAACTTTTGCCTAACCTGTGCAGGCTAATGTGTCATCCAGCCCTTTGGGTAGAATCTGAGAAATCCTCTTTGAAGCCTTGGTGCAGCTTCAATAATGAGGGGGCTGTGTGCCGGCCCCTACGTGAGGGGCATCCAGGGCCCTTATTGATTCCCTGTTAATTAGTCCATAAGTGCACATAGGCGCATAATTAGACTTCTACTGAGCTTAATGAATGCAGACAGCCACTAATTCCACTGGGGAACTGTTCCTTGCCGGACAGATGTGGAATTTGGTCAGTCAGACATTATTTTTGGAAAAAGCATGATTATAACAGCTAAACATGTAAAAAAAAATGTGTAACCAATTTTTAATGAGCACTGATCAGTCAGTCTAGCTTAAAAAAAAGGAAGAATGCAGTTATGATGACGCACACTTCAAATGCTTTAGCAAAGAGAAGAGGGCTTTTAGCCACTAAGTGCTACTCAACTTGATGACATCTGATTTGATGGCCATGGACCACGGGAATGTGAGGAAAAAAAAGAAGAAAAGAAATTGTTTCAAGCAAAATATGCATTTTGACAAGTGGAAAATTAGCCTCTTCAGAGATGCACTGAAGACACTGTGCAAGTGTTGCTGTCTCCCTTGTGGACTGCGAGTCATGCACCGCTGACGCGTTGAAAGGGGTTTGTATATAGTCATTTTGACATCTTATCTATCTGTTGAACTTCAGAAGCTCTTAATCATTTGTGATCGCTACTGGAAATGTGTAGAGTGGGAGATGCAAGTCATTAGGATGTAAGTGATGATTCCAAACAGTCATTAACCTCACAGTGACACAGAGGTTGTGTTTAGAAATCAACATTTTTTTGGCTTCCTTTGTAACTCACCATTTAAACAAATGGTTTTACATTTGTGCATTAGTATCTTTCTAATTCCAGACTGACTTGATAATCCATTAGTCCAGTTCTGACCTTACCATGACTATGGGCCATTAAGTGACTACGCACTCTGTAGCCGGTGATTGCAATGTTTCCATTCACTCTTTTGTGTGATATATTCAGTGCAGAGCATTGCACCTCGAATAGACATGATATTCTAAGGCATTCACCGGGGAATAATGACTTTGTTCCTACGGCATTCAACAGGCGTGATTCCTCTGTCAATGTTGCTGAATAAGTCAGAGGCACAGAGCTCATTACCAAAAGGGCAGAAGTCACCCTGCTCCACTCATCCTCAGGGCCACTGTCACTTATTGCTAACAGAGTGTCACTGTGTTACTGGCATGCTAAACATCCCTGTATGATTTCACTTTAATGTGTGTTTAATACACAGTTCCTCTCCTGCTCTAATGTCCCCCAAAGTGACTCCCGTCAGTCAGTTTGCTTTGTTCTGTTGTTGTCTGATCAATGCTATGATTAATTTCGGTCACGCATTGTGCAGCCCTTTGGCTTGACATGATGCAACATGAAACATCATTAATTGCGAGCTACATTCACCCAACTGTCCTGTCTTTAAGCATGACATACACTGTACAGCATCCGGATCCCAGGGGATCTTGCTGAGCTATAAATAATAGGGATCACATACATCTGTGCAGGGGCCCTCAAGCATCAGTACACTCGCCTTGATATGTAAATTGAATCCCTGCCTTTTCCACTAAGCCCTAGAGTTTGAGTAAGTGAAACAATTTAGAAGAATTTCACAAGCTCTCTCAGGTTTAGTATCCTATTTAGTATTCCTGGTTTCTAAAATAACAATAGCAGTAAAACCATTTGTGAAAATCATTTGTGCTAAACTGCATTGAATTATTCAGGTTAAATCCAAAGTGTTCTCCACTGTCTATGTTCACATAAATGAGAAAAAAGTATTATTTTGTTGTTGCAGATTAGGCAAATTGGACCATGCGACTCTGCTCCATTACTTATGTTTGAAAGCCAATCTTAGACGTTTTCAACTGATATGCAAAAAATAAAAACAACACCATGAAAAATGGAATATATAACATATTACAATTACAAATGCAAATGTGAGCCAGTCATGTGCTGATTGCTAATTTGTAACTATAAATAATGACTTAAAATTAATTCAACAGTAGGCAACAAACTTCCAGAAATCGTGACAGCAGGTGTCTGACAGAAAAGTGCATCAGCAATTGTCACAACTCAAATATGTGTGAAATTATAGTGCTTAACAGCGTTGAATGAACAGCTTCAAATATAAATGATAAGTTGTTGGAGCATCACTGTCATTGTTGTTGAGAAACCGTAGGTTGTGACCTTCAGCATATACAGAGCTTAAATGTATGGCATGAGCTGTCTTTCAGAAACCACTTTTATCTAATGCTTGTGCAGAAAGAAGCAAAACCTGGCTTAAGGAGCACAAAACCTGCCCCCCTGAGAAATGAAAAGATCTGAACATCAATGAACCTTTATGGGGTGTTTTGGATCTCAGCGTGCAGAGCTGATTTCCACCTCCTTCATCCTTCAAAGAGGGATTTTTTCCATTCAATAAACACAGTTTCAGAGTGTGACAGCATCTGAAGAGGGCACGCTTTGCTTTTTCAAAGAAAACCTTGGTGTTGCTCCCTCTGAGGTGATATTATTTGGGGTTTCTGTCATTTTGTCCGCACTTGCTAACTAATCTAACCTCAGCTCTGGTTCTGAGTTTAGATGGAGATGGGGGAAGATGGGGGTTTTAAAACATGGGAATCCTGCTCCATAACGACAGAATAGAGGGTCTTTTATTTCTATTATATACCCTCTTTACAAACATCATAAGGTTTGTCATGAGCATACCACACACATACTCGTTCGCACATTTACTTTTTCACTCTCAAACGAGCAGCGTGAAACCAAACATCACCAGCGCTGTGCTAATTCTCAGGTTTATTTTGAGGTTTTTAAGACTTTTTTTTTTTCTGGAGCAGAGACTTATAAATAACTTTAATTTGCTCATTGCCTGCGTAAATTGTGTCAATGGAGAGTAACTCTGAGTGACAGCCATGAGGTCTTGATTCCATATGTTCTCCCAAATAGAACATGAAGATTATTAAAAACAGATAGCAGATGGCTGTTCCATTTTATGAGTCTTTACGTGTCCTTACAGGATGAGAAGAGGGGTGCAACAAAGCAGCATCTTGTAACTTTGCATATCACCTCAGGCATTGTACAACTTACTTGTGGTTAGTTGGACTCCTGTTCTTTCTGCCCTGTTTGAAAGTCATTGCTAACCCAACTTAAACAAAACTCTATCCACCCCTGGGCTCAGTGTTCACACAGCTCAGCCAGATGGTTGCATATGCTTAGTCTCAGCACTTGTTTCTGCTGGAGGTTTATTAGTGGAAAGTATGCATTGTTGTGGACATGACAGAAACACATACTCATGCACACATACACATACACTGAGATACAACAACAAACTTATGCTCAGTCAAGAGCAATGGCTTCCAGCTCAATGCAGAGTGAAACAGACTGGTGTTGTGCCAACATCCAAACCCCCCCATCTAATTAATGTTTGCATAACTGTGGCTAATGTAATTCATGCTCACCCATGTTCACAAGGGGTCAAGGAGCTTGGGGAAGCCCACCTGAGCTGACAATCGCCTGTGTGGGAGTTGCAAGCACAGTCCAATGAACTGGACACATCAGGTGGAATTGAGAGGAGACAAAAAAAAGACACTTTAATTACAAAACACAGCTTGGCTACAGAACAATTCAGTAATCAAACTGAAAGTTCTTTAGTTAACTTGTGCAATCTTTTGGGCACAATTAATGAATATTTGCTTTACATACATATTTGCCCTAAATTAAATTGTAACAAACACCTTTGCATTGAGATAACTACACTAAATAGAGAATATTTTCACACTTTGGCAAAGTAATTAAAAAAGCATTACTAATTAGTATGTAAAAGTGAAAACAATAATTAATGCAGGTACTCAAATATAATGACAAAATGGAATTTATTTCTTCTGTTTACAGTATCCTAGAGCATGATGAATGCTAAAGCAATCACAACCTGCTGCTACCACTGAGCACTTAGTGAGTTTTAAAAGGCACTGTAATTAAATAGCAAAAAATCCTAAAAGCCAATCTAAATTGCTGTCTCGAAAGAGGAAGGTTGACAAAAACGAATCTCACCTTTAATCCATGACGTATAGCCTTTAATTTTTATTTTCAAAGAACATAATAAAGGAAAGCCAACTGAGATTTTTTTCCTTAACTTCCAAAAAGGTTTATTAAATGTAGGTTTTCGTAATGGCAAAAACAACTGTGTAGTGAAAACAACACAAGTAGTTATACTACTGTATGATTAGATATCTAAAACATCCATTTGTCTGTGATACATCAGAGAATGAAGAATACAGAAAACGTAAATTATTATCAGTTATGATGATGACACTTGTCTTTGCTTTTGCATATACGTGGGAGCTTATATGACTACAGAGATTTACTGAGGTGAACCAGGAATTTATGGTGAACTAAAGGAGAAAAACACATTTTATGGAAAAAATACAATTCTGGAGATGGGAAGATCATACAATGTGAACATCACAACAAAGAAGAGATTTGGAGGCTGAGGCGAGATGTGGTAAGCAGCTTAGACTACATGCAGAGGTCAGTGTTAGCAAGCAAAATGAAGTAGTTGAATCTACATATTGTTATTCAGCAGAGGATTCCAAGGTGCAAAACTGGAGATGACAAAATTAGGATGTGCAGTGACTAAAATAAACTCTGACAGAGTCAGATGTAGCACTTGGACAAAAGAAAACACAATGTGGTGGCAGAGGTCTCGCTCTTGACACAGATAACTCTGTACGAAATAAAACTAAAACAAAATTGTAGCATGCACACAACACAAAGGTCTGCCAATGCGGTTGACGCAGGGCTACTGGAGTGTATAAAGGAAGAAAAAATGGAGTTGCTTGAAATGGCCATATATCATAGGCAACTCTGATGCTGCCATCACATCAGGAGCTCAGGAGGTGGCTTTGTGTCTGTATCGATGGTGCTTAAACAAATCGGGATGCAAAGTCTTTCACAAGGTCAATGTATTTGGCAGCGTAACAAGAACCTGGCAGCTCCAATTGTAGGCTTATAAACAGAAAGATATTTTTTAGCCTTTAGCAGAAAACTGTAAATACAATTAAATTGTAGAATTAGGAAGGAAAACACTTACTGGGATAAAGTTAAAACAGAAGGGCATTAACAAGTTCTTTGTAAATCTGTGTTAGTTTCAGAGAATAAAGCTTTATCACATGATACAAGCAGATGCGGTCCGTATCACTGTCCTGTGAAAACCTCGTATCTCTAAAATGCCAACTTGTCCCGAACAAACAGTCCTGTTTTTATGTTTTTAGTTCTGGGACAAGGTGTTTTTAATAAACAGCTATAAAGTGGGTTCTTTAGAAGAAGAAGAAGAAGAAGAAGAAGAAGAAGAAGAAGAAGAAGAAGAAGAAGAAGAAGAAGAAGAAGAAGAATTTTCAAAATGCTTATAGGAAAAAATACTAATCTGGATGAACTAGAGGTTCCAGTTGTCTCCTTTTGTTGTTACTACAAATGTGTGTGTGTAGCTTTGGTGCCGTCAGTGTAGAGTCTGCATGACACAGTAGGTTTTTGTGCAGTGCTGATGAGTGGTTTAACAAGGCACTGAGTGTACAAAGTCACATTTCTAGAGATAAACTATCTATACTGAGGTGTCAACAAGATTACTCAATTCAGTCTCTCTGCACATATGAGGTTTCTTTGTATGTTAACTCTACCGGGAACAGTTCCACCCGATACTTGTCCTCGAGTAATCACTGGACAAAATGGGAGCGGTGAAGTGAACAGTGCAGTTCCAGGCATCTCTTCTCTGTCTGAGACCTGTCACTCATCCCAAGAAACAACATCCTTCTTGAGTTGTCCAGTGTCACTCACACTGATGAATCTATTAAACAAAACAAGCTTACACGTCCAAGTTCCTGCCATTCGTTACCCACGTCTTATTCCTCTCTGCCCCATGCTTCCCTACTGTACTGTATATTCACCCTCTACTGTCTCTGGAGAGTTAAGCCTGATGGTGAAAGTCTTCTTTAATAGCAGCGCCCTAGATTAATGTATTTATCTCTGTTGATTGATTCATTACATTAGTTTTTGACCAGTTCAGTTGATTGATTCGAGGCTCTAGAAGCTTTTAAATTATGGCCACTCAATCAAATTAATCACAGAGAACAAAACTCATTGTAGCAGTTGTTCTCTGACACAGTACTGTCCATCCCACAATATATTTATGAGAAATAATGATAAGTAACAGATGCCAAAACCACTCTCACTGTATAGTTTAACTTGGATTGTCACCTACAAAAAGCTCATTCTTCTGTTCAGTTTAGCTGTAGTCATTTTGTAATAGTGCTTTGCTCAATTTTCTTTGAAGAAATATCTTTTCTTTTATTATACTGCTCTACGATTTTGCCTGAGTGCTGCTGTCTGGTGTAATTCTCTCATTATTATTTCGATGTCCGTGGTGCCACTGTGTGATCAGTGCCTGTTAGCTTCTTGCTGATGATAGGAAGGAGAAGCCAAGGAGAGACAGAGGCACCTACACAAACAATTATAGAAGAGGAACTTTGAAACATATTGATGAAAACCATTCTAATAGTACAGAAAAAATAGTAAGAGGTATTTTATTTACTCAGGGATAAAACGTGTTAAAGAGTGAATGTGCAGTGTGTGTTTTTGGATGGGCACTCGTCCGATTATATTGTAGTGTGATAAACACCAAAATCCAGGTTTGCTTTCTGCACATCTGAGTATCAAGATCTTCTTTTTACCCCATTTGCTGCTCCACCACAATACATAATACCGCCCAGTCCTACATTTTTTATTTTCCTCATTAGACTATATGAAAAACAAGTATGCATCTTATCCTGCACAAACACATCTAATTTCACTGCATCTTCACTGGCTTGCATCCGATCTAATGTGGTGGAGGACATCCATTATCTGTGCTCTGGATGATGGGGCAAATGCCCAGTGCGATCATCTGAGAGGACTCATGGCTTTAAGGAGCAACGAGAGGACTGCACAGTTTGTAGAAAGGGTAAATGAACTCGTAACCACTCAGGATGAGAATATCACATCCCTAATAGATCTTATATGTGGAACTGTGAAGTGAACTTTTAAACGTGCCTTTTGAAACGTGTGGACTAAACTGCTGTGTGGTGATAGATGTGCATTTCTACTGGCTGACCTCCTACTGAACCATAACGTATTGTGATTTTTTCTTAAAAAAAAAAAAAAAAGTGGCAGGAGACATGCTTGTTTGAAGATGGACAGAAAAAAACACACTGACTCTACTACACTGACATTTTTCTCTCATTAGCACTCTACTTGACAATAACTACATCTTGCATCCACCAAAAACAACTATTCGCTGTTCACAACGACACACACAACTGGGCTTTTTTTCACCCCACACATTAAGATATTACATAAGGAAATAATAGTTATGTAATAGCAGGCATAACCACAATAATCCTCATGTTGCTTGGTCTGATAAATTTGTTTTGAATTTTGACCCAGGTAAATACATCTTGAACAAACATAACAGAGTTCACCAGTGATCACCTTAAGTCAGACCAAAGTGATGGACTATTTCAGCCTTTATGGTTGTGATTGTTATATAAAATGGGGACAGCTATGTTGAAATAAAAAGAGGAATTTTTAAGGTCGTAGAAGCTCAGAGACAAGTATAGACAGGTTGTTTTTTTTTAAAAAAGGAAATTAAATGTTTCTTTTCTCTGGTTGTCTTCTGTCACATTGACCCACATAATAACCGTCAGTGTCAGTGCATATGATGTTTGTCAATCACTCTGCTCTCAAGCCTGAAGTTACTTCACTCACATTTACAGCTCCAGACTTTCCAGAGGTTTGACAGAATTTGTAATGATTCAAACCTGAGCCACATAATGAAGACAGTATCAGCATTATGTTGTTAAACAAACCCCCAAAAGTCAATTTTGGTCAAAGCGTACTAGTAAAGAGAAAGGAAACTGGGTTACAATTTCGGTAGAATGACTCTGGCCTAGATTTCTCGTGAGATGGGAATTTTTATTCATATTATCAAACCTATACAGTCTGAGTGGACATCTGCTGCTTCATGCATGTGAATGAAACATGTCTGCTTTGCTATTTGGTCATGCATGACTCACAATAAAAAATATCATCTAGTAACATGCCACAGGTGCAAAACAGTTAGCGCCAGGTTCATATACTAAATATTTCAGATTTAAAATACTTAGAATAAAACACTGTGCACACACAAACATCTATAGACTAACAAAGTAAAACTTGTATGTATGACAACTGAGTAATTTAATTAATACTAATTAGTCAGATGGAAATCCTGCGTCAGGGCTGGATAAAAGACCTCATGTAGAAGTGTAGGAAAAATTGTTAAATTTCTGGCATCTAAAACGTCATGTTCTAATCCTGTAAAGTTGTACAAATCCAGATACGAACAAGTGATGAAGAAATTTATAGTCTTGTTCCTTTGGTCTTTACCACACATAACCTTTTAGAAAAGCCACCATGCCCAGCTGTTGTAGAAAATTACTGAGCCTTTTATAAAAATGAAACTATATAGTTATGACACTTTAAAAAGAGTCACACCTTGGGGCAGGTTGTCACAGACAGGATAGAGATGTCAGAGAGCAATGTAACAATGGGCTAACAGATTTTGGTTTTGGTGTTTTCACAGGGTTAAGAATAAGAATATTATAATGAGAAAAAAACATGTTTTTTAATTACAGTTATTAAGATGTTTCATCTGCTGATGGTTTAATTTAAAGTGGACAATCCAGCCGTGGATGTGAACTAATAGGAAAGGACTTTAGAAAGATTTAGGAGATTAAAAATTGTCTTGACAGACACAATTTTCCTCCTGCGACTGTTGTGTGACGTGATTGGCAGATCAGCTATGTCAACAAGCATTAGGGAATTCTCTGATTTAAAATATTCATTGGTAGACGTGCAAGATTCATATAGACAGAAACCCCCTTGGGGGGTTTTGTTGCATTATAGACAGTTTTTTCTAACATTGTCAAGCAGCCTTTTTTCAGTTTCATGCACACTGTAGGTGAAGCTCAGAAAAGTCACATTTACACACTGTTAGATTTTATAATTTTAAATATCTTGCTTTCAAACTGTTGAAACACGTATTAAAACAAATTTAAAATAGCTCCTTTTAAAAAGCACTAGACTTGCACTAAAGAATACTTTAACATCAAGCATACCACAGGGGATACTGGCCAATATTTTTCATCCTGCATAATTAATGAGCCTGTGTAGCCCTTAACTGCAATGACTGAACATTATCATACATTAAATTACTCATATATCTAGCAGGCGAGTTATATGAAAGCTTGGTGATTTTTTTGTGGTTAGTCATAAAATAAGAAATGTCATTTCAGTAAAATTGTCTGTACTTTATCTCTTGAGATAAAAGGCCAAGCTCTCACCTCTATATAGAGGTGTTTTTATAACAGGTTATATCACTATGACTATAAACCAGAAGGACACCTGAGCTACAGGAAAGAGGTCCGGTGTTGGTTTAAGTGTGACGTCCCAGTCATCAGCAACAGAATACCAGTTCAAACTCTAATAAACAGCCAGAGTGACCTTGTTTATTTTATCAAATTTGAGTGTAACCCCTGAAGTATTAGGAAAAGACAGCTCAGTGCTCTGCAGAAAGTGGTCCAATTATGTAGGAATAGACAGTTAAGCGAGAAGCACTTGTCCCTCCCCGTAGCAGATCACAATTAGAAAGCCAACTGATCAATTAAAAGAATGTGTTGCCGTGCAGTTTGTTCATCTGACAGTGGCAAAATGCCACTTAACATGGAGGAACGATTAAAGTTTTATCTAATCTAATCATCTGAGAGATTTGCTCTAACTGAGGACACAAAGAGATAATAATTTAAGCCTGAGTCTTTTCCGGTGTGATTTGAAAATGAGGTGACGTGAGTTGACCACAAGCAGTCACTCTCTCATCAGTTTTCTATTTGTGTCAGCCAACATGTGTTTCTCATGATGGGACCTGACACCTCCCCTGGAGCGGCACAGAGCATGAAGAGTGACAAAGTGGAGAGGCTACAGAAAGAACGGACGATTTCACACTTCTTGCAAAACACACTGTGATCTCATGAATTGTCTCTGGATAATGTGAAGTTTATAAGATGGCAGAATATTTGAAGAAAAGTCTGCTGTGTACTCTGTGACAACATTTACTCAATCAAAAATTCTCCTCTCTGTGAGACAGGATGTGTTTTAACTCAGTGCACAGTGTGTGCTCAGTCACTATGACCTCTGCATACACTGTATGTCTAAAACTCAAGTTTTTACCTGGGATTTACTATTAACGATTAGACGGGGAGTTTTTGTTTTTACCACATTGTAAAAGATGACAAAACACAAGTTTATGAGAAAAAAAGGAGCAGAAGTGTTGACTTTTGCTCATTGTTTATTATAAACATGTTTCAGTGTATGGAAACATTAGTTTTAGTAAATATTTCTTTGTATTGTAAGTGAAGTAAATGTGAAACAGACAGAGGAACCGACTACATTAATATTCAAACTACTGTATTTAAGATTCTAATGGCTTCTCTGATATTGGATTAACCTCTCCATCATGAAAGCATGGCTTGGCCCCCATGGACCAAGGTGGCAGAGGCACCAGGTGGAGTAGTGACATACGTATGTGAAGCAGCAATGAATCACTGGGACACAATGCCCCCCTCTCAGCCTGAGCTGTTTACAGATGCACATTCACTGAACAACACAGAATCAAACCCCCACTTGAAGATTCCACCAAAAATTTTTTTGTATCTGCAATATCTGGGGAATTTCTATTATGTTAAGTCAGTTAATTATCCTTATTGAGTTGCCAAATCGATTAAAATTACTAAGAAATATTTGTATCATGGAAAGCACATTTAATCAAATCGAATCTCTGTACACATAATTATGGAAATGAGCAGTGACCCGGAGGCAGACAAAGCACAATTCTTCACAAGTTATCTTGACTCTTGACACATTTAAGTATTTTCCTCTTACAATTCAAGAGCCACTTATTTTTGAACTAACTCATTCAAGTGAAAATGCCAGCAGGTGTGGCACCTATAGGCCTGCTCTGAAGGCACAGAGGTAGACGCTCGTGCTCGCGCGCGCGCACACTCACATATGACTCATCTCGTCCTAACTGAAGCACTTTGTCAGAGGCGTCCATTCACGTTACACCCATGCAAGGACGCGCAGACTCAATCGTATCTTGGAGCGCGACACTTATAGTGAGGCTGGCTATATAAGTCCATTCAGCATCTTCTCCTTAAGTGACTGTATACTTGTTTCTTCAAAGAAGTGAAGGAGGGCGGCATCTCGCCAACTACCTGGAAACCTCTACGGCTGTGCTGGACCTCCTCTAAGGATTGAAGGTATGAAAAGCTTTTATTTTATCAACATTGTGGCTTTTTTCAAACGAGCTTTCTTTTGCCATGATGCATAATTTCATTTTCTCGGCATGAGTTAATAAGCCTGATCTTGCGCTTTGGTTTTACCAGCGCTGAGTTTTTTACATATCACAGAATTGATTTTTGTCCTTTGCAATTACATTGTTTTTTCAAAGTTGATCTATGTTTCAAAGCCATGTAAATAACTACAAGGGTAGTAGAAAACAATGCAACAACTTATACAGTCTATCCATTATTCAGCCAAAATATCACCTGTCTTTGCGCACAGATATTGCACAACACGCACTAATTTCACAAGACATATTTGCATTATTTAAAGTAATGAAGCTGAATAGCAAAAGCTCTTACACAACAACAATAAAGATACTGTAACACTTTAATGCACAACTGCCAGCCCGTTACATTATTGTAATACCTTGTTTTACGTGCGTAAATTCTTCCTTACGCAGCACATTCAACCCTGAAGTTAGGGTGAAAAAGATTTCTATTACATGAAAATAATCAAATAATTCGTGTTTTCTCAGATTCCTGTTGATATCCTGACATGAAGCTCAATTTACTTGGTACCACCGTGATTCTGCTAGTTGCCTTCTTACCGCGCCACGAATGTCGGGCTATTGAGAGCCCTGGCGGTGCCCTGCGCGTCCCAGCTCCCCAAAGCCAAAACTCCCAGCAGCAACAGTCTGGCCCCATCCTGGAGCGGCTTGGAGAGGAGTATTTCATCCGTCTGGGCAACGGGGACTCTAACTCTTTCCCAGCATCGTCCATGTATCCCGGGGGATCACCTGCCATCTACAACAGAGCACTTCAACTCCAGCTGACGAGGCGTCTTTTGCAGGGCAAAGTTGGGAACATCAGGGCGCTCATAAGCGGCTTCGGAGACCGCGCCGACGAGTCTATGGAGAGGGGAAGAAGATCCGAGGAACCGCCGATATCCCTGGACCTGACCTTCCACCTGCTCCGGGAGATGATGGAGATGTCCAGGGCAGAACAGCTGGCCCAACAAGCGCAAAATAACAGAAGAATGATGGAGCTCTTTGGGAAATGAAATCCTCTTTCCATTTCGCCAAAGATGTCTTTTCCCTTTCTTTTCTTTTTTGCGTTTTTACCATCAGCACCACACATGCTCTGTACAATATAGTGCCGCTTTATCCCACTTATTTATAGCTTTAACCTCAAACAATGGAGATAAACGGGCTTGACTTAAAATGATACCTTGCCATTTTAATGTTGGTGTAAAATCTATAGAATTACACAGTTCTTCACATTTGAGATGCAGTACTTTTGTTAAGACATGAAATATTGCATTAACAAATTTGGCATTATGTTTTAGATTATGGATCATTGTATTCATGATATTTATGTTTGTTAATAAACTTATGTGCAACCAGTCATTTTCTGTTGTGCAAGAGAACGTCTTATATCTATATTTTTTAATAAAAAAAATGAAAAGCAATGCTGACATTTCTCTGTGGATATCCTTACATATGATTTAATAATAACTCTCAAGAGAAATACTCATTTGATAAACATCACTTTCCTAATATTTCTTGAGAATTGGATTTACTATATTTATTTTCTTACACTGGAAAAAGTTTCCTAGTTCAAAGTAAAATAGCAAACGGTTGGAGAAAGCACAAATGGCCACTGCCTCTTGAGTCTTGCCTACACAGATATTGATTCTTAGGGAAACTGAATACAGTCTCTTACAGTGTAACCATAGCATTGCTCTGGAGCAAAGTCGTGGGTTAACACTCCTCTCTAACACGCACAAAAAGAGCTGTAACAACAAAAAAAAATGACCAAAAATGAAGGTGCGGGTGAAGAACATTTATACAGCATTCTATCTGCTAAACCCTTAAATCTCAAGACAGAATTCTCATTACACCCACACCCAAAGATGCACCACTGATAGCTAATGAGTGTGAAAGACACCGCGTGTGTGTGTGTGTGTACGTGCACGCCGTGCTGATCCTTGACCCACGGTGTCGGGTAAACTAAACAGGAGCCGTGAGTGAGTCATCCTATTCTGTTTGGCCCACTTAGCAATTTGGGGCTTAGTGCTGCATTGAGTCCATTTGTAAAGGATCCAACTCACTGAGAGATGGTGTATAATAATTAGAGGGGACTCAGTGGTGGACTACCTCAATAGTGGAGTCACAGCCAAGGTGAGACCATTGCAAGGCTGCAAATAGATGACTGATGGCCTGAGCCTCACTGCAGTCTCATATGTACAGTGGACTGTGGGCAGGAATTGTATCACGACCATAGATTACTGCAGGGTCTTACAACTGCCTGAAATAGCTATAAAAAGGAGACTAATGCCTTTTCTAGTTGGATTTCCTTTGACAGAAGTAATGAAAAAGAGTGTGAGGAACCGAGAAAGAGAAAATAAGTCTTTTTCCAGTAGACTTGCACACGGACACAGAAACAGGGATAAGTGTTACACAAAGTCTATTTTACTGCTAATTAAGTCTACACACAAACCTGACATACAACAACTTGTGGGAGTAACATGAAACTAAGGACGGTCCTGTTACTTGTTAATCTAGTAACAACAAATAGTTGAGAAAGTCTATGCTGATTGTTTGTGCAATTACGTTTTAATGACACATAAAATATAATACACCGTAAAACAGCAAAATATGATGCTTTGTCTATAATAGGAAAATATGCATGGCACATAATACAGGCTGTTGTGTGCAAGAAATATTTAAAAGTCATAGTTTTTTTACTCTGAAGTTAAATCAGCCATAAAAAAAAGAATTTGACATTATTGTCATGCTCTCTAATGATGTAGTTTGAGCAGTGAGTTGAAAAAGGTCAGCAACATAAAAATGTAAGAACATTCCGGAAATTACTAATAGACAGTCATCTATCATTCAGCGTGTCCAAAATACAAATTATTTAATCAGAATAAATGTAGATCAGTCAGTATGCAGTTAGGCACACTAACACAGTCACAACAAAAGAGAACTTAATATTCTCTTGATTCTCTTCCTTTGGATGTACCTCAACAACTCACGCTTTCCCTTCGGCACAGATCTAAATCAGTCTCTCTGTTCCCCAGTCTGGGAAAAAAAATTTATAATAACTGACTCAAATGAGCATCTAGGAATAACACTTATCCTGCTCCTAGTAATGTGTTGTCTGGGCTGGTGGCCGACAGCTAGGTTGAGGCAGCGGTCTTGGCTGCGCTGGGGGAGGAGTTAATTTGCTGTGGGGGAGAAGGTTGGTCAGACGTGGCTGTAACAGCACTGCTTCCACAAACAGTCTGAGCCCCTTCTGCTTCCTCACTGCCCGCCTCTCCATCCTCATCTTCATCATCTTCATCCTCATCATCTAAGGAAAGAACAGGATAGGTAAAAGTACAACAACTCTGAGCTGTAAGCAACAAACTGCCTGCAACTATGTCCTTTCACCTTGGATGAAGTCGATGCTGCGTAGGGCCTTGCCCTCCTTCTTAAAGTTGACGTTGAAATGATCCATATTCTCATAGCCACGCTCAACTTTATCCAAATGTGCTGTGCTTGATGCATCTGAAATTCTGAGGGCAAAATGCTTGTTTAGCATATTTATAGGGAAAAAAAACTGCCCGCAGATAGTAAATGCAACACTTGTTAAACATCATCAGCCTGTGGTGTTTAGGGTGGGATGCCACAGCTAAAGATAGTGATTTCATACATTTCACAGAAATACTTTCAACAGCTCCCTGAGAGCAGGTGTGACCTCGCTTGCTGCATTATGCTGGTGAATTTGTGTGTAGTTGCAGATGTAAATCTGGTAACTCACTGATGAGGAAATTGATGAGAAGATCAAACAACCTTAAAATTATAAAAGATATCTTAATAGTGTCCCCAATAGCTTTAGTTGTGACCAGTTGAATTTGGCCTTAAAGTGAAAGAACATTACTCACTGTAAAGGTATTTCCCATTATCAGTATACTGTATGTGACGATGCTTGTGTACTCACTTTTTGAGAAGAGGCTTTGTGTTCTAAAAGTGACAGAGAAAGGAAGAAATAAAATACTTACATGTTTTAACATATTAGACATTTCCTAAAAGTACTGAGTCAGACCTGCAAGAACAAGGCCATCTCTGGCTCCTCCATGGTCTGGATCCCCATCTCTACGATTTTACAACTCTCCTCCAGATGGTCTCCGTACTTCCTGGTCAGGCCCCGGATATAGTTCATCTTCTCGTCTTGTTCAGCCGTCACCTTCTGAGTCATCTCCCTCTTCTTCATCTCCAGGATAGTGTAAAGCTGGTCAAACTTCTCACACACTAGAGTTTTCTGCCTCCGACCATTCTCCTATACATGCATCAGTGAGTGACAGAAGGAGATACTGTCTGTGCACACAGGCAAAGATCATAAATTATAAAGGTACGTCCATATTAATCCTTCACCACAGTCAGTGAAAAGTGTGTAAAAAAGAAACTCTGGGCTACAAAACAAAGTAAAAATCATTGTTTTCTGTTTGATTGTGTGAGTACTACGAATGATCTGGTTCGCCTGTTTTCTGATGATGTGGTAGTGCAATATGTGCATTGGAGGACTGTGAAGCTCATTTTTCAGGTCTGTCCTGAGTGACGCCACTGAGGGTGACACATAGAGGACTGGAGCCACTCCAGCTTCCTCTGTACTAAGTCCAACTGTCGTATGTGAACCATAGGAAACCTTTCTGTTCTCCACCGTTAATTATACTACTTGTTCTTCAAGTCAGTGAGCCAGAAGTATAACTGAGCACTCTGCTAAGTGCATGTAGTAGAAAATCTGGGACATCAAAACATTTATCTCCCTCGCTCCGCAGTAAGAGTGGCAGTGACAAGGACACAGGACAAGTCTCTTTATACGTCTGTGCAGGTGAGCGCAGGTGCATTGGTTTGTATATAGGGTGAGGCTTGCTGTGTGAGTGAGCGGCCAGGCGCTGCAGCAGTTGGACACTGACCTCTATGACACGACAGGCTTCCTCTAGCTGACTAATGATGCCTTGCATCCTGTCGTTGTTACCCACCATCATGGCAATCCCGTCACTCAGCTCTGTCTGGGGAGCAAGGACGTGGGAGAATAAACAACTGAGATCAAGTGCAATTCAAATGTGGGACAAGGTTATAATGAATGTAAATATATATAATGTGACTCTGACATTCACACATTGAAACGTATTAAGTTAGTCTGTCTTCCTATGATCACATTCACGGTGTCCCCAGTTCTCATGATTCACAGAAATCATGACATCTACGAGTATTTCAGGCCTCACCTTCTTGGTCTGGTAGATGCTACTGATAGGTGCCACTTCACAGTCTTTGTGAGCTCCAAAAACCTTACACATGGAGCATGTGGGCACACCGTGGGTCACGCAAAAAATGTTGATCTTTTCTTCCTCATGGACATCACACATAGGTGTTTCTTCCTTTCTCTCTGGCACTGGTTTGCTGCTGTTGAGTGTATTAGAAAACAGTGATACCTTCCTGTCAGGCTCTACATTTTGGTGCATATTGATGAGATGTGTACTGTCAGTTTGATAATGTCACAGGTACACACCTTAGTAGCTTATTGATGATACATCTGTCCTGTCTGTCAGCACTATAATCAATACATTAGCATTACACGAATATATAGGTGTGGTTGCAGGGGCTTAGTGTTATGTTTGAGTTCTGTTCATTTCTAACTTTTATGAATAAGAGAATAAGGTTGGACATTTTGAGTGTAGTTTACCTTACGTCATAAATGCCTGTTAGTCATTCTCAGCAACTTTCACATTATTTACCATTACAGCACTAATTTGCCTTCAACCTTAAAGACAGATTTGTGCTACAAACAAAGGCTGTTGATGAGTTGTCAACGTGTGCTGCACAGCAAGAGTTGTGTCCATTTCCTTTAATTTTGTGTTACATCAAGAGAGACTAAATGTGTGTCCGTCTGACCTGCTTGATTCCTGCTTGAACATATCGATAATATTCTCAACGAGCAGGTTCCTCTGCAGCCCATAAACACCATGCCTGTCCAGAACCACTTCATGTCTACAGGACGGGCACCGGAAGCGACCACCAGACGTCAGTGAGCCAGCTCTTGTTGGAAGGTATGGATTTGAAGCCTGTAATCAGTCACAGTTATAACCAAACTTCAGTATGGTGGCACAGGGTGTTTCACTGAATGTGAATGTGTTTTTCATGATTTATTAATGGTGTTTGTAAAAATAATTCATGTTTAAATAATTAGTTGTAATGTACGTGTTGTTCATCTGATTATAACTCTACACTTTCTAGGTTCAGGTTATGTAGGCTGTCCTATCCAAACGAGTTTTCGAGTGGTTGTACATGAAAAATGTAACATAAGCTGAGGTGTTAGCATTAATGTTCCTTGTGTTCATAAACATTTCTTCCTAATAGTACAGTGGCATTCAGTTGCTTACCTGGAAAACATCACTGGCACATTTTCTGCAGAGGTTGTGTTGGCAGGGTAGAATCACCACAGGCTTTGTAAACATTTCCAGGCATATGGGACAAATCAGTTGCTTCTCCAGGTTCTCCATGGTATTCATTTTGACAGTGTCAAAATCCTAATCAAAGACTAAAAGACTCGTCAGACTCGCTTTACTAGAAAATATTAGAAAAGGTTCAGTCTTTCAAATCAATCCACAGTGGGCTCAGAGTCAGGCTGAGGAGTAGGCCTGCTGCTCCTGTCCTAACGGGTGTGGGCTGCAATCTCGGTGGTGTCAGTTCTGTTTTTAGCATCTATTGCTGTCACGTCAAAGGTTGCCATTTTTACTTTGCCCATATTTGAAACTGAGCAGGCCAGCACTGAACAGCTGCCTTCCACTCTCTACATCCTCTCGACTGCTATCAGAGTCGACTGGATGGGGTCTACAGATCTGTTATGGCATTTCAGTGAAAGGATGTGGAGCTCACCACAAAATACTCAAGTAAAATGTTAACTCAATAGATTAAGTTTTTTCTATAGTAAAATCAAACACTAAAAACTAGTGGGTGTACTAAATGATGGCATATTATTCTTCTCAACAGTGGTAAGTTGTAGATACGCTAGCTAGCACCAAAAACAACGTAGTGCATCAAAGGAAAAAATTGCATACCCACGTAAAGGTAACTTTAATGACATTACCTGTGTGCAATTGCAAACTTTTATTTAGCCCGATAAAACAAATGACGGATTATGTGAATTATAAATATTTATCTATTTAAATAAGGGTGGTTTGCTTTCATAATACTAGCTTTAGCTCTTTACATTTGGACAGATAACCTAGCGCAAGTCTAGCTGCTGTAACATTTGTGACCAAACATTCTCGTATTTGAAGTCAATTGTAAACCAAATAAACCAAAACATAAGTCGTCTACAAATGAACCACTGTGGTGTGTAAAACTAAATTAGACTCCAGAAAGTCATGTAAAAAACCTGCATTGGAGAATGCGGGCATCGATCCCGCTACCTCTCGCATGCTAAGCGAGCGCTCTACCATTTGAGCTAATTCCCCTCTGCAGCCATCACTCTCGTAGCCCTTTATGAATCGTAAAATGACTCTCAAACGTCATAACTTTTACTAAATCGTCCTGAACTACGGGCATGTGAAAACGTTCTTATTTAGGTGTTGGGTGTTTCTGTCCTTTCATTTGACACTTGAAAACTCTTTATCTCATATGGAAAGAAAGGACATTGCCCAAACATTAGCCCCTTTAGCCAGGTAGTGAACGTCAACCGTAAACTAGAAGCTAACGCTCACGTTCATCAAAAATTGAATGGGGTGGAATAGCATGAACTGCTTGTATTGTAGTTGTGTTCATGTCTCTGTAGGGAGATTTTAATGGCATCGTATTCACACGGTATGGGATAATAGTCTAGGCAACGACAACATCTGTGAAGCAAATGAAACTGTGTTTGTTTGAGTCATTGTTTTCCGTAATTCTGCTGTTCGTACATTACATTACCTAAACATTAACGCCAAATATCACAAACATCGTCAAATACACTTTATAAAAACGTACACTGCCGATGGTCCGTACATCTCCCCTTCGATAGCTCAGTTGGTAGAGCGGAGGACTGTAGAGGCCATGTAGGCATCCTTAGGTCGCTGGTTCGAATCCGGCTCGAAGGAGGGACTATTTTTTTCTCCACAGTTCGGTATGAGCCTTTAGCTGCGCAGAGCGTTCTGTCAAACGAGTTTATTAATCTTGGAGCAAAATAGTCTTTACTTGTTACCTCTGGTTTATTCTCAAAAGAAAGGGAAAAGTAGTGCTGGGAAAAGCAGCCCAGTTGAATGAGGGTGACGAATTTATATAACTGTGTTTTGATGACGTTTGTCAAGAATATAAGTAGATACATAAACTCCTGGGACGCCATCACTTTCAAACTTTTCACTATATATCAAGAATGTTTGATTACAGTCAAGATCTAGCCAGAAACCACACGGCACGCTCTGCATTGTCAGTCTGCATGTTTGCAACAAGTCATGAAAATATTATTATTTCCTTTGACTCTTAAATGGTTTATAAATGAGCTGCATACACATTTAGATGGATGACTCAGAAACCGTAATTAATGTTATGTTGAGTACTGCAGCAGGCATCACACACTAATAAAGTGTCCTTTTATAATTGTTGTTTCTCTGTCCAGTAGTATACTACTTTAAATGAACAGGATTGTGCTTTAGTAATGTAGTGCTTAATTAATGACATTTTTCTTTAAAGTTCCAATATGCCTTTTAAAAAGTGCAGCAACAGTACAAGCATCTGTCACTTTCAAGGTTAAAGAAAACAAGCAATCCCCATAAATGGAATAAAAGGAATTTAATTAATTTCAGACAATGGCTATAGAGTCACTTCTATTGGTGGAGAAGGTTCACAAACAAACTGAAACAAAATACACACTCAATACCTTTAATGAAAAACCAAATATAGAATGGAGGAGATGATAACATTTTCCAGCCCACACCCTTCAGCTACAGTACAGAAAGGCCAAGGAAGTGTGCTTTTTGTTCATTTCTCCTATTGTTGGCATGTGACATCTATATGTAGGCAAATTTGCCGCCAAGTGCGACACATTCAGTTATTATGTGTGGGGGACAATTATTTTTTGACTAGGGCGAGACAGAAATTTTTTTCCTTTAATAATTGAAATCATGATTTAAAAACTGTATTGTGTATTTACTTGGGTTAGCTTTATGTAATGTTAAAACTTGTTTGATGATCTGAATCATCAAGTGTGACAAATGATGCAAAAAAAAATAAAAAATCAGGAACTGTATGTCAAAATGTGCATGTGCCTTTAAGGTATTGTTAATGACCCACATGTACTCTAATATAATGTTGTGAGAGTGTTGCATATGTTACATGTTTGTCATGATGTGCCGTTTAGTTGTGGCTTGTTGATGAGCTCAGAGATTCTTTTCATTTAGCCTTCAAGGCTGAAGACAGAACATCAGTAGACCTCTGGCAAAGCTAGATAGTAACCAAGGCCTCCCCTCTGAGAAAACAACAGAGGATAATGTCTGGTAAATAATGTTTTCTTTAACTTTTTATGTGAAACACTGTAGATACCTAGAAGCGTGACCCTAGATCCAAGATCCAAGTTGTAGCAGCTTATGACCCATCTATGTGTTTTTTTATCTGACTTATACAATGTCAGATGTAGCTCTTTGCATCACTCACCACTTAATAATAAGGCCACATGGCTGTGAACAAAACGTTTCACACAAAAATCATAATTTTAAAATATATTAGACAGATATTATCACTGAAAATGAATGAATGTCAGCCTTTCTAATTTGTCTCTCCGTTTAATTTAGTGTCCACCTGAGGACACCAGACCACAGGTTAGGAACCACAGCTGTAAAGATCAATGTACCACGTTAACACCTCAAAGGTGAGAATAACAAAGAAAATACAAATCAGTATTACAATAACAAGCAACTTCATATACACATACACTTTTGTAAATTTAGGAAAATATAAAATAGCAGACTTGTTACTTTTTGTGCATGCCATGTGTGTTTCACTCAATTTCTCCTTTCTTTTCATATCTTCTTCCTGTGGCCTGCTACTGATGATGTTTTCTCAGCACTTTGTGATGCCGTGGGCATACCACTTCATGCAGTTTTAATCAGGTGTTTTTAAAATGGCTAAAGTAGTATGATTATATATTCATTAACACCAAGCAAGGACCACTCAAATGCACATCATTTAGATGGCTCCTAAAAATGAATTTAAATGAAATCAATTAAGAAGGTGTGCTGTGTTACGTCTATGTGATTGTGTATAAATTAATCATTTTTAGCCATTGCTGCTTGATTCATAATATTGTGGTGTATGTTGGTGGACATATAACATATACTGAAGATTGACAAAGTCTGAGTAGTAGGGACATTTCTTTATGATAAGCTGCTTTTGAGGCTACCAGCTGTCATTTGGGGTCATTATTATTCTGTTTTGCTCAGTGATGACACAGTGATTTGAATGTATTGTACAGGCTTCAGGTACTGACCTGGCCACAAACTGCACAGTGCAATGTGTTTTATGCACTGCACACATGGAGGTGTACAAGCTCATGAGCCAGATTAAAGCGTATATATATGTGACCAGAATAGGTAGCAGAGCAGTGGGTGCCATCTGTTTGCCTGTATGAATATTTTAGTTAGGTGGAAGTCATATTATATTCATACAGATAAATACAAGCAGTCATTTGTGATTTAAAATGTCTTGATAAGCATTCTCAGATTATGTTGTCTTATGCATTTCCACATATGTTCTCAGATGACCTGCTGAACTGATATTGTTCATGTCAGAACAGCAAACAAATCAAAAACAAGCAGACAAGTATGTGTGATAATGTATTTTCATATCTATTTTCCTGTAATTTTAGACTCTGAGCTTCTGGATACGAGTACCTGTAAGACCTCCCAATGGCTTCTTAAGGTCTTACAGTACCAGAAAGGAGATCTCCTGGCGTAGACAGCATCTCTTCTCTCAGTCCTGCCAGCCTTCTTTATCATTTTCCATCAATTAGAAACCAGGTAAATGATCATGTGCTGAAAGCCTAAATAGGCATTATAAAACAATTGTACTTTGTATAATTGTTACACCTTTGTGCAGATTTATGCCACACGCAGTACAAATTGAACACGTGCAGCACTGTTTCTGGGATAAGCCAGTGTAAGTATAAGTAGGGTTACACAGAAAGTGGATATGCTTAATAAATGTGAGGTGTTAACCATCACACTTTTATAAAAATCTGTCATGTTTGACTTATTGTCACTTGATGATAAGAAAGAAGAAATCAAACAGCCAGATTTCCACATGGAGTTTTTATATAACATCCTCTTTCCATACAATGACGTAAAAGATACGTCAGTCTGATTTAACAGGCACCACTGCAGCTCATGGTCATGGGAAACAGTGATACGCTCAGCATTCAAGTGCTCCCCTCAGCCTGGCTGAGACGTTACACCCTCTGTGCCGTGAGACACGCAGTTCACATTGTCTCATCTTTAATCAGTGTAGTGAAGCAGAGTGATTTCAACATCCAGCAGCTGATTGTTTACAACAACAAGAGCCTGTCTGCATTATGCAGGTTACACTAAGGGCACAGTAAACCGGCAGGATGCTGGTATTATTATAAACCCTTTCACATATACTATCATGGATGTTTGATGTTACTTTAAAGAGATTGCTGTATGTGCAGGTTATTTACTGAATTGTCTTTTAACTTAAATGAGGACAGATAGAGTTGTCTTCAAGTTTTCTTTTAAGCAGATATTTTAAATCAAGCAAGAAAGTTTAGATTCTCCAAAACTGGGTACATGATAAACTATTGGTGATTAACATGAAGCATAACATAATAATTGGAATTTAGCATTACAGTACATCAGTCTTTTAGTCTCTATTAGATTCTACTGCTGCTGCCTCTACCACTACCTTTATTATTTATTCATTTATGTTTTCATCAAACCTTTTTAGAAATAAACAGTGGCAATAAATAAAGAATGTCAACATGAATGATGATCACAGGAGCATCATATTGTATATTCAACTAAGAATTGTCATAGTAGAACCTGCTGGCCTTCATCACAGTCAAATGGTGCTATCTAGTGGTAGAAAGAGGGCAGGCTATGTCCAAAAGATGCACCCCAGTGCATTTGCATCATTATAGTCATCAGCATATAGAGATTACATTGTTGCATTCAGAATTTAGGATTTATTATATTCCCTTATTTTTATTACTTTGATGATTAACAATTTAGGCTGCCAGGTTCAATGTCTGATAGCCAACTGTGTTTAATACTTACGAACTCATAATTTTTACTAGCACTACATACTGTTCCTCATTGTACATATTTGTTCATCTGTAAATGTCACCATGAAAAAGAAATACCAGATTTACAACATTGTATTTGGCAGGCTTCCTATACTGTTAACAGTATATTGGAAATAATATTATAATAATATTATAAACCCTATATCAGCTATACTGCACAGTCAACACCCTGTGCTGTAAAGTTTGGATGTTGCATAATGTAACCTCAGTGTTTTTAACATTTAGATGATGAAAAATATATACTGCTCTTGTAAGGGATCTGTTTCACCACAAGGTGGCTCTACATACATGCAACAATACATTTTAGATGGTTGTAATCTAATCTTATACACTGCAGTATACAAAATCTGTTTATTTTATTTAATTTTAACCTGATTGTAATGGCGGTTCATTTTAACATGAAAAAACATCTATAAATATACCTTACTGTGATGAGAATGTAATTAATTAGCCCAGGTGAGTAATAGTCAAAATGTCAC
>JAUYWH010000012.1:20280943-20311244 GCA_034779795.1 Ctenopoma multispine | reverse complement strand
TATCTATCTATCTATCTATCTATCTATCTATCTATCTATCTATCTATCTATCTATCTATCTATCTATCTATCTAGATCTTTTGGCCCATTTAATTGTAAACTGGTAACTGTTTTCATATGAGAGATCTGTGTTGCCCACTGCTGGACAACACAGAAATGAAACACCTGTTCGCTGTGTTGTGTGATTTTGTTTTAATGCGGCATGGGAAAGTCATGTCACACTGAAAATCAACCCATTCAAGACAAAAGACTTAATAGTTGTCATTTAATATATGTTTCTTTTTTTAATAGTAACACAATAAATGCAAAGGCCTACATAAAAAGCAAAACAAATAATGTGTATTGTGTTTCACTATACATCTGTGTTTGATTTATTTTCATTTAGGCAATAGAAATCTTCCATAGTATGACTCATGAGAGGAAGGTAATCGCAGGCAATGATGCAGGGCAAGCCCCGTTGTGGAGGAATACCCTTGAGAAAGTCCACACCGTCTGCAAACGACTGCTCATATAGGTCTTGGGATCGCCGTCGCTCGCAGCGAATCTTAAAGGTCGTTTTTATTCTCTGAGTAAAGTTGACCAATCAGCGTTTATGTTACAATAACTACCTCCACGCCATTGGTCGTGCTTACACAAGGGCGTTATTTCCTCGCTCCAACAGCACCATCTCTGGCAGGTGGTGTCTGCTTTAAAACCATACCGTAGGCTAATGTGTAGGACGATAGGTAGGTAGTTGTAGGGAAATAAAGACAATTTAGTTTGTTTATTTGTCGTTTTCGTTTGATAATGTCGTGCTACGTGCCATTACGTTTCCTTTAAACCCAGAAGAGTCGCAGTGAGTGAAATGAACGTCGGGGTTTCCCTCTTTGAACCAGACACTTAGCGTTATACGGCCAGCGGTGAATTCGACAACTGCTCTTTCATCGTGCAGCTTCAGAAAAAAAGAGACGGAGAGCCCTACATGTTGGTTATATTTCACCAACTATGTAAGTGTTATTGAGCAAAAAAAATAAATAAAAAATCTTCCGGTCACGGCTGACAAGGTCTCACATCCTGGAGCTGCCTCACTTCATCCGCCGGCGTTGCAAACGATATGATAT
Organism: Ctenopoma multispine; assembly: GCA_034779795.1. Taxonomy (NCBI): domain Eukaryota; kingdom Metazoa; phylum Chordata; class Actinopteri; order Anabantiformes; family Anabantidae; genus Ctenopoma; species Ctenopoma multispine. Next base: position 20,310,144 of record JAUYWH010000012.1, on the reverse strand, counting down.
GTTGATGACATTTTTTGGAAGTGGTCGTGCCTTTTGTTTTCATTTCGGGATATGTGATATGCGGATCTGTAAACGCCACGAAACGCAAATGAGCGGACGTTTTTTTCTGCTTTGAAAATGAGGAAGCGTTTTCACAAAGACCCAGAAAATGGCAAGAAGGTCTCGTCGTCCGTGGGCCCGGATTTAACTAAAATGAGAAGGAAAGGAGCAAATGCAAAGGCAACATGAAAATTTTTTCCTTCAGAATGACACTAAAGGAGGTAAAACGATGGAGGCAGACAAGACGCAGCATCAATGAAGTCGATTTGGACAAGTTTTGAATCGCTCATAATGAACAGAAATACTTTGCAGCTCGATATCAGATCGTTTCCACAATATTGAAAGATTTTTTTTTCGGCTTTGGGAGATTTTGTAATTCACCAGTCAACTGTTTTCGTATTGCAATTGTTATATTTTCCATTAAATATTTGCATTTTTTTATATTTTTGATCCGGATCCAGCCCTGACTATTCAATGGAAGTATGTTATCAGCTGCCGGTTTTGCCTCTAGACAGGCCGGTTCCCAAACATGTCCTTAGCCGAAGGGGAGCCATTAGTTTCAGCTCCAGCTCTTCTCTCTTCGGGGCTCCTGATCCAAGACAGCTGTCACAGGTAAAGAAATTAAAATTCTTATTCTTAGCTTATTTGCTTTTATTTAGTTACAGAGGATATGTCTTTAGCAATCACATAGGCCTTAAAACCATCACCTTTTTAACAAATTTATGAATATTCCGCAGGAATCTTGCAGGTGGTTGTTGGATATCTAGGCCCTAACACTCACGGGGAACACTCACTTGCACAGACGCACATAACATTTTCTTATCTCTAGAACTAAAACACACACGTACTAGCCATCTCCTAAAACCACTTTGCATTTGTGCATGTTGCTCATAGATAAATGCCCACTTGGCTTACACTTTAGCCAGCACTGACGCCTAAATGCACCAGTTTCTTCCTGGAACTTGCCACATTTATGAGAAGGAATGTGCCACACTGACATTTATGCTAATAATCCTTTGTTAATTTAACAGAACACACATAAATCATTGAGTCATACTTGAACTTCCTGCTTTCACACAGTCTTGAACTCTTGAAAAATGTGGCCCTGATAAGTCTGCCTTTTATATTTTTGCTCCGCTGTGACAGAAAAGAAAAAGGTAGGGCACGAAAACAGTCTTTCACTTGACTTGCGTATACACAGGTAAACTAGAATGACAGTATAACACCTCTGCAATGCATTAAATTGCAAGTGTGTATTTGAGGACAAACCCTCAATTAGGTTGTTGTCCAGTACACTTGCTTAACTTACTGTCATACACGTGTGCCTGCAGCGTCAGCTCATGAAAAAAGTTGTACATCACATCCCTATGAGTCAGTTGACTAATTTCCCACATTGTTACACTAGAAAAAACACGCCCTATTGCTTCAGCAGTTTTGTACAAAAACAATACAATGCATTCTCGTGTCTTTTGGTTATAACTCATTAGTTGTTCATGAACAGACAGTCCCACAGTGTTGTGTAGCATCTCCCAACACATTAACTAAACATTAAGTCACTGTCTTTGACTGCGTGAGCGTCCTCTTCAATGGGCTGCCAGTTGGTCCTTTGTGCAGGACACTGCTCCACATAATCACCCATGTGTGTCTGCTTTGAACCTGCCACACCATCGCAGGCAGCTTCCTCAAACACTAATGCATAGCTTTGGGTATCAACAGGTCTCTGTGTTGCTTAGCTGCAGTGATCTTTTTTTGATGATCTGTTTTTGACAGATGCCATGATATATTCAGTTAATCTGTATGCTCATCAATTCACTCTGTGTCATCATCTCTCTGGCCATTAGTGAAAAAGACTTTAAAACTTATTGAAGTGTCTGGAACCACCAAGGTACAGGACAGTACCTTGGTGGTTTTGGACCTTGCTTCTCAGACCAAAAAATCCATCTGCACACACACAAAAGTATGAATGTATTGTGTTGTATTAAGGTGGACCAGAGTTAATTTTCAATCAACTGGTGTGAGGTGTACAGTAATGTTGCTCCTTTGTGCTGATAAAATAGGCAATTTCCAGCAAGCGGTGCACTTTGTAGTGTTAAGTGAGATTCCAGTGATGATAATCTGCATGTTATTGTTTTTATGGAGACACCATTAAATCACACAAGGTTTACTTTTATGCTTTGTGATAAGACAGTGGCAGTGAGGGATTAAGTCATTCAACATTAAGAGCTACTGACGGTCTTTGTTTCCTCCTGAACATTGGCAGGAGTTGGTGAACATGCACGCATGCATATGGCATTGTCTCTGAGCCTTTGTCACAGAGCAATTACTCTTCTATAAAAATTGTGTTTTCAGGCCTATTTATGACCATAAGGGTGCATTTGTCTTTGGTGGCCGCTGTGTTTTTGTGTGTGGTTCCTCAGGCCTGTTGTTTGTGGAAGCAGGGCTGGACTACCATTTCAGAAAGAGGCAGTTAGGCATGTGCCTGGGCTCTGTGGGCAGTGGTTTGGCTTGCTGCCAGACTCACAGATGGCCAGAGTCTCAGTCTCTTTTCTTTCACTGGCTATCTTGTTCCGCTCACGCACAAGCTCCCTCTTTCTTTTTTTCTGCCTCTTTTTTTCTCTCCTCTCCCCTCCCCTCATAGATGAAGACATTTCCTCTTGTAAACAGAGGACGAAGGAGTAGGGTTGAAAACACAGCAGATTTGCAGAAGAATATGTAACTCCGTGGTTGTGGAATGCTTATGATTGGATGTGAATATTCTACGGACGAGGCACGAAAACAGTGCTATTATATAAATGGGCTCATTGATCTATTGCAGTACCTCTATTGTTTTTATTACAATGCATGTTGGCCGCATGTTGATTAATTCCTGAAAGTGAGGTGGAAGATCATTTACATTTTGCTTGTATGTCGTGATGAATTCTGGTCCTTAGATTCTTTGGAGTGAAGAGTAAACAGAGGCCTGAGGTGGGTGAGATTGGTTTATAATTAAAGGGCCAGGAGTACAAAAGAAGAGGACACAACAAATAGTCATATGGTTCCCATCTAAAATGCAAATCATACATGGCTTGCAAATAAAGGTAGTTCGGCATTATAGCACAGATCTCAGAGATGTTTCACATGATGTATTTCTGCACTATGTGGCTGGTAGTCTTGATTTGGTCGTGGTAATCCAGTCACGTGGTTTGATAAGACTGTGTAACTGATAGCTTTTTCGTAAAAAGAAAAAAATTGAGTAGTGATGCAATAATCAATAAACAGATGCACGATATTGACGTGTGACATGCAGTCACATGGCTTTGGTGATAACAGCAGGAGAGCAGCAGCTAAAGATGAGAAACACTGATCTGCTGTCAGCTCAGTTCATCATGTCACTGTGAGAGATACTATCGAGTATGCTGGCCACTAAACCTCGTCTGACTTCCGTTCATTTTAGATCTTTAGGCACAGGAGATGGTAATATCAATGTGCTTAAGGATGGGAGATAATGCTGCTTGATTCATCCACACTATAGATGTTTCTGTGCACAGCAGGTTAAGAAAATACACTACAGTGTTTTTTTTTTAAGGGCAGTTACTTTGTTGATTTTAACTACAGATAATTTTTTGTTCTGTGCAGTGCCATCGGATTGACGTTGTTTCAGGATGTGGTAAGAATGCTGAAGGAGCCGTTCAGACTGAGCCTGGTGTTTCACAACCTTTCACAAACCCTTTAACCCTTGCACAGCCAGAAGTTCGTTTTTGTATGTGAATGAGCTGGAAAGTGTGTTTTTTTTTGTTTTTTTTTACCAGGCAAAGATTTGGATTATTTAGAAAATAAAGCATAGCCAAACCTTACATCCTGTCTTCCTTTATGCTTACCTACTTTTGGATCTGTGCTGCAATGATGAGCAATTGGCCGTGAGAATGTGGCTCCACACATCAACATGCTAAGATACAATGTCGGGAGCAAAATGCTCATGGTACAGTTTATTTACTGTAGCCCTCTGGAAAAATGAAATGAGCTTACACAGGAAAGTAGAATTCATTTACCAATGTTTCTGGTTTTAAACCCCAAATTGTTGTCCATATACACACTAGTTTTGTTTGCCAGTATTAGAAAGTTAAAACTTTCAAGGGGGAGCATAGAGTTGGCCCAGAAAAGCAATTGGAGCCTGAGGATGATGTTTGAAGTGAATGACATTCCTGTGCAGGCTAGACAGCTTGTGAGAATATGAAGCACATCTGTCTCTTTCCCTACCCTTTACCTTGACTTGTTTCATAGGCCACAGCTAAACCCACATTTATACAGGGCCCTTTGTGTAAAGAAAGCTTAAATCATTTTATGACACTGCCAGTAAAAAGAAAAAAAAACATTGGTTGCTGATATTTTACTGCTCAGTGAATATATCCCTTTGTTCTTTGGCTATTGGACTGGCCTGTCATTGAAGGCTTTGAGCCCATTCACCCTCTTGCCTTAGCCACACTGAGGTGAATTGGCCAATCCTCTCCCCATCCAGCCGCCCTTTTTCAAAAACTCACTACAGCTGGAGTGTGTCAGAGTGTGTCCTCATAAAACACTCTTAAAACATGTAGACTCAATCTAGGGGCTTTTGTGTATGCATTGGCTTGTGCACAAATAGATACTCACTCACTCCAAACCCGTCCATGTTTTTGGCCTTGCACTCAGTTGCTGGAATGTGCCGTCCCACACAACACAGCACAGCACTGCAAGAGGTCATAACTCAGAAGGAAGCTTTCATTTTATGAAACTGTGCTGAGTCCAGCTGCTTTTATCTTGGGAATTTACGTGTGTGTGTGTGTGTGTGTGTGTGTGTGTGTATACATATACGTATGTACAGTTTTGTTTCTGATCTGTCAGTTTATAAGAGTACTGCTGGCTTCCTCATTTGCTTGGCCCCAGCTGACTTACTGACAGTGCAAGAGACCTGTCCCTCAACTAAACCAAATTTAAAACCGAAATTACATAAAAGCATAAACAAGGAAGTATGAGAATGCTGCACTGTGCATTGCACCACTGAACACTGTTCAAAGGATGTTACACTACAATGTCAGCTCAGTCACAATGCTATGATGACAAGAGAGCATGTTTGAAACCACTGAGCTGTTTTGAATTTGAGTTCTTGCAACTCAGCTAGAGCCTTTTGATTCAAACGCGCACACACAATATGGCAGGGAGTTTGCTTTGTGCAAACATAATCGTAACAATTATATGGACAAAAAGCAGGTATTCAACACACCTTCACTGCCTGGAATTCACCAGATTCCAACACGGAGCTCACATTTCTGAACCCTTTGCGATGTTGTTAGTATCTATTTAGCTGCAAGTGTCACAAAATGACAAACATTAAACCCTGTGTTTACTTTCACTGTCAGAGGATTAGAAATTATGTGACCTCCTGACCTCAGAAACTTCAGTGGTGTTGCCCCCAGGCAGTGGGACGAAGCTGAGATAAGAAACAGAGCCATATGTAAATGTGTCTGTGTGGACTTGCAGGGAGCACAATGGACAGACTGTTACAGTAGTGGTAAACTCCAAACAAAACTGTGTTTGGCGTGTTCTCAGACTGCTGTGAGCAAACACCAACTGACTGCAACTGTAGGTGTTCAATTAAAGGCCACCCGATTCCATATCTGCATCAGTAATAAGAATAAAGTTTTACTTAAATCCTTAAAGCTTTACATAAAATCAACAAACGGAAAGGTCAGTTAAATGTAATTGAAGTCCTAGTGCAAAATTTACTGACAAGTTTGCTTGAAGGGGTTTAAGGTATATTTGCTATATACTGGGGCGATCAGGAAAGATTTTTACAAAACATTTGTTTTGTTTTAGTTTAGATCCCAAAGTGGCAAAAATGCCCTAGACCAACAGACTGGTAGAAAATTGAATCCTAGCACTGCCTTATTTGATGCCAGAGGCCGTGGGTCACATGCAAATTGGCAACCAGAGCAGGTCACCAGTGAAGCCAAGGCATAAATCCCTAAATCTGTCACTTCTCTTATGGTCCCCAGATGATTATGCCAAGAACTCTGTGTTGAAGTCAGTGGAAAAATCCAGTTGAAATTGAAAGTTTTTTTAGTTCTGCTAATATATGCTCTAGTGTGTATTTTGAGTGTATTTGCTTGATTGAAAGATGTCATCTACCCTAAATGTAGGGTGTTTATTTATTTGTTATTGAAGTTGTTTGGGACTTTTTCAACAGACAAGAATGTTGATGAGGTGTAAGGTCATATCCAAGCTTCAGAAAACTGCTAAGACACCCATAACTGATGTCTGAGATGTTTGTCATCACTCACACTAAGATCACCTGGCAGATTTCCGTTAAGCTGAATAGCTTTTCTGTGACACACCTGTGAGCATCTTTGATTAGAACTTGTGATATGAGCATTTGTGTAAGGTTGAGATTCATTTCTGCTGTGTAGTCTACACATCTTTGTATAACCAGTTCTCTTACACACAGCAAGCTGCAATGCACTGTCTGTCCTCACACCTGCCAATTAATCGAGGGCAGCATTACATTTCCTATGGTGACCCTGACAACTACAACATTAAAACCACCATGTGTTAATGCAGTGGCAGGTCAAAAAATCATTAAAGACGTTGAGTTTAGACTACAGTTGCACACAATTATTGAACCTCTATTGCAAATTAGGTGTACTGGCAAAATGTACAAGCTTTTGGCTGTTTGCAATGCAGAAAACACACAAGAACAATCTAAACAGCTCAAAACAACTAATGTTTTAAATGGTTCCTCACAATTCAACACAGCTTTCAATGAAGTCTCAAAATTATTCAACCCCCTGAATTAACCTGATGCCACAAATCAAAATAAGATAAGATGCATCAGGTGTCCTTGAGATAGAAGCCCCTAAAAATACATGACTTGGCCAAGAGTTTGAGGGTCATGTTGAATTATGTTTGAATTATAGCAACAGCAAGTTGACAAAGTCAACAGCATTATCAAAAAAGTTAAAAGAAGAGGTCATTGCCTTTTACAAACAAGGAAAAAGCGGGCATTGGGCACTGAGTGTTCCTAGAGAAGCATGGTTCGCAAGTTCTGGACCTGCCTGAAAAATGAAGCTATCAAGAGCTGCAGCTGGATTTCTGAGGAAGCAGGTGGAGAAAAACCCTTTAGTTCGTGCAAACAACTAGAAGTAGGATTTGGTGGCAACAGGCACTGGGAATCCAATACGCTCAAAGTCATATAAAGCCACAGACGTTCTGGGATTCTGTTCTGCGGACCTTTTAGGGGTCAGAAGTATGTCTGGTGGAAGAACAACAACGACTTGAAACATTAGTTGTGTTCAGCTATTTAAATAGTTCTTTCTTCTCCTTTCAAACAGCTGAAAGTTTGTAAATTTTGCTAATACACCTAATTTGAATAATTTTGAGTGCAACTGTAAGTTATGATGCTAATAGGAAAACAGGTCAGACAGGAAGCTCACTTGAACAGACATTTTAATAAAGATATTAACCACTGCTGGACTACATTTCTAATGTTTCATTTGAATGAAATTTGTAATAAGCCTCTGTCTATGACAGGACCATGGGCATATGATTTTCTGTGTTGGCATTGCTAGTCAAGGGTATGTGTTGTGGGCTGGCCAAGATTATACGTGGCTTTTCCCTTCGTCAACAGTGGGAATGTGACATTGACAAAGTGTCCGTCCTGCCTCCTCATTCTTACCAGCTTGCAAGGGCGCACATGCCAGTGTCCACTTAAGTGCCAACCGGTGGCTGGCCCTGTTTGCGTGTGTAAGTGCATGCTTGCTTGCTGCAAGCGAGCTTTGGCCAAAAGGTTTGTTTGGTGTTGCTGGTCACTTGAAGCCCCAGTGCCAGCATTATACAATTGCCATGCAAGTTACACCAGGAACCAAAACCTCTACACACACATAGCACATACATACAATCTATAATGCTCACAATAACCACCAGTGCTGTGTGTAAACATAGAGGCCTGTTGACACTAAAATACAGCTTTGCAGATTACGTACCGTGAGTCAAGCTGTTTGCTAGCCAGTAAAATATTAGCTTTGGAGTGGTGGCTGTCATGAGCTTTAGGGGACAGACAGTGTCGGGTTTGTATGTGTGTGAAAGAGATTCTGAGTAATCCAAGGGATATGAGGTAATGAATTGCAGCACACAAATGCATGTGCATGGACAGTGTTTGTGTTTGTGTTGTGACCAGTTGACTGTGCCATTAAATAGAGCAGCTCCATCTGTGTTCTCTGGTCTAGTCTCTAAATTGATGGGCTACTGTTTTTCACCTCTTTGTTCATGTTTTTAGCTTCTCAATAATAGTTGCTAACCTTGTAAGAATGTGTGGAGAGATGGCGTGATACATGTACGTGTGTGTGTGTGTGTGTATTAATGTGTGTGCGTGTGTGTGTGTGTGTATGTGTGTGTATATATGCCTGAAAGGCGATCTGTAAATAAACTTTACTTTATTATACTTTTATTTCTTGTGTAAAATACTAGTTATTGCAGCTTTAAACAAAGTAAACTGTTGTGTCCGCTCAAGGGACCTAAACATTTTTGGGTGGGAGCAAATCGGTTTGGAAGGGACTCTAAATCATTTCTGATTAATGGAAACGCTGTGCGTATGTCTCTGTGTGTCCATATAGCATGTGTTTCTCACATGACTGATAGCAGTCAGTGAAAGAGATTCTGAGTAATCCAAGGGATATGAGGTAATGAATTGCAGCACACAAATGCATGTGCATGGACAGTGTTTGTGTTTGTGTTGTGACCAGTTGACTGTGCCATTAAATAGAGCAGCTCCATCTGTGTTCTCTGGTCTAGTCTCTAAATTGATGGGCTACTGTTTTTCACCTCTTTGTTCATGTTTTTAGCTTCTCAATAATAGTTGCTAACCTTGTAAGAATGTGTGGAGAGATGGCTTCAAAACGTTTAGTTTTTCTCTGGAGGATGATCAGGTGCGTCCTTTGGGGTGCTTAATGTGGGTGTGGCTAGAGAACTGTGCCTTTTGTTTTTCTTTCAGCTATCCAACAAATTGGCAAGTTGTCTATTAGCATACATTAACCCATTTGAAGCTTTCTGTGCTACCAGACTGCCAGTCCATCAGTCTTGAGTGGCATGTCAGTTAGCCAACCGGTCAGTCAAGCCGTCCCATGGTGAAATGGGTAACTGTAGACAACGATTGCCCCAGAAGAGAGTAGGGATTTGGATGTGGGGACTGTGTGGAGGGGTTAGCCAACACTTCATTGTAGCCCAGAGCAGCTGTCTGTTGACAGAGCAAATATTCAGTTACCACAGTCATACTTGCTAAAACTACTACTATGCTGCTAGTGACTGCTGCTGCAGTTGCATTCAGATGAGGAATACTGTCGTGCTTATAACTTTTCAACCTTTGTGAGGTCATCAGATGCATCATTTATTCAAACAAACAAACAAACCACCAAATGTTTTTATTTTTCTTGTTATGATTTGTTTATTGTTGATTATCAATAAACTCATTATGTCAAAGATGGTTGACCCAGCACTGGAAGCTTTTGGTGCATCTTGAGTCAATATAAACTGTTGTGCAGGTGTAAAGATTAAATTCATTTGAAACATAAACATGATATTTCCAGTGCATCTGCTTCAGGAAATGGTGATCTGATTTGACTTGATGATGGTTACAGTTATACAGTGGTAGTATTAAAATAGAAGATCTGATCTCAGAACAGCACTTACTTTTAGCTTTAGATAGTATAATCAGAAATTGACTCAGACCTCCTGTCGCTAGATGGCAGTGTTGTCTATATTGACTTTTTTCTTACTCAGAATGTATGTGTATGGTGGTTAGTTCTTTTATACTATGACAATTTACCTTAAATTAGATTTTAAAAAATCGCCTTGTTTACAGTATCGCTGTATATTGAATCATAACCCGTGTGTTGTGATAAATCTCATATCTCCAGATTCTTGCCAGTTCATAGCTCTAGTCTGTAGCTGTACAGCTCCAAGTTTTGACACCTGCCAAATATGACCTGCATAAAAATTTTCCCAAGCTGTTCACCACCCCGTTCACCATGATATTAACAATGCTGTATATTCTCTATGAAAAGAAAAGGGAAGTGACTCGAGTTGACAAATACAATGATTTCAGTTTTTCATGAGCCTACTGTTTGTTAGCATCATATTTCAGCAACTAGTTTCTTCTGAACAAAAGGAAAAATTCTAATCCAGGATTAGAACCAAGTAAGGTGTAGCACCTTTTAGTTTATATGCCCCTCAACACTGGAATAAGTTGCCTGAAAATCTGCTCAAACTGTTGACGCAATTTAGTCAGGGCTGAAAACACTACTGTTACTGTAGCATTCCCTAGTTAGGTACAAGTTAATCTGATTTCCTGCTATTTTTTGTTTTATGGCATTCAATTACAACTTAATGTATATATGTATATGTGTATACATGTACGTGTGTGTGTGTGTGTATTAATGTGTGTGCGCGTGTGTGTGTGTGTATGTGGGTGTATATATGCCTGAAAGGCGATCTGTAAATAAACTTTACTTTATTATACTTTTATTTCTTGTGTAAAATACTAGTTATTGCAGCTTTAAACAAAGTAAACTGTTGTGTCCGCTCAAGGGACCTAAACATTTTTGGGTGGGAGCAAATCGGTTTGGAAGGGACTCTAAATCATTTCTGATTAATGGAAACGCTGTGCGTATGTCTCTGTGTGTCCATATAGCATGTGTTTCTCACATGACTGATAGCAGCCTATCAGTGCCGTATCAGGTTCATGATATGCAGCTAGAATGTGTTTATCATTGTAACAGTTTATGTACACATGCACCCACATAGCAGATTAAGACAAACAGTTGCAACATTACACCACCCTCCACTTAGGAAGGTCTGTATATGTTTTTGAGAGTTGTGTGTTTATGGGATATGGGGTTGTGTTGTTACTCCCCACATCAGTTTTGGACATAAGAAATACTGGTGGAAGGTATTACATTGTATATTATGTATGTTATATCATTATTTTTCATAAAAACGTGGATAGCTGATATTTGTTTTTGTTTGTCCAGAGACGAGGAGCCATCTCCTACGACAGCTCCGACCAAACAGCACTGTACATTCGTATGCTAGGTAAGTATTTCCTCACTTTCATTGTATAAACACATGCATTTTCAGTAGACATACACACGCTTTTCAGACACCTGTAGGTTTTTCTCCTCCACAAACACATCCATTTCTTAATACCCAGTGGCTAGTGAGATGGGAAACTAATGGAGAGAGGGATGTAGAGATTATGAAGAGATGGGGACGCACTACAGTGCATGGCCAGAGTCCACTCAGTCCCTGGCCTTTTGGTAATCTCTCAGTCACGATGGGCTTAGGTTGTGTGTGTCTCTGTAGTGTTCAGTGTCTTAGAAGTTTGATCAGATTGGTTAAGGATTTCATTTGAACCCTAAACAGACTAAAGGTTTGCAGACAGTGTGTGTTTTTGTACATATGTGTGTACATATTAAGTGTGTGTGTGTGGGTCCATTTGCCCAGTGCCACCCTTAAAGACCCTAAGCAGCATAAGTAGTTTAGAAAATGGATGGGAAGATGCGGGGTTTGTAGTTCTGCAAGGCAGATGGAGTCTGATGCATCTAGCAAGCGGCCAGATCAGTCTCACCCTCCTAATCAATAAAGTTCCTGGGGGTAATGGAACGATTAGAGCCTGGGTGTACCCCGCACAACAGTGTCCAATGCACAGATGTGTCATCACATGTAGCCTTTGCCTTTGCTCTAGCTGGGAGCAAGCAGCAAGAAAGAAAGTATAACTGCTCACAGTGTTATCCTGTCAGTTTCATTCTTATTTTTAAGGTTGCTGCTGTGAAGTATAGTGAGTAGCAAGGGAACATTAACGTGTGAATCCAGTTTACTTTAGCTTTCACATAATATTGGTATAGGTTGCTTCTCTTCGGCTTGATAATGCCCTTGAGTTGACTGCTGCCACGTGTCTAGTCACAGTAACAGTCATTTATTGAGCTGACTGAAGGAGCTTTAGCTTTTTAATCATTTTACTTGGCTAAGTATGATTGCAGCCTCATACATCACTGGCATAAAGCATCTGTCTCTTTAGATTTTATATTAAATTGAGTGTGAGGGGAGGCACACTAATGCAGACTGGTGTTTGCCTGGGCCAGGGTTCAGTCTGCCAAGTTAATGCTGATGTGCTTTCAAATAGCAGGACTCAGAGCTTTCGCCACATCAGTTATAATGACATGACCTACATCTACCCCAGAGCACCAGCACTAATGCGCCACAGGGGAAACATGGACCCTGTGACTCTCACAACACACTAATCACCAAAGGACACACACACACACACACACACACACACACACACACACACACACACGTGCTGAACCCAACACATGCAACTGCAGATGTGACGTGTATATAACAGAGGGCACACAGTCAGTGTGTAGCAGAGCATGGATTGTTTTGGTTCATAATTTAGATTTGCATGTGAAATCTTACTGATATGGATTCAGTCTCCACATTCATACAACAGCTTTACAAACATCTTTTCAAAATGTTGAACATTGTTATGCCTTGAATTGTAATTCTTAGTTTTTGGTATTTTGATAGGAGCTTGTCTAGTATTCAAACAGCTGTTTGCAAGTAAGTAACATGCTGACTGGGAGAGCACACTTGTGTGATTGCTTTGAATTTAATTCTAACACACAATGATGACACAGTTGAAAGTGCCATGCTGGAAACATACCATTGCACTGTTTAGCACCTTGATCAGTATTCTTCCATAGTCTTGCTGTATACACTGGAACGATACACTAGCATTTTACTGCATCAGTGTCTTAACACCATCCTGTCTCCTTACTATGCTCTCACTGCTGCTGACTGCAGAAAGTAAGCAGGCTGCCCCTTGTCTGGCCTATCCCTGTTCTTCTGACTACTAAAACAGTCATAGATGTACTATAGATTACTCTCAGATTACTCTCTGAGTACTAATAGTAGAGCAGACTGTCCTGACATGACATCGCATGCTCAGCTGTTTGATTGAATTGTGTGTCTCTTCTGGGACGTGGGAGTGTGTGTTTGTGTGGGAATGTGCCCGCACATTGATGGTACAAGCCAGACTTGGGTCAAATAGTATTTACAGAATAATATTTTCCTCTTGTGCTTGTTTTACTTTGATTGGAGTACCAAATGGATGGGTTTTACCACACACACACTTAACCTAGTGTAGGATAGATTGTCTGCCCACACTCTGAGTTACAAAAAAATGCACTACTGTATTGACTACAAAAATATACACAAAGTATGCACAGTACTGCTGTGGACTTCACCAACCTTCTTTTCTATTAATTTAAAATAACAAGTTCCTAAAAATGTATTAGGCTTTACAATGTAAGTAAGATTTATTCACACAAAGTATTTCACATTAAAATCAACAAACCCAACAAACCCAAAAGGCAAACATGGTAAAAATATAATACAAATAATGTTTAGCAAACAGAAAAGAACATCAGCAATATAGTAACATTTGGAATGAGTTATCAAAGAGTTGTACATTTATCATTGATCTTATAATATTGCTAGAAACCCAGAGTCAGTTTTAGCTTTTTAGAAGGACATGTCAAAGAGTAATATTGTCTGCTGAAAACAGACAGTGTCTGGCTAAGGCTACTGTATCAGCCTGGGTTTAGAGCAGGTGGAGTTTCAGCTGTCTTCGTAATGTCAAATAGTGCTCAGTGCACTGTCTTGTGGTAAAGCCCATATTTGTGGCACTTAAACAAGTTCTAAGTTCTAGCATAATGCAAAAAATGTAAATACTACTTGGTCTAGCACATTCAGATACTTAAAAAAAAAACAAACAATGTGAATCCTGAGGAAATAAGTGCTGATTTCTTCTAGGAGATGTGAGAGTCAGAAGTCAGGTTGGGTTTGAACCAGAACGTAGAAGCTCCCATCCTTACCTGTGCATCGACTTCCGAACTCTCCACAGTGAGTATGAATCACAGCCGTGTGCACTGACTCTCCATTATCAACCTGTAGCTCTACACACTGTTTGTTCCTCTCCAGCAAGATTAACAGATGTTTGTATGCTGCTTTTGTACAGTATTTCACATGATGATAAAGACCAAGGTGTGTCTTAGTGTAAATTTTGTTAGAGGCTTTTTATCAAAGCTTTGTGAATAGGTGTGTAATAAAATAATCCTTTTTATAATCACTGAAACCGTTTTAGAAAACATCAAACGCTTACAATGAAGTGTGCGTGTGTGTGTGTGTTGACTTTTTGACCTGAAAGTAATCCTACCTCCTGCTGACATGTTTCCGGATTGCAGCCACGGTTTATACAGATACAGTGATTTTCTGTGTGTATGTGCATGTGTGAGAGACCACTGACAAAGCACGTCTGCGGTGTGATCCCAGACGAAAGGCTTACGAGTGGGCGGCTGTGTCAGCAGCGACTGTTTGTATATCGCTGTGGCGGTGTCAGATTGCCTTTGGATTTGTGTGACCCAGATGATTCTATGAGCCTAATGAGCAATAAACACATTGAAATAAACATATAATATTGTTTTAAAAAAGCTGCATTTTTCACACGGTATGCCTCTTGTAAATTATTTGCCTGTTTCTGTCTGTGTGCACAGCACGACTGGGCTGCGGGTCCACATCTGCAAGCTCTGCTCCTGAAAGGAGGGTCCATAGACTGCTCAGCTTCCAGCGGTACCTGCACTCATCTCGCCTTCTGCGAGGAGTCCCCCAACAGATACCTCTCCACATCCTGGATGAAGACTACACTGGACAGGCCAGAGTATGTTGCTGAACCGTAACATAACAGGACAAATAGAAATGTGCATAATTTTCTTTAATTAATTATGTGCTTCTTTTTCCCTGTGCTGTAGTGCATGCTGGAAAAAGTCGGAAACTGGAATTTTGACATTTTCCTCTTCGACAGGTTGACAAACGGTAGGTAAACAAAATTGAATTTGAAATTGTGTTTGATAACATCAGTAATGCAGCACTGACTGTGGAACTGAGCATCAGCTTTAGATTTAAAGTGACACCAATGGTGCCATCTATTGGATGGTCAGCTCAGAAGATGTACTAAATGAAAATGTTATTGAATCATTATGTTTTCATACTTGTATTCTACTTGGTAAAGAAAACAATTACTTGTATTTATGCACTTTTGTTTCTAGAGTTTGACAAACTGTTAACAATAAATGGAAAGTTCTGGTGCCAGGTGCTCAAAAAGCATCACCTTTGTACTATACTATATTTTCTTCATTTGAAACCAACATGGTTACCAGTTATATATTTTTGTCCTGATTGGCATGTGGTTCAGCCACAAGTCAGGTTTTGACTTTCAACCAAAAAATCTAGAGACAATGACCACAGTGAAAAATTGCAAACCGGTAATAAGCTGAGGACGAGATGATGTAGAAGCAATAAAGGCAATCTGAGAGAAAGTGGAGGCATCAATAAAATACAGTAAGTTAAAAGACAGGGAATGCACTGATCACTGGGAAACTGCTCACTCACTCTTTTGTCTTCAGGAAACAGTCTGATCACCCTGACCTTCCACCTACTGAACCAGTATGGCTTGGTGGAGCTCTTCCAGCTGGACATGGTCAAACTCTGGAGGTTTCTGGTCATGGTTCAGGAGGATTATCACAGTGACAACCCCTACCACAATGCTGTCCATGCTGCAGATGTCACACAGGCCATGTACTGTTACCTGCAGGAACCCGTGGTGAGAAATGCGAAGAAGACATTTTGATACTTTCTGGCTTAAGGAATTACTCTAAATTGCATGTTAGCTATCTGAAGAGCTACTTGAATTCATTTTTAGTCTATCTAAGCCAGGCTTCTGCAATAAACAACTCACAATACAGTGTCAGTATATAATTTCCAGATGTGAAAGTGCATCAGTGAAGTGAGTACTTGAAATTTGAATAAGTCATCTTTCTGCTGTTGTCTTGTTGTGAGTGCAGCTTGCAAACTCCCTGACCTCCTATGACATTCTGCTGGGACTACTAGCAGCTGCCACTCATGACCTGGACCATCCTGGAGTCAACCAACCTTTCCTCATCAAGACTGACCACTATCTAGCTACACTCTATAAGGTAAAACCACAGAACAGTCACTTGTTAGCGTGCCAGAACTTACCTGTCAATGTACTGAAAATGTATTTGTATGTGCACAATTTCCTCTTTTAAACTTGCAGAATACCTCAGTTCTTGAAAACCACCACTGGAAGTCGGCAGTGGGCCTCCTCAGAGAGACTGGGCTGTTCTCCCATATGCCTGCTGAGGACAGGTCAGTCTGACACTGAAATGTGTACCAACAAAACTCTGCTACACACCATGCTAGATGACATGGATTTATTAAAGCTCTAGTAGAATAGAAGACTAATACCTGAAGGGATTTTGAGTCTCATCAATGCTGAAATCTCTCATTTAAAATGTCTTTTGGACTTAGTACGTTTGGAGAAATCACAGTTTAATTCTTGTACCCAATAAATCTCTTAGGTTTTTGACACCTGGACTTGGAGAGAGTTGTCTCTGCTCTGAATACTTCTGTATTTATGATTTCTTGCTTTTAAATAAATGAGCAAAAAGTCTAGTTAATTTTATAGACAAATGCCACCGTTTGTGACAAATCAATTTGTTAAATAATTGTATTTTGTGACCCCCTCAGCCTCAGTATGGAGAGGGACTTGGGATCCTTAATTCTGGCCACAGACATCAGCAGACAGAACGATTACCTGAGCAGGTTTCGGATGCACCTGGACCAGGATAACTTGTGCTTGAGCAACGGCAGCCACCGACACTTCATCCTGCAGGTCAGTCAATTTCTCTACTATACACACACCAGTTCTGCATCTTAGCAAAACTATGGCATCCTATTTAGTCTTTTTTTTTTATTGCCACTCTGTGCAGATGGCTCTGAAGTGCGCAGACATCTGTAACCCCTGCAGACCGTGGGAACTGAGCAAACAGTGGAGTGAGAAAGTGACAGAGGAGTTCTTCCAACAAGGTTGATCTGCTTTTCTGCTGCTTGTTCTGCATTTTAAATTTGTGCTAATTACAGTTCCTTCCTGTGTTTCTGTGTTTATTCTTTAATGTATGTATATTTCATTATGCTTGTGTAGGAGACATTGAGAAGAAACACAAACTTGAAGTCAGCCCACTTTGTGACAGAGAGACGAACACAGTTGGCAACATTCAAATCGGTGTGTAACTGTTTTTTTTGTTGTGTCCACCTTTCACTTTTTAGTATTCAATATTTAGCCCCTTCTCCTGCCTCTTCTCCCCCTTCAGGCTTCATGACGTATGTGGCAGAGCCGCTGTTCGCAGAGTGGGCTCGTTTCTCCGACACACGTCTGTCTCAGACCATGTTGGGCTACATGGGGCTGAACAAGGCCAGCTGGGGCGGCCTACAGCAGGAACAAACTTCCGTCTCTGAGGAGGCAGAACCCTGCATAGCTGGCACTGACACAGAAGATGGCAACATGGCTGCAGCCGCAAGAGGAACCAGCTCCAAAGAAATACCTCAGGGAAGCAGAGAATCCTGACACTCCTCGTGTGACCTTTCACCTCAACCTTCTTACTCATGACCCCGGCCTCAGGGCCTCACCACACACTGGAGGTGTGTGGGGCATCCAACAGTCCCCATCTGATTCGAACATCTTATTTTGTTGGTTTTTGCCTCCCATCTTGATTAACCACTGATTTTATTTAATTTATTTAATTTTTAATTTTTTTGGCATAGAGCAATACATAGATACCTCATTTGGCTACTGCTGTATTTTCTTTTATTTGCTTTATTTATTTGTCCACTGTAGTTTTGGCATTAGTGACTGAACACACCACTTTTGTGAACCTTATAAGGGGAAAGCAGTATAAGACATTTTTCTGGTATTTTGAAGTGCCATTTGAAAACAAAGATTTTAAGAATGATCTGAACTGAATTGACTGAGACAACTGGAGTATTCAGACATGACACCCTCCTAAGACTTTAGAGTAATGCCGTGTTGCATTTGTATTGAAGATTCTTCCTTATGTAAAAACGAAAAAAAAAAAAATGTGACAAGCCCGGTCCTTTTGCTGCCTCTACGAAGACTGTTTACGCATATCCTTGTTTGTTGTCTCTTTCCCATGAACTGAAGTGAATCATGTCAGCTCCACGGTTTGCCTTTGAAGCACAGATGTGAAGAACCACTTGTTTGAACTGTCATCCCACTGTTGAAGCCATGAGCAGAACCTTATTCAAACACACCAGATGCCATAAGAAACTCCACCTGTGCTAAAATGTGTTCTTGCACTCCCACATAATGGTGGTGTTGGATGTGCAGCTTCGTCTCCATGACATCTCCAAGACACCCTGTGAAGGTATTATAGAAATTAGCCCTTTTCTGATGTTTCTGAACCTTCCAGTGCTGGTTGAACTCAGAGTAGCTTCCCTCCCAGACTGGAGATCAGTTAACTTTACTGCACATGCATCTCACCTGGAACTCAACACAACTCGACACGCTCAGGGTTTTGCCAGTTTCTTATCAAGAGTGAGAGGGGGAGGAGCTAAGTGGGGGTAATGCAAGGTTGTTATTGTTTTTTGGCTGGCTAGGATCTACTGAAGGAGACTCTCCCTCTCTGCAGAATGTTTCTCATAGCCACATGCAACCTAAAGGACTGCTCGATTGATGCCTTATAACTATGCACAAACTATGCTAAGTGACCAAACCAACTCCTGTTCCCATCAAGTGCATGGTGTGCTCGTCTTTGAATGCACTGTTCAATCCCTTTGCCTTTTTGTTGTGAGGAACAACTCCAGCTGTTCATTTTTCGTTTGTTTTGTACGGAAACAAAAGTCGAGTGACTTTGAACATTCCATTTCTTTGTTTGGTCTGTCTTCTTTGATTCTGTACAGTGGCACAAATTGTGTTTGTGTTTAAACATTTTGAAAGATAACAGGTGCTTTTCTTACTTTAGTTGATTTGTATTTTGCTGTAAGTGCTGTAAGACTGTTGAAAAAATTGTTTACAATTTGTTGCGACAGCCATTTTGGGAAGACCTAAGTGTCAAGCCAGATTTTGTAAAGGCTTTGCTGTATTGACCTTTTTGATACATGCCTGTTGCAGTTACAGTTTGAATAATAAAACCTGTTGACAAATGTCTGACTTTCACACGGTTAAGTAATTAATTACATATTAATTAATCTAAATGATCTCTTTTACACTTAGCTCAGGCGTTACTGTCGAGAACCTTTGCCTGATGCTGTTTAGGAATGAAGCTAACTTAAAGATTAAGGTGAGTGATTTTCTGTATTTTTGTTTCTTTAAAAAAAAAAGACTAAACCCAACAGTGAGCTACGCCTGCTCACTTCCAGAACTTTATTTTAGCTTTTGTATTTGCACCATTGACCTCCATTAAAAACGATTAAAAATGCACCAGTGACGTTTTGAAATGGATTTGGCAATAAAGAGTCAAGTCAGAAGTGCTGGTTGTTGTTTTGGAGCTAAAAAAAGTTATGGTCACATTTTTTATAATAGTGTGACCATAATTATGTTTTTAAAAAATCCTTGGCCTAATCCTTTCAGGCCAGGTGACTGCAGATGTTTGCATTTCAATCATATGAACATACAAACAGGCAAGTCTGTCCAGATAAACGTTTATTTCAAGATTTGACAATTTAAATTCAATTTTCATGAAGTCAAACTCTTCTATAAATTCTTGAATAAAAAAATAATTTTGATTCAAGTTAAATCACTTGATTACTACTGATACATCACGTTCCCCTTGCCTCATAAAATGGAAAAGTTGAAGCAGCATTTACATTGACAAATAGTGATAGTGACAAATCAGAATTTGTAACAATGTGCAATCAGTTAGTTGGAGCGAAACACTGCCTAAAAACCTCACGACACTAAAAACTCTGTTCTCAAACATTTTCAAATGGATGTATGAAAATGTCATTACTGGCACAAGAACATGTTTCATACCTTGAGATACTGATAAGTGTGTATACCTAGGACATATGACTTGGTTAAATAAGCAAAGGAAATTAAATATTAAGCTGAGGTTCTGGGAACTGTTTTGCAATAAAAGACAAATTGTATCAAATACAATACAAATACTGATAAAGTATATGTACAGTCAATAAGCTGAAGCTTAACAGCTATATTGTTGTGTCCTCACCATTTAAGGGAAATAAAATAGGCAGACACACAACAAGGTAAAACTTGGCAGTGAAAGGCAGAATCTCGCAAAGCATCACTGCAATGTCTTTGGTTCAAGTGTACTGCAGTAAATACAGAAATAATGTCAGCTAAAACTGAAATGCACATATATGAACTCTGAACTCGATTCCACTTCCACAGGCTTAACAGAGCCTCACAACATAATTAACCTAATTAACTGTTAAAAACAGAATTATATACCTAACAACATAAATGAATGGATTCCACACATAAATTAATCTACAAGTTAGCATACATAAATAAACAATGCAGCACAATAACTCTAAAGAAAGTGCTCCCTTTCTTCTGTGTTAGAAGAACTATTTTATACCGTTTACAGACCACTTAAAAATGGTAATTCTGACAAACTGTACTATGTGCAACACCTTTAACACACATTATGGTTTAACAATAAAGCTAATAATGCTGTAGTGTTGCTTCAACATGCATGTGTGCCTCTGACACTTTCACTGAGGAGTGATGAATTTTAACTGACAACAAAAAGATATTCAGTTAAAGGAAAAACACAGGTGATTTTTAATATATGGTAGTTTTTTCACCACTCCCATAAAGAGTAAGATCTATAATATTTTTGTAGTTTAATAATAGGGGTGTAACCATCCTCCATATCCATGGCTCCGATCAAACCTTGGTTTTTGTTTTGCTTTTTTTGGGTGGTTGGCCCCTCTCAAAACACAGATGACCTGTACTGTCCCTGAACGCAGCGTGCCAGAACAGCAGCTGATAGACCACGAATGCTATTTTGGACACACGGTTACTTTCTTAGCTTAAAGCCTGCACAAAGAGACAGATCCTCTTACAACAAGTCATATCAGATTTCCAGGATACTGTTACAAATACTAGAAGTTGAATGTCTCCAATGGACTGGTGGTGTGATGGGAAAGGGGGTGAGACTGTGGAAATGTCTCTTGCAGTGCAGTTTCGGTCTTGATTTCTGAGACGCTGCACCCTTATTTAATAGCTTTCAGACAACAAAGGTGTTCTATAGCACAGACAAATAAGTTGTGACAGGCTCTGGATTCAGAGGCGTCACCACTAGTAGTTGCAAATCATTGTTGGGTCTCTTTATGGGATCTTTTAACCTTAACTCAAATATACAAAACCACCAGCCTCATCCTTTACAGAAAAAAGTGTTTACGTTTATATAACAGAAAACTAAAATAAGTTATGAAAGTGCAAAAACATAATGTTAGTGTCAGATGCAGCACTGTGAGATGATGGATTGGAACAACCTATCACCTAATCCAGGCAGAATCCCTTGTCCTTCCTCAAAAACGGCTGATATTAAAAAGACAACAACTTCTGGAGCTCAAGTTCAGAGTCACCTGTTCAGAGCTGCTTCCTTTTTCCAGTTGCTTTCAACATGTGTTGCCCAAACTGTGAAAACAAGACATATCACATCCATCACATTACATTAGTTTCATTCCAATGAAGATGAAAAAATATGTGACAATGGACTCTAAAATTCTACTTTCAATCTTATATGCTATAAAGTATAATTGGTTGAGGTTGTAGTGTCATGGCATTGGTCATGCCAAAAACACATCGTCTCATCTTCTCTCACCATAGGTGTTTCAGTTTGAGGTTTCTTGTTTGGAATGGGAAATTTAAGTTCCTCTTTGTCTCCACTATTGTGTCGATATTGATGGGCAAACTTGCGTTTCAGGGCCTCAGCAATGAGAGCTGCAGCATCTACTGGCTCGCTGGACTTTACTTTGGTGTCACCTTCCACTGAACGACTATGAAAACACAGACAACAATTATAAAAAGACTGCCTGTGTTATGCACAAACATGTCTTTTTATTTACAGCAGTTATACACGAAGGTGCAAAAGTATATTTGAATGTTACAAACAACAACAAGTTTAACTCAATTTCACATTTTTATCTCGGTTCTTATTTTGCTATAAGGAATCTCTAACACAACAGTAATGCAAATAGCTGTAAATATAAATTTGTTGACTTCAGAATCACTGTGTGCATCTGGAAGAATGAATGTGTCTGACTTCACCTGTAACCAAAGTCGTGGCTTACCTTTTGACTGATCGCAACTTCACTTTTTTCATATCCTTCAGGACATCAAGCATGTTAGGGATTTCTGCTGTCCTCGAGTCCAAAACTGTTTGGGTCTCCGTCTTCTTCCCTCTACGCTCTTTTATCAAGTCAATGGCTGAAAATGTCCGCTGGAGATTTGGGGGTGGGGGTGGTGGTGGGGGTGGGGGCGGTGGTGGAGGTAGGTTACCACAGGGTGGAGGGGGAGGAGGTGCTCCTGGGTTAGCAGCTGAGGATGACCAAAAAGAAAAAGGAATATTACTCCTTACAATATTACTGCTACAATGTGAAAATCTGCTGCCACCCAGAGGACAATTTCCATTACTACAGTGCAGTGAGAAAAACAAATCAAATGCTTTCACTCAACACTGGTCAGTATATGTTTTGTGTTAAACAATACCTGGCTGTGCAATCTTTTCCTGAACCAGTACAATCTGGGCTATCTGATGTCTGAGCTTGGCGAGTTCATTCTCCAGCGCGCTGATCTTCTGAATGGCCTCATCATTGGCATTTGTTGGTCCCTGAGGATCTTGAGCACCTTGATGTAAGCTGGGTAGTGATATCTGACGGGTTAAGGATTTTCTCTGAGGATGAGGCTGGCGGGCTCGAAACATGAGTCCTGGTGGTAGTCCTGACCTGTTTTTTTTAAGGCCATTTGGTATTACAAATATTTTACATATTCACAGTTTCACACAACAGTACTCACAAAGAACTTCACCTAGATCTTCCAAAGTAGTCTTCATTCTCCTCATCATCCCTGTCAATCCAGGCGATATCAGCCAGAGAGGCCACCAGACAGTTCTGCCTTCTGGTCCCAATCAGGACACCAGTGTCCTCAGTGTATGGATAAAGCTGCCAGAGATAGAGAAACCAGATTTGTTCAACATTCAAACAAATAAGCCACAAAAATCATGGCTGAGGAGAACACACCCAGCCACGCCTTACAACAATGCATTTAGAGAACTAATGTTTGCTTAAAAATGGTGTTCAATAATAAAGTGGTTACTAGTTAAAAATGAGAACAGCCCAGAAAGAGAAGGGGAAGGAGAGACTGTTGTTAATGACAGGTTCAGGTAGGTGAGAACGTCTGTAGTCAGCACTGGTTTGCTGAAAGTTGCTGAACAAACTGACCTAAAGCAGACATTCTGCATTCTTCATAGATAGAGAGGGTAGCTGGAAATAGAAGAAAGGAGAAAGTACAGCAAAGAGAAGAAAAAAGAAAATCAGTTATTATACTTACACGCCACAAAACTGAAAAATTCTAATGGCTGACTTCTTAACATAAATAATAAATATAATAAATACAATCAACGTTAAGAAGGAAACCTGTCTGATTTAATCTACTTTGTTTATGGTTCATGAATAAAAACAGACAGGTAAGTTGAAGAAGGTGTGGGATGTGTTGTCACATGACAGAGACACGGTACCACTGGTACACCACTCTCACCTGAAAATGAACCCTGGGGCAGGGTTTAAGAGGAAGACTAGTAGCTATCCTTCTTACAATACTTCTGGAGGATCCATAAGGCTTGGCGGATCCAAAAACCTGCAAAATAAAATATGTAATACAAGATTATTATAAAACATACAGGAAACCAGCCAATTCCATTACTCTATTGTTGGTACTTAATAAAGGACTTTCAGATGAGAACAGGATAAAATGCCAGTATAGGGGTGTTTCATAGTTTGAGTCACAAAATCTAACTCTAAAAAGCCTAGAAGCTGTTTTTAGCAAACATTTACTGAGTCAGACAAAAACACCATCTATCACATACCAAGTCCATTTCAATCCGTGCGCAGTCTTTATTCATTTCTGTGGTTGTGTTTCACAAGGGCAGGTGAACACATACTCTGACATCAAGGGCATCGTCACCAAACAGTCATCTATAAGTAGCACAAAAGAGTGGTGGTGCATTCAGATTGAATAGCTTTGAAGCCAACAAAAACTGAACTAAACAATGTCTACTAAATGTGCTTTATGCTGATGTAGACCTGTGTTAAGATCCTCCAGTACCAACACTGACATAAATTCAGTACGTGCTTTTACTGGTATTGGCCAATTTACTCTAAAATGTACAGTACAGTTAGTTTAATGTCAGGTAGAATATAAGTAGTAGTAGTAACTGTCTAAGTAGCAATGATAAAATGTGTTATCTTTAGATCAATTACATTAGAAATTAAGTTGCCTATCGCAATGAAACTGGATGCAAATCCATCACTTGTAGAAAAACACACAGTGGGATGCAGGTCAGTAGGTACTACTGACTAGCTACTGGATATTGCAGCTGTCAATATATAATGCAAAAGTTGTAAAACCACTGATGTTACATTAGCTTATAATGCTATCACCAATAGATGACACTGTCCTCTTGTCTTGAAGATAAGTTATATTTGACACAAGACAAGTGCCGACTAAGATCAACATTGATAAAGAACTTCAGAGTGCTTTCTAGCTATCTCTCTTTACGGCGGTACAATAATCGAGACGCAGAATGCTAACTCTAAGCTATTTTTTAAGCTACAGTTTAAGACGTCACAAAACTAAATAAGGACGCACGCAGGGACGTGTACTGACCCATTCGCACTCCTGACAGACGTCGGCTCACACTCATATCATGCCTATAACATGCTAAGCTAAATAATGCTAACGGCGGGCTAGCTAACTTTAACCAAAATTTACAGTTCCTGATAAATTAATTAGAATATGTCGAAGACGTTACACCTAACGTGTACTAGCAACTATGTGTGTTAACGTTGTATCCATGTTCGAAAAATGGCAATTTGTGTAACTTTGAAAACAACTTACCGAGTGTTTCGCTAGCTGACAACTTCCTAAATGTTTCCACCTTGTCACTAATGGGATGTCCACTGCTCGGGAGGTGAGTAATGCGGGAAGACTCATGGAATACATTTTGACTGATAGGTTGTAACTATAGAGGGCCACCATTGGTTACTCATGTTGATTGACATACAAAGTCACCAATAATGACCAATCTTTAAACCTAACTCTCTTGTGGTTGGACTTTGTATCAGTCGATCAAATTACGTTGTCCAATCATATGTCAGTAACTTTGTGAACGTTTGATATATATACCTATGTTCCCCGGCGGAATTGTGTCTGGTTTAAACTATAGGGATCCTCACGGAAAACTGGGATGTCAACAGTCACAAAACAGCTGTACCCACTGATGTGCCACAAAACCTAAACACTATGAACAGCTGCTAGCTAAACAAGCATAGTAAAGAAAGGGGCACAGGCCTAGCTTTAGTGAAATTATTTTGACACATTTGTTTTTAAGGTTTCAGGACGTAGCAGTTCGTTGTTA
Organism: Ctenopoma multispine; assembly: GCA_034779795.1. NCBI lineage: Eukaryota > Metazoa > Chordata > Actinopteri > Anabantiformes > Anabantidae > Ctenopoma > Ctenopoma multispine. The sequence goes on along the minus strand of JAUYWH010000012.1, from coordinate 20,284,498 downwards.
CGTTGTTTTTACATCTGTCGTCGCAGAGATCGACTGCTGGTGTCTCATGATTTCACTGAAAACTGAGAAAAAGGTATGCTATAATTGTCAGGTAGCGTTAGCTAGCCTAGCATAGCTGCTGAATCGCTCGTATAACACGGTGTGATTTGAGGTGAGGCTGGGGGTCGTATTAAGTATTTTTGTCAAAAGCGAGCGTCTATATTTTAGCTTTTGAATATTACTTCAGTGTGTTAATCGTAAAACACTGAATCAAATCGCATACTTAAAATAATACCAAAGCATGTTATTTTTTTGTTCTTTGGCAACAAATATCTTATTAATGCATTACAATCAGCTCATTAACATTACACAGTTCAATAATTAGCCAGATTGTGTAGCAACACCTTTCAGAGGTTAATATTGATTTAAATCTTTAGAAATTCCAAATGAGTTAAACGTGATCCAACGTGACGATGACTATAAATGTTTATTGGTTAGTACATGTTGTTTTATTTTCTGAAGTTGATTACGGATATGTGTTTTCTGTTAGTTTTGCCAAGATTGGTGGATTAATTGAGTAGTTGTTTCATTATTTGTCTGTCCATGTCCATGTCATGCATGAAGAAAAGATTCCAATCATTCACTGTTTTTTTTATTTTATTTGTTTATTGTTCTATCATTGCAAGCATTTTTACACTTTGTACCAGTGATCATAAAAAGAAAACTGAAAATGTTACTTTGGACAAAACATTTTGTATTCATGACTTCATTTACAACATTTTGTAGTCGTAACAAATAAGTTAGGTGATATACAAATTGATGATGTTTTAACAGTTACAGGTAGCTGCAGCCTTGGTTTGTCAGCTTTACCTTTTCTTATCTATTTCAGTAGAGTGAAGACATTGGTTTGATGTGTGTGGCATCAAGACGAGTAGTACCATGAGTGCAGAGGTGGATGCACTGACTGTGGTGAACCAGCTGCGAGATCTTGCTGCAGACCCCTTGAACCGAAGAGCCATAGTAGAAGACCAAGGTTGTCTGCCTGGTCTTATCCTTTTCTTGGACCACCCAAACCCACAGGTCGTCTACTCTGCACTATTGGTAAGAAGTATTCATCTACATATTAACATAAAAATCCTTCATTGTACAAATAGTTGTTGGTATTGCAGAAAGCAAAATTTACACAGATCAGCCATGACTTTAAACCTGCTATCCATCACAGCTGTAGTCAACAGGGAATAAATAGTAAATAATTTCACCAATACCTCCTATTCACAGTCTCAAGCTCACCCATGATGGCTTTAATGTCCACATATTTAGAAATACTGTAAAATAGTAATATTCGCTGTAGGTTTTGTGGTGTAAACACAACAGAGTCTTTATATAAGAACTTCTCCCTATTTCCTCCATCACTACCCATTTTTACATTAGATGACTTATATTGTGAGTGCACATTTAAGGGATTTTACATAAAAGCTGCTCCTTCATGGTAATCAGTGAAGTGTAAAAACAGGGTCAGTGCATGTGTATAAATACTGGTTGTGTAATATTCTGTATCTGTTGCCCATTTTAAAAGCTTGCCCTCAATGTGATATCACAGTGGGTCTGTCAGCTTTTAGTGCTGGGTAGATAACAGTTGCCCTTGTCCTTGCAGGCCGTGCGCTACCTGGCAGAATGTCGAGCCAACAGGGAGAAGATGAAGGCCGAGCTGGGTATGATGCTGAGTTTGCAGAATGTCATGCAGAAGTAAGTCCCTGTCACTACCACATCTCACACACATGCTCGCTGTGCACTTTCTTTACATAAAACCTTAACCTAGGATTTCTTTTGTGTTGCACATACAATGTGCGCCTGTCTGCAGATTTTTCAGGCAGGATGACGCCCTTCCATTTAGCATGTCAGGATGAAAATGATTAAAGTTGAATTAGAATACGGTGGCAAACCAGTTAAATTGCTGTTTCTGCATGTCATAGATTTTAATTAATTCTGCCACCTCTCTACAATTTCTGTCTCTGTGTTCACTTGTGTGTTTTTACAGATGTAGGCTTGTATTTGGTCTGCTTGTTTTTTGGTGGAGTTAGCAGGTTATTTTGCAAATGTGGCTAAATCTGCACATGGTATATGATAAGGGTCATATTGTTTTTAGTAGAAACATTGTATGCATTTTATTTTTATAAAAAGAACATGATAAACCCATTCTGGGCATAAAGTATTGGAGGAAGGTGTTGTGCTCCAGGTTGCTGGTCTTGCCCAAGGGTTTATGGCAGTTTTGCTAAGTGACAATTGTTCATCATTAGCACCCTGACAGGAATAGACCTATGTTCAGATGGTTGACTGTAGCTTGTATGGTTTTGTTTATCTCCTGTGGCAAGCTTCATACTTGCCCTGGAGTAAGCTAGTCACTTCAGCTAATCGGGGGTGGCATCATGAGGAGCCCTACAGTAATTGTATCACAGTCCAGTCAACAGACTTTGAGTAGAGGTCGATCATAGCTGGGCAGAGTGGGAACACATGGCTGGGGGGAAACATCTAGCATAGTTGCCAAAACAAGTGTGAATTCTATTTTATTTCTTCAAGTCATTAAGAGAAGAAGAAAACCTTGGCTCTTTTTGACGTTTAAAATGATAAATAAATGAGCAAAACAATTGAAGAGAGTTTTGGTTTGCTGAAAGAATGATGGGCTACCACAGAACCAGAGTAGTAAGGTGTTATAGTGCTGGGGCAAGACCAGGCTCCCAGAGGGAAGCCATGCCAGACAGCTGATGTCATAAGTGGTTACTATAGAAGGCGTGATGACTTGGTGACATATAAAGCAGTAAAGCCTGCAGGAAAAATCCCAGGATCCCTAAAAAAATATTAGTTCTAGCAATGTGACTGCAACTGACCTCATGTGGCTTCTTTAAGGAAAACTGCTGCCCACTGAAATTTGATGCTCTGCTTCTTTTTTTTTTTTTTTTTTACCTCAAAGGGCAATAAAATATCAGTGCAGTGCAGAATATAATTCATCAACATGACTTTGAGTGTTATGTTGTGGAAGGCAGCTTTGTCTTTTGGTACATTACATGGTTATACAAAGAATACTTACATTGCTCAGTCAAACACTGAAGTCCACAAGACTACATTCTACTTTTTATTACTGTTACACATGTACTTACAATTACACTGTGTCTGCTGTTCGACTGCACACATGTAAACCACAATTAAACAAGTTAAGACTAATTTCTCTGAACGTGTCCCTCTCCTTTTTCATTCTCCCTCTTCAAAGGAGTTCTTCACCTGGGGAGACCAAGCTGCTGGCCTCTGAGATCTATGAGATTCTGCAGTCAGCTGGTAAAGAAGAGGCCGAACAGGCGGAGGCCGCTGCTGCCTCTTGCCGGCGTAAAGCCCACTTCTTCCTGGGCTCCAACAACAAGAGGGCCAAAACAGTGGTGCTGCACATTGATGGACTGGATGACTCTGTAAGTGAACATACTGTATCCAGGAATCAAGGCAACACATGCACACATACAGCGGGGGAAATAAGTATTTGACACATCAGCATTTTTATCAGTAAGGGGATTTCTAAGTGGGCTATTG
>JAUYWH010000012.1:20267095-20280843 GCA_034779795.1 Ctenopoma multispine | reverse complement strand
TTGTATGAATTCAATATTTGGCTTGATGGCAACATCTGGTGGAAATTTTGCATCAATAGCCCACTTAGAAATCCCCTAACTGATAAAAATGCTGATGTGTCAAATTCTTATTTCCCCCGCTGTATCTCCTCCTGGTGAGCTGCTGCTGTCATGATCACAGTGTGCTATAGTGGTGTTTGTCTAGCACAGGATAGGAGGGTAAAGCAGACCTGCTGTAAATGTCAGACAGTGAACTGTGGGACACTGAGACTGAACCTGAATGCTGCTCTGCAAGATGCTTACACCTAGCCAGATTACATTGCAGCAGGCAGACAGACAGCCTCTGCTGGGTCGCATCACTGTCATTAGAGTAGAAACACACATCACTATGTCAGCTAGAAACTGTAGCATGTTGTATGTAGCAACTGAATGTATAATCATAGATGTTAATGTCGTTTGAACTAATTCAACTGCAGCATGTTCTGCATCATTCACATTTCCAATGTGCCTTCAAGCCACAGTCATCTCTTATCTCGTAACAAGTTGAACTCATACCTTTCACCCGATTCCTGTCTGTTATCAGACTCGAAGGAGCCTGTGTGAGGAGGCGTTGCTAAAGATCCGAGGGGTCATCAGTTTCACCTTCCAGATGGCTGTCAAGAGATGTGTTGTCAGGATCCGCTCTGACCTTAAAGCTGAGGTATGTGTCCGTCCAGATGGAGAAGACCACCCAGGAATTTAAGGATATATTAAGTCCTAATTTTGTAATTATGATCAATACCAGTTGCTTCATCCTTTATCCAATTTCAGTTGATGGCAAAAACACTGCTTTATCAGTACTTACTTAGATTAGAAAATATGCTTGTGATGATATTGAAAGTGGGGAAATCTGTCCTTCTGTCATTGCAAGTTTCTAGGGCAGAAAGTTACTTTTTAGTTAATTTTACTATTGGTATTTAAAGATGGCATGTTAAGTCAAAAATAGACTGGTTTGCCTTTAAGAGACGAAGATGCTTAACTTAACTAATAGCGCTGATACTGATTTTGATACCAAAAGCACCAAAGACAAAAATTGGGAAGCTGACCAAATAGCATAGTCCATCATACTGCTTGCATGATTTTAATTAATTATTAACATTTTTTAATCATTGCATTAAATACTCTACATGTTGTTATTATTACAGGCATTGGGCACAGCAATCAATTCCACCAAAGTAATGAAAGCTCAGCAGGTGGTGAAAACAGAAGATGGAGGAGAGGTAAGACTGTACACTTGAAGAAAATAATGCTCTCTCTGCTTTTTATCCATGTGGTGTGTTAACAACTTGCATCACATATCCCAGTACAATTAACCTGAATCTGTCAATTTTTAACCAAATGTGTGAACTATTTCAGAAAGAAACAATCGCTCCTCAATTAGCTTACAGGTTACTTTAGTAGTGTATGTACAGTTTGGCCAGCAGAGGTCAGGCTTAGCTCAGTAATGTTTTCTAACTGTGATGATGTTCTTTTTGCCATTTGTTTAAATATGTCTTATTTGTGTCTATGCAGCTGATCTTGCCATTTCAGGAGGACTCGGCAGTGCTGGTGGAGGAGAACACAGATATCCCAGACTACCTGCCTGAGGAGGAAAGTCCGTCCCAGGAACAGGATAAAGCGGTCACGCGCGTAGGCTCTATTACAGATGGGATGGGCTGGCTCAGCACAGCCGCCAACTTCCTGTCCCGCTCTTTTTACTGGTGACCACTTCCTGTGTTTATGTCTCTGCTACCTATTTACCCAGAAAGCACCATCCAGCTGCAGCCTTTGTCTCTCTACTTAGTCCCAGATGAAACCAAGCCTTTCAGCCCCATAGTAGTCCATTGTCCCGTCTGCAGAGCTCACAGAGCCATGTGCACGCAACAAGTGCTGGACTGTTAAGCAGACTCTAAATTAACTTTATTGTGTGCATATATCAAGCTACAAATCCCTCTACTGGCTGCATATGTATCTCACAAGACATAGCCAGAGAACTTTTAATCAGCAGAAACCAAATAGCCACTGAAAATGTGTGTCCCTGACAGAGATCGAGTTGAAATGTGGCAGGTGTATTTAATTATTTTCAGGATGGTTTTGCGTACGTTAAAAATTGGGAGTCCCTTATTTGCATGACCTTCCTCCATTTATTTTTCTCAGTCAGTCATTTTACTATAAATATTATATTTTTTTTCATTCTTCCATTTCTTAATTGATTTCAGTTTTTAAGCATGCTATGAATATTTTGTGCCAATCCTGCCTGATCCATGGTTATTTTGCGTGCCTTTTTGACATAATTATTTATTCAACATTCATTCAAATGCTTTGAGAGCTTCAAGCATGTCATATTTAACATTACCCTCCCTGCCTCCCCTCACTTTTTGTTCATTGAAGGTTATCACTTCAGTAGAAATAGTAAACTAGCCACCAGCACGGCGCTGTCGCCCATTCAGCCACTAGCTCACATACACAAGACCGTTTGATCGATAGTGAAAGACCAACTGATTATCTGTTTGGCTGATTAGTATAACTTCCCTCACTGCACTTTGTTCTTTCTGCCACAAATCAGGACTCTTGTGATGGTACTAAAATGCAGGAAAAAATGTCAAATGGGAATCCTGCATCGGCAGTGAGTTGCCTGACAACTGATGGGTTAATTGCACAGACTTTAGGCTACCTCTGCTTTCAGTGTCCTGTCTCACATCAGTATCATGGTCTTAGTTTAGTGAAACCCTAGATCTGCATGGTGAAGACAAACTTGTGAGCTGCATGCTTGTGTACCTGCACTTCCACTGACATTTTTTACAGTATTGTAGCCCCACTCGTTCAGTGTAGTTTTCAGTTTAGCCAGCAGTGTCCTTAAAGCAAAGCTTATGTTGCGGCGCGCGCTCACACACACACACATACAGCGAACTCACTAATGCTGTCATATGAGCAGTAATGCTATACTGCAACAGGATGTGGGTATGTACATTTTGTAAATGGTGCCTGATTCCCTAAGATCTCAGACCTTACATGTGATGGATATTTTTTTTCTGTTTTTGTAATATTGTCACAAATTACAATAAGAGTTTTTAGGAGCTAATGCTAATGCCACCATGTCTGGTCAATGACATTGATTCCCTAATGCTTTCTCCTGATTATTTAGCCCCTACAATCTTGTTACTCACACTAAGTTTAATTATCTTCTCAAACTTGTGTCAGCCTCATTAACAATTATTGCACCCTGTGCTGACAAAGTGATTCTTTTTCCGGCAGTGCAGAGGTGTTACAGTTGGTTGAGAACAGTGCCGTAGAGTAGTGGCACAGAATGACCTGAATACCCCAAATCGATGGTGGCTAATTTCTGGAAAAGCAATAATATTTTTTGAATTAAATGTAGTGACTATGCTTCAACAGTCTTTGAAATAGTGGTTTGAATAAAAGGTATTAGTTTAAAGTTACACTCACCATCAGTATTAAACATTTTTTTATTTGTTCATTTTGCACATTACTAAGTTGCATCAACTAATTTCATTTTTAATATTTGATTTCTCAGCTCATTCATCAAAGAACACATACTTGAACATTTTTTTCTTGAACAATTGTCCTGTGTGTAAATTTTTCTTTACTCAAACTTTACTAAATTTGCCACATCTGTAAGGTTGACAAAAAGACTGCAAACTAAATCCTCAAATGTAACTTCATGTGTACAGAAACCATGTGACATCAAATGTAATATAATGTAATGCAGAACTTAAACTGTAGATTCCCATACACTGTTAATGGAAATGATAAATTTCAAATTAAAATTTGTCTGGTGTTTCTTTTTTTTAATGCTAAGCATTCCTTTTTATTTAGTTCTACTGACTATGGCAAATGTTGACCTTTGGCTATGTTCATGATACTTCTCTCATCTTTCTGGCATTTGCAGTGGTCACACCAGTGCTCAGACCTCACTTTATCAAATCAAAGTGCTGAGGGCAGCAGCCATTCTGAGCAGAGAGTAAATTCAGTTTTCTTTACTGGTGCATTAGGAAGGTGCCCCAGGGCAATCCCTGGGCCTGACCACCATCTTCCACAGCCTGGGTGCTGGTAGGCAAGTACAAGCAGCAGCCAGCCCCAGCTGGAGGCCCTGGAGCCACTGCTGCTGCTGCTGTGCCTCCAACGGGATGCAGTGCCAAGCAGGAGAGGAGCCCTTCACTGCGTTCACTGCCATCATATAGATTGATGGTGACTAGAAGATTTAATATTAATTATGGCCAAACAGTGAATTTGTTCAAACAATTTAAATTTAACCTTTCCTTATACTTAATATTCATTTAAGAAAACTGCAACTGTTTTATACCAAACACATAAGACAATTTTAATATTTCGCCCATTAACAATCTTATCTGAAGGTCCATTCAGCAGCTGTTTTGGAGGATGTTGTAACTCTATTTTTTCAGATCTCTTACTTTTAAGGCAACAGGATTACTAAAGGCCTTAAAGGTTAAGCCCCAATGTTTGACCTCTGTAGTATTAAACATCTAAAAGGCTGTCAGCATGTACAACTAAAAATGTCAGCATTACAGTGCCACAGACAACCAACTGTAGGTAATCATCAATCATTGGGTGTCTGAGGCCTGTGAGACCTCCAAGCCCATATTTCCCACACGTCGCCACTAGAGAGAGACAGTAATCCTGAAAAAGATGAACAAATGAAGTGTGAGGTCTACAGTATAATCTCAAAAGCATCTGATGAAACAAACTTGTTTGTAATTAGAGGACCTTAGATTCCTAATGCTATAGAGCCTTGCTGAAACTGAATTTTCCATCTGGTCAGCTTGAGCTTGAACAGGATACATCTTAAGTATTAACACACTGCAAAACATGATATATAACATCTGTACAGTATTTCAGCCATAAGGTTGTTTTTTAGTAGTTAATAGAGTATTCACCATTCCACTAATGTGCTGCAATTTTCAGTTTTAAATGATTTTCTTTAAGGGTTCATATTGTGACTTAATGATATTTCTACTCTCAGATGTTTTTGCACGGAAGAGGATATTTTCCACAAAAGATCAAGCGACACTCACAACTCATTTTCAAATTAAAGACAGATAATTGAAGTTTTTCTCCTCCTTGAGTTCTTTATGTAAGGCACCTTTCAATTCCCTCCTGTTTCTTCCACTGTCAGATAAAACCCAATCAGACTGTCTTGTTGTCTTGTGCACAGTGCTCATTTTATTGCCCTATCAGCCAAGATGCATACATGTGCAAGAACGTGTTGTCAGTATCACCCTCCCACCTGCGTGTATTTGCATTGTTAATCTGCACAGGAGGAAAGGACCTGATGGAGGGTAGATAGGTATGTCTCCCAGCCCTGTAGGCTCTTGAGGAATTTTATTAGAGGTTCAGCTCCCAGTCAATGAGATCAGCCGTAAATCCTGCTCAGAATGTGGCAGGAAATGATGTGACTCCTGCAATTTATGTCAAATAACTTTTGAGTATGTGTGAGTGTGGCGATCAGTGCTACCAGGGCAGTGATAACTCTTTGGCAGGGGGCCCTGGTGAAGATTTAATTGAGACATTTTTCTTTATCTGGAGCAAAACCCTGGAGCTATGTTGTTGTGTAACGAGATGTAATGTCTCTCTTTATATGGAGGTCAACATCCGGGATGAGGGAAGGTCACGGACTGACTATTTGAGCATCCAATTTGCTCAGGTAATACCCGCTCTACAGGGAGCTGGGTAAAGACACAGAGTATTAAGTTACACAGTCCACATATTCCAGACAGACAGACAAGACACTGTGTGGTAGGAATAAAATGCATCTGTCTAAGTTCATGTGTAGCTGTTACAGAAAGAAGTTAAGTAATGTGTCTGAGTGTGATGCATTTTTATCTGACTCCATGGTGGAGGTATTGCTACCATTTTATTTCCCAGTAAAGGCAAGTCGTTTTCCTCTCTATATGTACTCAATGAATCATCTTTCTCTTTGTTTTTAATAAGAATATGATAGTCATCAATGAAGGATCACTGCTTTCTCACTGGTGCCATAATGTGATGTAATGTTTTTTTATAATAAAGTGTGAAGTTGTCAAATAACAAAGTTAAGTGGTCAAATTATTAGTTATAAGTAATACTTAAATGCAAAAGTTTTAGTGAGGTATAGACAATAACAGTGTAACATAATATTTTCTGTCACAAGTGAGAGTTATATGGATTTTAAATAAAATCTGCAGCAGTGGAATAAATATTATGATCCTTTGTAACATTGGAAGAACGACATAAAAATACTCAACTGCAGGTAATATTGTTAAACATTTCAACAACATTTCAGCAGAATGTGTCTTACTTTATGTATTTAAGTATTAAGTATTTATTATGGAACAGAATGGCTCCTCTCAAAGTAGCTTAATACATAGCTAATTTATGATTAATGGTAATAATGTATCAACACAGTAACAACTTTTTTAATGTTGCTGGTCAACAACGTTAAAAACAAATTGTAAGGTTTAACTAATACTTCTGTTAATATGATCCAGTAGGGCTACAGTATTCCCATGTTACATGTGGTGTTTTGAACATTAAAATAAAGGAGGATCCTGTGCAAGTAACTCAAAACTATATGTAAGTACAGAATTAACATTAACTAGACTTCTCATCACTCTTCACTTGTGTAAAGTTAGAACGGTGAACTCACTACTTTGACAAGTAGTGAAGTAAAGTGAAAATCTTCATAATTTATATTAATAAAAATAAACACGTCATACTTTTATATAATTAAAACCGTATTTGTGTAGGTTATCTTGTATCTCTATGCGTGCACCCCCCTCCTGCAGCAGCTTGTATGGGGCCTTAATGAGATGCATGCACTCACGGGCAGCTCATAATTGTGGCCATAGCTCATTATTGTCCCCCGGATGATTTGGATCCGCCGGGGGGAGTCTCGTCCTCTGACACCGCCACGTCCGCTCGGCGACAACGACTCCAGGCACTGATTGGTGGGATGAAATATTGCTGGCGAAAATTAAAAGGTCCCAGTGTCAAAATAATTCATGATATGCATATCTTCCCAGCTTGATGAAATCGCTGATATCTGGATTAGGCGGATAATAAAAGCGTTCAGGCTACAGTTAAACAGTTCTAGCAGCTGCAGCGGGGGGAGGTGGCTTCTTTAGGCCACGTATCAAGAGAGGTGGATTGCAGGGTCAAAATACAACAGGTGTGTGCCTGAGCGCGTGCACGTGCGCGTGCACGGTCTGTCTATACCGCTGTCAGGTTGTGTGCAGTGCAGTCCACTACACCACACACCCAGACCTGTGATTTGAATATCTGCTGTAATTGTCCCAAAACGGCTCATCAGTGGATCTGCCTGCTGCCATTAGGGCCCAACAATATGGTGTGACATTCAAATTCCCCTCAATGACAGGTTATTAGGAGCCCCAAGCAGCCGGCACATAATTAAGCACCGTAACGTTGACCTGTAATATGAAGTGATGGCTCAGTCATAGTGGGCAAGAATGAAATAGGTGCTTTGTTAAGCAACTGGAGAACTGAGAGATTTTTCACACATGGAACAAAGTGATCATAACAAGAAGAAAGCTGTCAGTGAGGGTCAATGCAAAAATTTAAGGCAAAAAACCCAGACGGTGATTTTATAGAATAACTGGACAAAGCTGCATGCCAGCTGCCTCGTAACTGCTGAGTGAGATTATCACTACCAATACTGTTCAACATCAACGGTATTATATTGATGAATATTAATATTTTGTCCACATTATGTCTGTTATCAGGTACAAGATCATGTTTATTGTTTATGTTATACAATTTACTTGCAGTCCATTTATATCCACAGTGATGTTGAACAGTGTGAACAAATGTTTCAGTCCAAAAAACAACCTGATAAAAAAAAAAAAAAATCCATGTGTGACTTTTATTTGTGACACTAAAAAAGCCTATTACACAACTAAAGGCATGCTGTCTGAGGCCCCCGCTTTCCCCTTTAAAACAAGTGGACATTGTGATGAGCAATGGACCCATCTGCTGTGCCCTCTCCTCCAACTGGTGTGTGAACATGATGCCATTTCCAAGTTGGAATATAATGTACCTGGAAAATATTCTACAAAATTATATAGTCTGATCTGAATATGGACATGCTGAGTTGAACAAATATAATTTCTCCGCAAGGAAATTATTTCTGCTGTAAAGATTTTGTCAGGCATCATGTAAAAGAACAATAAAAGCACACGTTTTAGAACTAATTTGTCCTTTTTTTAATCAGACCCAAAACTCACCTCCAGATATCGAAGGCAGAGCAAGTCTGTATGTTAAACTGGAGGCCAGAGGCCTGTGTAATGGCGAGTTTGTGGCAGGGTTGCTGAACAGAAGGTCTGCACTTCCCTCCCTCCCATCCTCCCTCCATCTCTCTCCCTTTCTCTCTCTCTCTCTCGCTCTGCTAGCCCTCCCTAAACCCCACTCCCCCCCACCCCACACCCCCCTTTCATAACGGTGGCAGATGGCTGCAGATGAATCCCTCATAATCATGTCAGGACGGCTCCTGCGATCCCAGTTCATCTCTTTAAACACATTTCATCAGACGGAGAATTACACAAAGATAAAGGCGGCCGGCAGACAACAAAAGCACACAAAGATTGTCCTTGCAAACAAGTGTTCCTAGTCCCTAACACCACTTAATCATTTGTGCTCCTGTTAGTGCTCCTCACCCCCTGTGCAATCAACTCAACCCCATTTCCTTCCACTGTCTCTCACTCTTTCACTCTTTATTTATGTTTTTCTATACCGTTAATTGTCTTCATTCCCTGCTACTGTCCTTATTAAGCATAAATCTTTTTAACAAGCTTTTCTCTCATCCCTGTCGCTGTCTTTTTTTTTTTCTTAAGACAGGTGTGTAAAATCCTCTCCTCTCCTCATTGACTCTCAGTTTCTGATGGCTGCCCTTTTAGGAGGGGTGATAATTTGCCACAAAGTAAATTTGTGATTCCCCCCCACCCACCCCTCCTTCCCCTTCCCTGCTGTGACCCTGTGTCACACACTCGCATGATGCCGTTAATTGTGGATCAGGTGAAGTTTGTCTCACCTCATTTCAGGGCCACGCTCTGCTAGGGCCATTCTCCCCACTCAAAGGCCACATAATTTCACAGCCTCCTACTTCTCATTAATCCCTCTTGAGTGGCTGCTCTCTGAGTTCCAGATCACAGATTTGTTTTGCTCTTGTTTTCTGACTCGCTGCCCTCCCTGCCCCACCCACTCCTCTCCTCCGCCTTCATATTATCCCCTTTAGCGGGACCCCTTCCAACCCTCCAACAGGGTCTTCACTGTAGACTCATTCAAATATTTCCTCCAACTTCTCTGTCCTACAATTTATAAATCTCTATCTGTCTCTTCACCTTTTCTACCTCAGAAGACCTTTGTTATCTACCTGTGAGACATAAAATAACTAAAATCTACATTAAAAGGCATTTGTGGTGTCTTTGTTTGATGCCAGTATCACCTCTACTTCCAAAACAGCTACACACACAATGCATTGTACTGTACATCTCCAGTCTCATACATTTTTAAAAAAACAATAGGAACTAGAGGAAATGTATGTGTTTGTTTGTCTTGGCACCATCAGATTTCTTCGTTCCTTTCTCACTAAACTTTTTTGTTGATTCATGAATTATTCATGAGAAAAATCTGAAGATCTCTCATTAACATAAAATAACAATTTGCTAATTTATGGAAACTCCTAATTACTTGCCTTATTTGCCACGGCCATATTAAATATTCATAAATATGTGATTATTTCTTTGATTTGACTGTTGTTCAGTTTAATCTACTGTTTTTGCGCAAGAATAGAGACACGACAGCTCTTGCTGTGTATAACAAACCAAAAACAAAGCCCACGAGAGAACAATAAACAACACAGTGTACTCATAGTAGAAAACTTTAATATAAATACACCTTTATTTGACATTATCCATGCACTAATGGTATGGTGCTATAGTTATGGATGTTTGAAACCCTTACTATCTTTATCTGCTAATGTCACAGGTCAGATTGTGAACTGAATGGTGTATTAAATGTGCAAACAATCATTCAGTCATTTCATTGCTGCACATCAAAGAAAAAGTCCTCGGAGACAGATTTTTCTGAAAGAAATCGCTGGTATATACCAGGCTGTGTGCACAGCAGCAGGTTGTGTAAGCTATTCCAATTAATAAGAGAACATACTGAACATACCTATAAACTACATATAGTAAACTGTTATTTTGCGATCTAGGATAGAAGAGAAATGTTAGGGAGGAGCAAAATCTTGTAAACGATGTGGCTGCAGCTTCATTTACTTGCAAGTCAAAATCAAAAATGCATTCATTTATTTGGCTTCCACCCAGAACTAATCATTTCATTTTCCGTTCTGAAGCCTGGAAGTCGGTTTTCACGCCAGTTCATTTTGATTAACTCAAAATTGAAAAAGAGTGAGAGAACAATGCAAGGAAAGACAAATCTATCACTGAACATTTTATCTTGTCTTTATAGCAACGAACAGTTGTTATAGGAAATCTCAGCCAAGTTCTTGGAAGAACGCAGAGTCTTGGATCCCATCTGGAACGGCTAGATGAGGTCTCTTGCTGTCATTGCGTCTGTTGTCAAGGCTGTATTTAACCTCAAATTTATGACTTTGTTATATCAGAATTAATTACACATATTTCCCCCCAAAGTGAGTGACGTTGACGAAAACGCTAAGCACAGGCAATTTAGCTCTATTTGCAGATTAATTTGGGCCCACCTGTGATGCTTGGTGTGCTAAGTAGGTACATCAGTTTTAATTACAGACCTCGCAGAGTGGGTTTAGTTAAATTACAGTATTAATTATCACATTTACCAGATATCAAAGTGACAAACGGTTTTGGAGAAGCCTTTTCCTCAAACCTCCTGTTTCTCCAGACGATGGCTTCACTTCTGTCCTTCAAACAACCTTCAGACAGGTGGAAATGATGGAAGGCCTTGTTTCTGAAAGAGAAACATCTATCCCTCAACTCCCACTCACTGCCAAAGACGCCACCTTTGGAGATAAACTAGAAACTAACAGGTTATGGGTTTTGACATTTCATACTTCGGCACAGGACAGAGTCTAATGAAAAGTTTCCTTCCCATATTGTCAAGTAAGCAGAATATTTGGAAAATAAAGAAAACACAATCAAAGTAGTTACTCCCATTAGAAAAGGAAAATCAGTGGCCTTTGTCCACATCATTACCCTCTTCATTCAGTCAGCTACATCAATCGCTTCAAGAATATTATGATTCATGCTTGACTGCCACTTCACCAGTCTATATCTGAAAGAGAAAATAGTCACCTTCGGCCCACAGGATCATTACAAATGGAAGATATAAAGAACCATGAGTGATCAGTTTAGGACATTAATCTTCTGTATTTTTATGTGAGGTCATCCTTGTAGTTCACACAGCAAGAATGAAACTACAAGTAGCTTTTGGAAATACATTTAGTCACTGTGATTTCACAAAGAGAATAAATATTGACACACTGCATTTAGAAGGTGGAGGAGCTAGGCAGCTCCAGATACTGAGAAATATATATATTTCCAAGTTTAACACAACTTTAACAAAGATTAATTTAATAGCTGATTAGTTTAACTTAACATACAGGAAACAGGGGTAAATAGCCTCTAACGAAGTCACGCTCAGAGAGGTTGTCAGACAACCAGCAGAGACTCTGTAGTCCTCCAACCAAGCAAATGTGGTTTAACTGGTTAAAGCTGCTATAACAATTTTTATATTATTAACATAGTCATGTAAAGGCAGCAGTATAATCACTAGATTCTGCCATTGCTTGAGATCTATGGAAAGCAAAGCATGGGTTTGGTGTTTTCCTTATTCCCCATTTAAGCTAAAAGACAGGTACAGCTGTTCAGAGGTCCAAAGCAAAGCTGAAATGTGTCCAGGACTGCGACTGGAGAGAGAAGGTCCTCATTTAGCCCTTGGCTAATGTTCTCTCTCACCAAAGTACTATATTAATCATAATCACACAACACCATTAGACTATGTCATTCTATTAAAGAAATCACATTATCATACATTTTATTAATTAAACTCAAACCCAGTCCATCCACTCTGAGGAACTCCTCAACCAGCGAGACAGAGGTGGGCTCTGAAGGAGGTGGGGGTGGATGGGGAGGAAGGTAGCAGAGGGCAGGACACTCCACTACTCCACTCACCATCTCTTCAAAGTGAAATCAAGGGGGCAGATTTGCATGTCATGAGCGGATGGGGTAGGACCGGCAACTTAGACAATAGCAACTGATGATGGAGGTGGAGTGGGTAGTCTGGGAAGCAAAAATCCTTCTGACAAGTGTCTGCATGATAGAAAAAAGCAGTCGGAGGAGGAGATGGAGAACATGAACACGAGTGGTAGTACTGACTCCATCCTAAATGTTAATTGCTGTTTGGGTCGTAGGTTGATATTCTGATATGATGATGTTGCAGAAGCTCTGATGCCTCCTCACTAGTAAAAACACACGTCAAGTGGCTGCAAAGAGACAATGTTACTGAAAAAACTAAGAAAACTGCAGTGCAGCCCAGCGCATTGTTAAAGATCATTTGTCACTCAATCCACACTCTAATTTTTACATATAAACATGTACAATTAGACCCTAATGAATAAAACTAATATGAGGTACCTCAAATAGTCATACAAGTGCCTAGCTCACATGAACTTGGAATATTCCAACAATACTGCTGCAGTTGTAAAGTATTGGTCGTCAAGAAATTAATTTAGAAGCTGAATGCGAGAGCTTAAATGATCATGTAAGTAACTATATACTTAAACCTTATCTTAAGTAGCATCTAATCACATAACAAATTATTTTCCTCTCAGCAAGATCTCAAAACCATCTGGTTTCTGACATTTGTGTTGTTATACATTAAAAAAAATAATTATGTTACAACAAAATATTTTGGCATATAAATCAAACTGTATTAACCTTTTTAGATATTTAGATTTAGATATTTTTATAATGATGCAAAATCCTCTTCAAAGTCAGTATGTATGATTGGTTTTTTGAGATATCCTGTATTCACAGCAAACAAAGAAGTAAAATGTATTCTGTCTGCTAAAAGGCATCTTAAAATGTCATATTTTACTATACACAAATAAGCCAAACAGATGAACTGTGCACTACTTCCCCTCCTTCCGTGATTTTTTTCACTTGTGCACTAACACGACATTTTTCTTTGTGTCTATTTACTTTCATTTTCTGCATTTGTTCTTAAGAACTCATCGTTTCTTTATATTCCATCCCTCCCTCCATCTGCCTGTCTCTCCCTCTCCTCTCCGCCTCTCTGGGTCTGATTAGCATGTGTAGTGTATGTTCCGTCATGCTGTAGTGTTGACCTGTGCTGTCATCTCCGTGATTACCTCCCTGATTCACTTTTCTTGTTTAGTAATGTGCAATCAATCATAATCAATTAGCCAAAATGTTGAATCATTAAAACCATTATCATTAATTAAAATAATTATCACTTTCTGCCAATGCTTCATTACCAGTGTTGTCTAACGTGTCTGCCACACACCAGACTTTCCTGCTCCTGCTTTTTTCTTTCAGAAGTCAGATTTACAAAGTTTTTTAAAGCTCTGTTGATGATGCAAATACAAACAATCACTGATTGCTTTACTTTGGTTAATAATGATTGTACATTTCCTTTATTATGCAAATTTTTACATGCTGCAAATGATAGAATTGATGGTTGATCCATAATAAAAATATATA